>VZSZ01006628.1:335490-381316 GCA_013398815.1 Ibidorhyncha struthersii
TGAGTCATACATATGAAAACATTTTGCACTGCTCCCTGAACCTGTTCTGCCAGGTACTGACCACTCTTTTCAATGAAAGTCATTAAGATTGACTAAATTAATACGCTGTCCTACAAATTCAACACATCCAATACAAAGGAAATTGCACTTAAAAATTGAAGGGGATCTGTTTAACCCTGTTTAAAATATTTCATCCATGATCCATTTTGTTTAAGGAATGCTGTAGGAAGTTCAATATTCATTCACTGAACCTTAATGTTACCATGTTATGCAGAGCTGCAAGAGCCTGAGATGGCAACTCACTTCATGGGGATCCTTTTGAAGAAACAGTTCTCCCAGCAAAACTCTTATTCCAGCTGCCTTGTCAATACATCTTAAATACTTGAAGACAGTTAATTATAAGAAAAATGAAGCTTGAATGCAGGAGTATGACTTTAGTATAATATGAAAAAGTAATATTATCATTCTTTTCACTCCTGAAAGTAAAGATCTCAGTTCCAGCACTTGAAAGCAATTATTATTTCCATGAAATAATGAAAGATAATATTTTATCCTCTCAATAGTTGCAGTCAGTATTTATTGTGGACTATAAACAGTGAAGACAAATGACCTCCTTTGGAAATGTGGGTTTTTTCTTCCCCCTTTGGTTGACTTCTTTAATCAGAAAGGGGAAAATACAGTCTTATCACTGAAATTATCCAGTAAATCAATGACAGCAGAGGTGGAGAGAAACACATTATACCACAGAATCTGTCTACAAAGGATGAACTTGTCTCTACTTATAAATATTAGAAACAGGTGCACAGGTATACACCCAATTTTATAAGCTGATAAGCACATCTTTGTTACAGAAGGGAAGGGTCTCCAATGTTTTACAATCTCAGCTATGGAAACTGGAAATCCAACTGTGACTGGATTTCTAGTTCTGTCAGAATGAAGACACACTTGATTGTTCTTTAACCTAAGAGAAGAATCTGCTCTTGCCAAAGTTCATAAAAGTAAATTCAGATGTAAAAGAAAAACAAAATACACTATTAGAGAAGAAATTTATCAACAATATTGAAATTATCTCAGCAAAGGGGAAGCTATCAAGTTCCATTAGTCATTGGTATTATTTTACTATGTTCAAACTGGATATATATAAACCAGATAAGTTTATAAAGTAAAACATAATCATGATAACATAAGAGCTAATACATTTTGCAAGAAATTGTTGAAAGTGTGACAAGCATGGAAAGAAGAAATCGTCCTCTTTAGATTCCCCTGGATGTTTGGCATTAGCCCTGCTGACCCTGCTGCATCAGGTGCACACATTTGCTTAAATTTTTACCATGGTCCCCAAAGTCCTTTTGGAATGTCTAGTCTTGCAGAGAGAGACCCCCAGTCCTTCCAAGTGTAGCCTACCCTTTTTATTATTATCTGCACAAATTTGTGTTTGGGTATACCACCAGGCGCTTTGCTTGTTGCCAAGTCTCCAAGTGATTCAGATTATTCTTCAACATCTTTGTTGGTGACAAACAGTGGGATCGAGTACACTCTCAGCAAGTTTGCCGATGATACCAAGCTGTGTGGCAAGGTAGACACGCTGGAGGAGAGGGATGCCATCCAGAGGTACCTGGACAGGCTCAAGAGGTGGTCCCATGCCAACCTCATGAGGGTCAACAAGGCCAAGTGAAAGGTTCTACATCTCGGTCAGGGCAATCCCAAGCACAAATACAGTCTGGGCAGAGAATGGATTGAAAAGGTTCTACATCTCGGTCAGGGCAATCCCAAGCACAAATACAGTCTGGGCAGAGAATGGATTGAAACCAGCCCTGAGGAGAAGGACCTGGGGTTGCCGATTGATGAGAAGCTCAACATGAGCTGGCAATGCGTGATCGCAGCCTAGAAGGCCAACAATGTCCTGGGCTGCATCGGAAGAAGTGTGGCCAGCAGGTCAAGGGAGGTGATTCTGCCCCCATACTCTGCTCTCATGAGACCCCACCTGGAGTACTGCATCCAGCTCTGGAGCCCCCAACATAGGAAAGATGTGTACCTGTTGGAGTGGGTCCAGAGGAAGGCTACAAAGACGATCAGAGGGCTGGAGCACCTCTCCTATGAGGACAGGCTGAAAGAGTTGGAGTTGTTCAGCTTGGAGAAGAGACGACTCTGGGGAGACCTTATTGCGGCCTTCCTACCTAAAGGGGGCCTACAAGAGAGCTGGGGAAGGACTTTTTACAGGGGCATGTAGTGATAGGACGAGGGGGAATGGCTTCAAACTGGAAGAGGGTAGATTTAGATTAGATATTAGGAAGAAATTTTTCACTCTGAGGGTGATAAGGCACTGGAACAGGTTGCTTAGAGAAGCTGTAGAAGCTCCATCCCTGGAAGCATTTGAGGCCAGTCTGGATGGGGCTTTGAGAACCCTGGTGTAGTGGGAGGTGTCGCTGCCTATGACAGGGTGGTTGGAACTCGATGATCTTCAAGGTCCCTTCCAACCCAAACCATTCTATGATTCTATGATTCTGGTCACCTGTCCTCAATCATTGCATCATCTGTGATACTAGATAACTTTCATGTTTTCTTCCAAACAATTAAATATAGCATAGCACTACCAACAGAACCCAATTACAGATGCAACAGCTCAGTGGTCACTCCTTGTTTATAGTTTCACTCTGTTAATTTCTACTCCATTCAGTGTATGGTGTATTTCTATTAGAGTACTACTGACGGAAAAGGTATCTCATTTGATATGTCCACAATATCTGTTCCCTAGAGAACTTTCCTGAATTGTTAGAGTCATAATTTCTGCCATTTCTTCACCTATTAAAGATTCTTTGTTTTATTGCTATTGTAGAGAGTTGTTTAAAGTTTCTAACTTTCACTCTGCTGGTGATACATATTTTGTTATGTGCTATAACTTTATCAGTTGAATGGCATTAATTTCTCCTCCTATCAACACTTACAGTTTTCTTAGTTTTATAACTGTTCTTTAGCTAAATTTTGGTTTGTTACCAATGAAGTTGTAATTATGGGCTTATGACTTATGAGGCATCTACTAAGATGTTTTGACACATTTCCTAATTATCAAACTTATTTTTCTATTAAAGCATCTCTTTCATCTGGCTTTGGCCACTTTATCTCCACTTACTTGAACTACATCTTTATCAAAAATATCTTCAGAGTATTGGTGGACATAGAGCTTCTGACTCAACCTCAAGACCCTCTGAGCTGTGACACAAAAACTCTCGAACCCTGAGCTGAATCCTCACCGTATTCTTAAACCTCCTGAAGGTCCTGTCTGCCAGAACTCGTGCAGGTGTGACTGATGGTGTGTAACGTGATTCCTCTCCTGAGTTCAGAACCAGTTCCCTAAAGGATTACATTTCCAAGTCCTGACCTTAATCATGTCTCCTTTGTCTTTAAATCTTATAATATAAACCTGAAGGGTCCATCACCTGAAAGATGATACAATGGAAACCTTCAAGATCAGCGCTTTTCCTACCTCAAAATTCTTTACAAAACTATACCAATACATTGATTTCCTATATCTTTTTATTTCCCACTCATAACACAAACAGCAATTTTGCCTTCAAACATTATAACATATATGGGATGAGCGGCTTGACAGACCCTGATCTTCTAAATCCCTGTAAGTACTCTCTGACTTTCAAGAAAAAGAAAATGGCTTTTTGAGGTGACAAATGCCCTTAATACAACCTGAGACAAATGCTTGGCTGAGTAGATGGACCGGGTGAGATCACAGACTGTATATTCCATTTTGTGATTCAAGGACAGTTCCCTTAAAGCTACAGGGCACCAGCTTTCCCTGGAACCTTCACCTCTTCCTAACTTCACAGGCAAGCTTTATGCAAGCTAACTGAACAGCAGTACAAACTGAACAGCAGTACTCTGGCCATGATGAAGTTCAACTCACTTCTTATTTCAGAGTCTCTGAAAAGAATACAATAGCTTGCGTGATTTAAAGTTAGGGAACGGAATCCTAATCCTAATCAGAGACGTTCAGGATCTTCTGAAGAGCTGATAAACATAAAGTGACCTGCTGAATATCCTTAAGCCATGAACTGAGTGATACTAACTTATAAATCCCTCTCAGAATCAGCCCAAACATCAGCTAATCTGGTCTCAGGAGAGACAGCTTTCCAAACTTTGACCCAAATTCACTTCTCAGTCTTATGCACTCAGAAGAAACCTCCACATCACATTCAAGAGGAGATGTGGCTGTAACAGCAAGTCAAATTCCTTCTTTTCAAGTTAGCATGCTATCCAACACACCCAGGATTCAACTTCCCATACCCAAACCATATCCCCACTCCTGTCTCCAGGGTACTGGATGGTCTATCACATGGGAAGAAAACGTGGCAGTCTTCAAGATCAGGTCCCTTCACACCTTACTGACCTCTGCAAAACACACCACAGCCCTCAACTCATGTGGACCTTGACTCCAACGCTGTACTGAAGAGCACACTTCCATGGTAGATGTAGAGTGAGGAGAGGAAGGAGCACCAGTCCCACCTCCTGTCATATGGGACAGCAGCAGGGGTTCTCCCCCTGCATCATCACTTTTGCCTGCATACTGCAATTCTACCTATTACACTCAACTACTGATATCACCATCACCTGTCCAGCCTGAAAAGACCACCACCATCGTTACCACTGCTTTCACCACCAAAATGAGCCCTGATGATGGTCACTGACAGTATGAGGGCTGTAAAAGAACTGCCACCATCATCTTGCTTCATGTGTTTTCTCTGCTACTGTGAGCACCCAGACTGAATGCTAACACTACTTTCACCTTAACCCTAAGCCCATGGTGAAGGTATCTATCCATGGTCTTAAAGAAAGATGAGGCCATGGTGGTTACAAATACTAACCCTACTTTCACTCTGAAAATTCTGGCACGTATGTTGTTTAAGAGGACCAGTGAGCTTATAATTCCCAAACCCAAACTGTACAAGCTTGTGCAGAGCCCTCGCATCCTGTGAGTGGGAAGGCCCATAAGGAAGACGATAGGTCTGATAAAAAACAGCTTCCTAATCCATTTAACTCTGCAGCATACACCAAAATAAAAGCTCCCAAATGAATTAGATAATCAAGCTGTAATCATAAGACCCTTAACCACTCTCACAGTTTATGCAAACACCCACATCTACAAGAAGACGAACTTCCTGCACGACTCTGTAGTCCTTGCAAGTCTTACTAGTAAGCTGGAAAATACCGATTTTTCAAGCCCTTTTTGTTCCTAACCCTATCCTTACTATAATGGTAATTAGAGCCAGGAAATAAATCCCTGAGCTAAATGAGATCCTATTATTTCGATCCTATTAACACCATGCCCTCTTCCTAGCCCTGCAGGCACTTTTGAATCCAGAAGTAATCACAGCTCTGAATGTGTGCATTCTCAAATTCTAACCCTAACAACACCCCTGAATTCTAACCCTAATTAAACTTAACTTTAATTATTGAAAGACCAATTGTACCTTAAAAGAGAACATGACTTGTCAGACCTTTCCCTAATTCTGTGGGTCCTTCAATGACTGTTAACAAAATGGAATTTTGAAGGTTTATTCCCAAGTCCCTCCCCAAACTCACACTCCAGTCTCTACTTACAGCCTACAGTGACTGAAACATATGATACTGTCTTCTGTGGATAGCATTTCCTCCTCCTAACTTCTAACTCTGCAGTAATGAGCTGAACTTTTGAAGCTTTATATTCCCAAATTCTACATGAAATCGCAGCCCTAGCTCTAAAGTTAATTGTAGCAAACTGATTGGTTCTTACGAAGCCTTAACCCCAAATCTAATCCAAATGTTATGATGCCAAGCAGATTGGTTACTATGCCAGAAAGAAAAAAAAAAAAAAACAACCAAAAAAGAAAGGAAAAGAAAGAAAAAAACCCATCAGCTTTGATCCTCATCAACAGTAGCCCACTCCTTTCTCCAGACTCTGTAAAAGTTAACAAAGTTAACAGGAAACCAGAAGGTTTTAGAAATCCTGAATGCCTCTTTCTAGCTAGTTCTTGGGCCTTGGAGAACCCAGTAATGAATTAGATTAGTTAGAGGTTATATTCTCAAATTCTAGTCTAACCTGGAAACTTTTTATTATAAGGACTAATCTCTATACAAAAAATAAAATCTATTTTTAGCACCAGCTCCCTCTCTAACTCCTTGAACCTCACAAAATCCCGCTATAGAGTTGCTCTCAAATAAGCAGACACCAGACCGTTAATCCCCAGTTTTAGTTATGGGCAAAAGACCAATCTGTGCAATAAAGGATAATGAAAAGACATCGGCCTAACCCAAGCAGCCAAAGAATCCAGTATTAAGGTAGCTTCTTGGTATTTCCCTAGATGTAATCTCAGTTTGAAATATTCCTCCTCTAAATGTAATTAGAAATATAACTGAGACACATTCCTACATTAGATGCATACACAGAGGAGTGGAGATGCTGCTGACACCACTTTTCTTTCCATTTTTACTGTCTTTATAACATGAAAGTGCCGATATGTGTGACATACTCCAGTTTAGAGCATGAGAGTGTTTTTTGAGAGTGGAATGGTCCTAGAGGATTGTGTAAGGGGAAGGGAGCCAAAACAGGTATGGTATTTTCCATATTGGGTAACACTGGGATTTGTTTTAGAGGGAACTAGACTGTTCATTCCAATATCAGAGATAGGAATAACTATAACTAACCTTTATGAAATGTGGACAAGTGGAGGACCAGAACCTGGGTGTAAATTGCACAGTTAAATTCTAACAGCATTATAGAGTTTGGTTGTATGATACATCCAAGCAGATAGATCTCTCTCCTTTGCTTGACACCGACCAGAGTCTTACTGCAGGATCCATTTTCGGATGCAACCTTCTATTTGCCAGAAGGTAGAAGTAACCTACATTTACAGAATCACAGAATCACAGAATGGTCAGGGTTGGGAGGGAACTCTGGAGATCATCTAGTCTAACACCCAGCTTGATTTTATACTCTTTCCCTAAGTATCTGCTCCTGACCACTGCCTAAAACAGGCCTGCATAATCCCTGGTGTCTGATATAGAAAAAAACCCATGCACGTGTTTAGTTTAGGGGCCAGACCCTCATCAACTGTTAATCCACAGATCCACTAAAGTCAGATCATAACCTGAGAATATGGATCAGTGAACACTGAGGACTGCAGGATCTGCTCTATTATTGTACAGGTTTTGAAGACTTCCTGATTATTTTAAAAATCATTCACAAAGCCTTATCCCTGCACAATTACTGCACGTGTCTAATTGATGTACAACCTCAGAGGATCATTTGCTTCATACTGTACCTGACACATAATTTCTCAAACAGAGATTACTATTAGTCATCTCTCTTCCATGCTTTGCATAGGTCACTAGCATAGCATCAATCTGTGCTAAAATGGATTTTAATCTGAGTCATATTCTGGTTGGATCACAGCTACAATGGTGTAAATGCTTGAGTTCAGTGGAAAATTATCTGTAAAATGGATTTACTAAGCTCTTTCTTTCCCTTTGTTCTTTTTTTTATTTCCAGCAAATGATAGAGTAATCTACTTTCAAAACTAAAAGACAACAATTCACAAAAAATATCATACATATTACATACTGTAATTTGACTACTGGAGGACTGTAATTAAAGGGGTGCAGTTAAAAAAGCAATGTCACACTTCTGAATCTTTCAAAATCTAAAAGTATTTTACATAATGTAAATTAAGCCTTACGGCACATTAACTGTAATATGTTAAAAAATATATATGGGTTCTATTTTAGCAGTGGATAATCTGAGTCATGTCCACCTTTCACCCTGTAGGAGAGACTATACGCGTATGTCAGCAGTACATCTGTGCGGTCCAGGAAGCAGGATTAAGTTCCTCATTCAGTTGACAATTTCTTGTAGAAATTTGGGACCATATTATCAAAACAAGTCAATTTTGACCCCACAACAAGGCTATTTATTTTCAAGATTATCCAAAAGCCAGTTTGTTTTTTTTCTTTCTATTCCAGCCTTGTGATATTTACTGATGAGCTGTGAGAAGAGCTACACATCTTGTAAGCTTTGCTCTGTAAAAATCAAGCGATTTATTTTGATGTATCTAATTGGTTTTCAAAACATGTCAGTCACTCATCTCGCAGTTCCTTATTAGTTATAAGGAGATATTACTGCTTCCTTCCCTTTTCACAACAATGTCTTTTAAGAGATAACTGTTTATTGCTTTGTGTGGTGTATCACCCAGTGCACAAGCTACATCTATGCTACTCAGAGTAATATACCTGGGACTTCAATATCATTTCACTGATGCTGCATACAACTGCACGACACACAGCACAGCCATACTACCACCTTCTATTACCCTCCAGAAGACAGCAGCGTCATGCAGACTGTCATCAGGAAATAATCCCAAACTGCGCAAAAGAATTGCCTGGGAGATCATTAGGTGGCTTCTGTCCAAACACAGTGACTGCTCTACCACCTCGACACCTCCACATTACAGACCATGGATTAACAGCACCAGGAAACTTTCTTGGTACTGTTTACATATAGACACAAACATGAGACACTTGTGTAAATTAGGCTCTGTAATGCATTGCTATTGATAATAATGACACCAACATGTGACCTAGAACCTCCAAGAAAGTTGTTAGATATCAAACTATGCATTGGTCCTCAGAAACACACATCCTAATTTGAAAGGATCCAATTACAGTTCCTTACAAACAAGGCAGTATAATATGCAATTCTTTCCATATCAACATAGTAATTATATTGTAAAGTATCTTCTAGTTTTAGGGAGTAGTCTGCATTGAAAGTATACTGATGATAAAGCAAACTAGATTTTAGGTGTTATAAAATTACGCAGAAAAAGTTTCTACCTCAGCTTAATTTAGTTTTTCATTTTACATTTTATAGGCATGTTTGCATATTCCTAAAGAAAATTCAGTTTCACAAATTTGCTGAATTTTGCAATATTTATGACTAATGGACATAGGTAAACTTTACTAGAATGGGGAGTAAAATGTGCATACAGTATTACATGTGGAAAAAATAACCTGTGTTTTAAAGTTGATGATTGGCAGGAACATTTGTTTGGCCCTAAAGACATTTATGAAAAAGCTTGCTAATATGAATAAACCTGCAGAAGGCACTTACATAACCCATGAGAGTGAAAATTCTCCAAGCGGTTAGTCTGATTACTTAAGAAGGAATACTTGATAGCTGTAAATAATATAGCATATATCTCAGTGGTAGCTCTGCATCCAAAATACTATGTTCAGTCCTGGTCAAAACAGAGACAGAAGAATGAAAGATAATTTAGGGAAGGGTAACAAGAATGGTTAAAGCTGTGCAAAGAAATTCATAACATGCATAAAAAGAATGAGATGGTTTATTTTAGATGAGAATTAATAGAAGGGGATGTGATAAAATTAAACAGAATAGTTATGGATATTTAAAAAATACATTGTGACCTGCTGTTTAGTGTATCTCAGGAGATGATAATGAGACTGAGACCCAGATGCACTTCAGTTAATCAGTATGTAAGTGATCTGTATCGTAAGAATATTCAGAGTTTTGGAATGAAATCTCAGGATTTATGTAGGTTGTCTGGTATCAGACATGAAGAAATCTGTGTTTTTTGTGGCTCTGGAAGGAAGCTTCCTCTGACACCAGGTGATTCCTGAGTGTCCACACCTTCTCCAAACTCCAGCCGTAGACCAACACCGTGTCAAAGTGTTGGATACACAAGTGGCAATTCCTGTCAGGATATCTTCCAATATATAAACATCTATTGCCCTGGAGAGAGTGGGGAAGAAATAGGGAGAATATAGCGTATGTATGTCTGCTATGGAATTTCTGATACCAACTACAGAAGTGTTACAGAATCACAGAATCACAGAATCACAGAATAGTCAGGGTTGGAAGGGACCTCTGGAGATCATCTAGTCCACCCCCCCTGCCAGAGCAGGGTCACCTACAACAGGTTGCACAGGACAGTGTCCAGGCGGGTTTTGAATGTCTCCAAGGTGGGAGACTCCACAACCTCTCTGGGCAGCCTGTTCCAGTGCTCCACCACCCTCAAAGTAAAGAAGTTCCTCCTCATGTTAAGATGGAACTTCCTATGTTCAAGTTTGTGCCCATTACCCCTCGTCCTATCAATGGGCACCACTGAAAAAAGACTGCTCCCATCCCCCTGGCATCCTCCCTTCAAGTATTTGAAAGCATTAACAAGATCCCCCCTCAATCTTCTTTTCTCTAGACTAAAGAGACCCAAGTCCCTCAGCCTTTCCTCATATGAAAGATGTTCCAATCCCTTAATCATCTTTGTAGCCCTTTGCTGGACCCTCTCCAGCAGATCCCTGTCCTTCTTGAACTGGGGAGCCCAGAACTGGACGCAGTATTCCAGATGCGGCCTCACCAGGGCAGAGTAGAGGGGGAGGATGACCTCCCTCGACCTGCTGGCCACACTCCTTTTGATGCACCCCAGGATGCCATTGGCCCTCTTGGCCGCCAGGGCACATTGCTGGCTCATGGTCATCCTGTTGTCCACCAGGACTCCCAGGTCCCTTTCCACAGAGCTGCTCTCCAGGAGGTCGGCCCCCAACCTGTACTGATGCATGGGGTTATTCCTCCCCAGATGCAGTACCCTACATTTACCCTTGTTGAATTTCATTAGGTTCCTCTCTGCCCAACTCTCCAACCTGTCCAGGTCACGCTGTAAACCCCAGGTCACGCTGTAAACCAGCATAGCCTTCTCGCGTGTCAGCCACTCCTCCCAGTTTAGTGTCATCAGCAAACTTGCTGATGGTACACTCTATCCCTTCGTCCAGATCATCGATGAATATATTGAACAGGACTGGACCCAGTACTGACCCGTGAGGGACACCACTTGTTACTGACCTCCAACTAGACCCTGCACCACTAACCACAACCCTCTGAGCTCTATCAGGGAGAAGTGACTGTAACATCTGCAGTTGTGTTTTTTCAGAGATTTCCTTGAGTATAATGCCAAGTTTATCACATTCTGCATGAAAATTTGGATTTTTTTTATGTAACATAATATTTTTCTCTACCTGAACTTTTCTGCATCTTTGGTATGGATTTGCAGCCCATCCTTTTTTGTGTCCCTTCTTGTTATGCTTCACTCCTAGACACCTCATTTTCTCTACATGTTTCCTTTTCCATTCCCAATTATAGTTCCCTTTTCCCAGGTCTCCTCTTTTTTTTCCTTCGTTTTCCCCAAACATTTCCAAATTCTTACTTACAGACACTGTCTCTCTTTGGTTTCCTTTTTCTCTTGCCAGGCGATTTTGCACCCTTATTTTCTCCATAACCCTCAAATGCCATTTCGTCTGTTGCTAAGTCTCTCTATCCCCCCCAGTTATTTTTTAGGGTCTCCCTCCTAGACCTGTATCCTTTTTTTTCCCCCCTTTTGTTGTTTCCCTTGCACAGTTCTGTGGCTCTGTTTACAGCATCTACAACCTGTGTGAAGATGAGGGAAACAGTGGCAATTGACAGATGGTCTTTTTTTCTCTGATTTCTATCTGATAATGATGCTAACATAGCAATGAAATCTTAGCATTCTCATAAAAATTTACCAGAGCATCACTTTCCAACAGCATGAAAATTAGCTTTTAACTAGGCTTAAACAAAAAGTAAAATTATGAATCTTTCCAAATATCTCTTCAAAAAATAAATGAAAAAAAAAATACACATGCTAAATCACTAACTCCAACTTTTGGGTTTGCCTGGGAAACGTTCAGGATAGAAAAAGAGGAGGCTACTAAGTAGCACAGATTGTGAACTAGGGGCTGAAGCTAGAGCTTGACAGATGTCCAGTGTTTGATGGGCCTCTAGCATTCAAATTACTCTCAGATTAGCCAGCACATATCCAGTAATAAAGGAGAATAATGATTTCAGCTCTCTTATTTATTCATTTTACACTGAGTCTGAAAGCCATAAAACACTGTGCTGATGGATGTAAATTGTCTCAGACAATTAGCTCCAATCGTACAAAAGCAAATTTGAAGTCTCTCCAGTTTAATAAGCAAGATGCCTTGGATTGCATTTCAAATATTAGTGAAGTAAACAAAAAGAGAGAGAAAAAAAAAAAAGCTTATAGTGGGCAGACAGATGTGTAATGTCCAGGGTGTGACTGGAAAACGATGTTAGGAATATAAATCTGCAATGAGGATACTTCAGCCCAAACTAATACTACTGCTTGAATGCAAATTTGCCCATTGTTTGTGTATTATTAATAATCTCAAAATTAGTAACACTAGTATCCTGCTCTTATAGTATTTCTTAGTTTGATTGTTAGTTCTAGACAGATTCATTCACAATTCCTTCACTGAACAGTTACTTGATCTCCTCAACTCAGAAAATTTCTCTGCAATGTCCGTAGGAGGTTTTTCAGTGAAAGAATCCTGAAGAAGACTTCTATCTCTGATCAGTCAGCAAAACCATAAAAAAAAAAAAGTAGACAATTTTCCTTTTATGGTGCCAAAGAACCACAATTCAGTCTGAACACTTTCAAGCTGTGCTGTAGATATTACCCTAAGTCTATTTTTTTTAGAGATTCAAGATTTCCTGAGAATGCAACATGGATTTGAATGAAAAGTTCAAGACCCAGCAAAGTGGACTTAACTTCTTAAGCATCATTGATTATCAATTTCATCCTTGTCTTGCTGAAATTTATTTCTCTTTTTGGTCCTGAGAGGTTTGCAGTTGGAGGAGGATGGAGCCCTGGTCATTCAGAAAGGAATTTAAAGGAAATATAGGAAGTGATGGCTTAATCAGTTTCAGATTTAAGACATCCTTTATCATTATGGACATTAAAAAATTTGTGATGGTATTTATATAAATGGAAACCATGACATATGCGCAGCAAACCTAAGAAATCCCACAAGCATCAGATTTATTGCCCTTTTGCTGGACTTGTGTGGCAAGTACATCGTGTTCCCAGCATGCCAGGGTGATGGCAGATTTCCTGAACAATGTCGTAGAAGCCTTTAGTGCAACCTCCTGTGTTACACATCTAGTCACAGCAGCTCAATAGATCCTCCATCAGTTGGCTCAGGGCTGTCTGTCCTGTTTGACTGCTTTAGCTTTGAAGTTACGACAAATGGCTCCTGTGAAGGTGACATCAAAGCTGCAACAGTGGCAAAGGCTGAAACTGGATGATCTTTTTGGAAAATATCGGTTTCCGCAAAACTGATGGGAAAGTAGTGGGGATCTACAAATCACCAAGTCACAGAGTACTGCTAGCTATTATCTAGTACTCCAACTTTGAGTGCTGTCATTGCATATAATTTGTCCCAAAACAGTGAATGAATTTTTCAGTGTTGTGAGGGAGGAAAATATCATAAATGTGAGATGAAAATAAATAATATGCTTAATATAACACGAGTAATCAATAGGAGAGGAAGAAAATCATCCCAGGGTCTCTTTTGGTGAACCTGACCTTCGATAGCTAGACCACACTTAACTTCATCAACACAAGAGGGCTGCAAGGGATATCAATTAGTTATTACAAAGAGACAGCAATACCTGAAGCAAAAGACCTGGTTCTCATTTGGCCTAAGGCCTTTTCCACTGCACCAACAGTGTAAATGAACTTACACAGTGTGTGAAAATTGCATTTGCAGTTGTAGAACAGCAAAATGGGCTTTTGTATACACATCGATTGGATTCTCTCTATTTCCTGCTTTCCAACACATCTGCTATTGAGATGAGAATGGTCCTGAAGGACATACTCAGTATGTATTAACAATCCCAGTGTGCTCTGTTTTTTCCACAATGATTGTTTCAGCTTGAAGTTGGGTCCAAAACAATAGCTGTCTAAAAGGAGGACTGTCTTTGATTTCATTCATGGAGGTCAACATAATTAAATATATGATTTTCTCAGCCAGTGAAAACTGAGAACAATGTATATGACTTTCTTCAAACAAATACAAATTGTGTATTTAGAAGACATACATTTAAAACACTATGCTTCCTCAAATTCTGAACTGTTTATAAATGGGCTATAGTCCTAGTAAGCTTTTTTGGTAAACCAAGTACCAACAACATGAGTTTTTTATGTATAAATTCAAACTTTCATTCAGCGAATGTCATCTTCCTGCCTTTAGCAACATCTTGTTAAAAAAGTCATTAAGACTAGTCCCAGGAGCACTTGTTGACCATGTCTGCAATTGATAGTCTTACTGGTTGTCTTTTTGCCTTTCATCAACAGCTGGTCATTACCACATTCCACTTGTTCAGAAAACCAGGTTAAGCAATTGTGAGTTGGTTCAGGGAAAGGCTACATTTTTTTTCTGAGTTGTTTACCTGTATTCTTAACGACTTTGTATTTCAAAATCCAGCCTAATCTTTCCATGACATTAGTAAGCTCCTACAGAATCTTCCTGAAGAGTGAGCCAAACCACGCTTCTTTTTTTAGAGGAAGAAAGAAATGCTAAAATCTCTACCCAGACCTGATTGCGCTAATGTCTCCTTTTCCTCTCTGTTCTGCTTTTATTGATAGAGCTCAGGATCTTTTTAAGATTTATTTCAATTTCCTTTGCAAGATCTAAGTCAGCTTGATCAGCTCAGTCAACCTTTGGCAAGCCTTACTTTATTATTGTATTTCCTAGCCTTTAATGTTCAACTTTCTTTGCTGATCAATCCCTTTCTTCATTCCCTGTAGGCACTCTGCTTACTCCAAATATCCTCTTTAAGGTGTTATTAATTGAGCATAAGGTTACATATTTTTCATGTCTTGAGCAAAGTATTTTTGAAATCACAGAATTTAACACATTTATTTAAAGCCAATATTACAGTTTAACAAATATGGATATCTATCAGCATATCTGCACAATCCATAGTGCGTACCAGTTGGTGTCAAAGTAGTAATTAAATACAGCGCAAAAGCAAATCAGGTCCTCCAAATGTTAATCTCATTATCACCTTCTCAGCACTGCTTGCCAGAAAGTTAACAGCCGTTAAAGCTCTGCTGCTCATCCAATCAGAATATTAAATTAATCAGTATGGCCTGACACAAATATTGCCAGTGGTGTTAATCCTTTGCTTTGTACATAGCAAATGGGGAAATAAGCGGTTGTCTGTGGAGCTCAATGCATTCCTATTAATATTTCAAATGTGCATCCCACTTTGGAATGTTTTATGTCATGGTGTGCAAAGAAAAGTTTCTCAGAGACTGGAAAATGCATCTCATGTCTGGTTCCCAAGCTCTTGCCCTCGTCTGTGTTCCCCTAGCACTGGTCATAGCTTTCTCTCTATTCTTTCTCCCTGGGCTGTCGTATTTCCTGGCAAATTTTTAAAAAATGTGCCAACAGTCTATGAAATCAGATATGATTAGATAGATGTATCCAGACTGGCTCCAGCATTCAACAGGCATCTGTTGTAGGGAGCCATCTGAATCACAGTCTAACACTGTTCCTTTAAATGCATTTCGAGTATCACAAAAGCTATATAGTAACTTTTTTTTTTTTTTTGCTATAAGCAGACAAACGTGTGAAAACAGTGGCTGAAAGAGTTCTCCTGTGTTGTAAATCTTGGCTAATGAAAGGCGTCGTTTTCTCGGAGACTTAGATACTGTTCGACTGAGGCCTTTGCCCTGCCTTTGTTATGATAGTTGCAGCTGAGCCATGATCCTGTCAAAATTAATCATAGATAATAAAAAAATATTAAATGTACATAATTCCACCTTTCATGTGGATGCTTCTATTTATAAATAATGCACATCAATAAAAAGCATGTTTACAACCTTCCAGAACTACAACTGAGTGTGTACATCCAGATGTGCATATGTGTATGGAAGGACGTATACACATGAAAGTACACATACATGAGAGAATCCATATGCACGTATATTCATGTGTACAGAGCTACCTACATATTTTTGAATGTGCATATCTGTATAGACAGAGAATATACATACATGCATATACTCATGCTGCAAGAAGAATAAATATTCATTGCTCATTTTAATAATTCATCATAATAAATATTTATATAACATACACAATGATGTGTTGTGGTATAAATGTTTCAGTGGCATGAGTTGGGGCTGAATACATTATTTATGAGTGACAAAGCCACAAGTAAGTCATGCAGGTCAGCAATAAAATCCTTCCACTTCACTCTCATGAATTTCTCACATATTATCAACAGAAGAGAACTATTTTTCAAATGTTAAAAGTTAAAAAAGAACTGTTAAAAATTATTATTTCTGTAATTTTCCTGTATTAATGCCCCTCCTTCTGACCAGAAAGAATTCAAAATGACTGCAAACATGTGCATAAATTTAACATTTTAAAACTTTTATATTTTGGCAAAATGAAACTCAGTTGTCATTCATTAACAGGGAGTGAAGACAGCATTGAAACAAAAATGTTACTCCACCCAAATTCCCTATAATGTTATGAAAGCAGACCTGTGATTCCAATGAGAACAGGGGGAAGAACACAGCCTGATGCAGAGCAAAATATAACACGATACCGACAACTTTTCCATGACTCAGAGTTACACATTTTGGTTTTTTGTCAGGTGTAAGTGCTGGAAAAGCTCTTTAAGGAACAGTCTCTTCTTTGGTAGCAGAATTTTATTTTTTCTTACTTAACAGACAATTGTCTGAAGCTGTTTAGGGGTGTGGAATATTCAATCCAGTCTGAGAGGAGATGGATTAGTGGCAGGAAAAGGATGAGACAGTCAAAGGTAACTGATAAATTGAAGAAGCATGGGATGAATTTTATTTATAGCATGGTTTAACAATTTATCATATGACTATACAATTTATCTCATTGCTATTGCCATTACTTGTGTAGCAATGTGCATTTGTTTGCCTGTTTTTTACCTCTGTCTTTTCACTAGTTTAAGTACAAAGTGTATTTGTTTAGGTCTGTAAAATATTATAAAAAAACACACACAATGTAACTTTTCCTATAACATATAATCCTGTTGTGATGACAGGAAATGACTAGTATTAATATGGATAATTCTGGATAAAAAGGCATACTCATCAAAAAGTGGTCAACGTAGGCAAATAGGCAAGTACAATTTTGAAAAATATGAGCGTGTGAGGATAGCTTCCATATAGATCTTTTATTGTGATAGCCTGGAAAAAAAAAATTACTTTAGATTAGAATAGTATGGTACTAAAAACTCCTCTGTGAATAGTGGTTCTGTATACTTTTATACATATATATATACACACACACATGTTTTTTTGAAAAAAAAAAATATTTTATGCCATGATCTTTTACATCTGTCATTTGGAAGAAGGAAAAGAGAAGGCACCAGGCCATGTAACATTTTTTCTCTACCACATTAGCAAACAACCGCTGATACCAGTACCTTGCAACCCCCTGCAACATAATACCAGTATCTCTTCTTCCAAGCCCCTAAGCCTAACTGTGCATATTTTCATTAATTATAATTTGAAGGAAATGGAGAGTTTCTTTGAGGTGACAGACAAACAGCAGGATATCATGAATATGTATTGCGTGTCTGAGAAAATAAATTAACAGGGGCCATCCACTCTGGTGACCCACTTAGGCTGTCATTGATGAGTGTGACAGGAAGGTTCTGTAAGAACTGAATTTGCATGACAGACTTTTCTCCTGATCAACTAATTTACCCTATGCATTTAGATTATTTTAAGCACTACACGGCAGTCAGATAATTAATCACTAAATCAGCAATAGTGACTTTAAGGTACAAGCAATACATTACTGCTGATTACCACTTAAAACTCTAGCTTGTCGGGCTTCAGCTCAAAAATTGGTGTAATCTTACACTAAGTAATGAAATATATCATCTGATATGTTCGTAAGGTTAGCTGCTTAGGGAAAGAGGTTGCTATGTTATAAATAAATGTGTTTTGTTGTTCTTTATGACAAATATGCACAAATGATGGAAATCCTCACAGAAGTACTTGGTTGCCGCCAGTTATTAGGTTATTATATTAAAAAAAAGGTCCATTAAGCTTGTGTCTAAAATTCCTAGAGTGAACGTATTTGTGTGCATGCACGTACATCTATATACGTATAAGCATATAAATATATGAATGAAACAACCTTTTCTGTAGCTCAGATACCGTCACACAAATGTGTGCATTTTCAGCCAAATAAATCTGAACATTAAAAGAATATAAATAAATACTGAATTATAAAAAAAATGCATCTCTCAAAATGCAACGTTACAATGTGTGTTTATATGGTGCAGCAGAAATATAAAGATGTCTTCCTGTGTTGTAGATTTTTACTGATTCATACTAGCTTGATTCAATGCCCGTAGCAACTTCTAAAGAGTCTCACAGTCACTTTCTTAGTGAGTTGAGTTTGGCCTAAAAGTTGCACTATGAAGGCCAGTTATAAACTGTATTTTAACAAATGTGTCAATGAAGGCATGTAAAAAGTAAAGTAAAAAAGGCCACCTGGTCTCTTAACAACTCAAAAATGAAGAACAGTTTTTTTTTTTCTGTTTCCTAGCAGATATAGAAAAAGTCCTCTACTCTAAAAACTCATCACGCATCCATGGGGCTGTTAATCACATAGGAAATGCACACAAAGAGCCTATAAAACTTTGCTTTGAAAATTGACAGAAAACTCTTAGTGTTTGCATGGTCTTGACTGACTTTAGACTACGCGGTTTTAATAAGAGCAGAAAAATCCAGCCCAAAATTCCTTAGCCCAAGAGGCCTCTGACACTTTTGAAAACTTAAGCTTCTTAGTTGGAGGATAACACATTAGAGTTTGAGATCTGCTGTCTTTAATCATCCATGCTTACTTGCAGTCAGAGAAATGAGTCAGGTCTAGAAGACTTATTTATCCTGAGGTGCACCTGGCAAATCACTTGTTTGCAGCTCCCTCGCAGTGACCAGGAATTCATCAGTCCACATGTGTGTTTTGGGTGCCTTTTAGAGACATCCACCTGTTGGGATGTAATGGACTGGGAAAAACATAATCCATTTGGCAGCCAGGGTAAATCTTTCTACATGTAATTAGCTAGTTTTCTTTCCCAAGCAACAGCTACTTCCGACTCTCTTTGGGCTTTTTTTGTACATTTATTGAAGATTATTGAGCAGTATGGAGAAAGTCCCAGGAAGCAAAGTTCTGCAGCTAATAGTTTTTATAAATCCACCTTGACTCCTGTCACTCAGCAATTTCTTGTACGCTGAGCTGCAATTGTATCTTAAAGGCTTATTTTAGTTCCCAAACAGCAGCTGGGTTTAAGTGACTAGAGGAGCACAGTAAGAGGTGTGGCCATTCAAGTCATCAGCTGAAGTACTCTGGAAACTCAGAAAATTGTGTAGGGTTGTTTTGTTCAGAAACACTGGAAGAAGGACAGCTATTTCCAATGCACTCCACAGGCAACAAAAATTTTCCCAGAAGCCTTTTAAAATCTATGTTTAATAAATAAAGCAGTAGCTTTTTTGTGCCACCAGCAGAGAATAGGAGAGGCTGATGTCCTACAAAACTGAGCCAGATGCTTCAGGCTCTCCACAGTACAAAGTCCATACCCTGGGCTACAGAGATAGGCACATGAACAGTAATCATTTTAAGTTTGCTGATCTTACAGGAAATTCTCTACCTCTACCTACTTTTGGAAAGTGGTTTACCTCAATGTGTGTCAGCCAGGCAAAGCTATTTCTATGCTGCTACTGTCTGTAAACTAATTTTTACATGTTTAGAGGAGAACTCTCCATTTCCTAAAACCCATATTGCCCTATCATTAAAGCCCAAGGACACCTCATCTGAAGTTCAGATCAAAGCTGTTCTTCATACATAGCTATGAAGAACAGAGACTGTGAAACAAAAGAAGGTTTTCCAGGGATTGCTAAAACCCAAAAGGAGATAGAAATTGTGTGATCTTTAGCCCAATCTGACCAAATATATATTAGACCAAAAGCAACCCAAAATCCATCTTTGAATAAGCTGAAGTTTGTGATCTTGGAAAATATTTGTTCACATCACATATGTTACTGTGGCAATAACAAAACGTGGTTGAAATTGAGACATCTTGCAGAAAAGAATCCAAGATAAATTTCAAAGGAAAACTGAGAAAGAAAATGTGAAACCAGAAATGTAATCACAGGCTCGATGTAAAGGCTCCAAGGGAGGTGATGGCTTTTATCCCCTGCTACAAGTCCTGTATATAGTGTGGACTAAATATAAAGACAATGTATCAACAAATGTTTACTGAGAGGGGACAATCCAGGATTCATGTCCCACATCTGAGTTTGTGAACACAGGTCCATGTTTAAACTCGTGGTCTCTCCCCGGACCTTCACAGTGGGTGTGGAGGGTTTAGTTCTGTGAGACCCTGCTCCCCCTTGCATCATGCACAGAGTCACGTGCAGGCTCCAGAGCAGCGAAAGCAAACTTGGTCACCCTCATACCAGGTAAAATAACACCAGGTATCGCCGGGAGCTCAGTACCTATCCTGTCTCTACACCTTTTTCCCCAGCAATAATACCATACTAATTCCCACTAGCTGGCCACTCCAATATCTGCCAGTCTATTAGCTGAAAGAAAGGAATTCCACATTTCCTGGAAAGCAGGAAAGAAAAAGGAATTCTCTGACAACCTTGTTTACTTAGATAAAATTCAGATATTGACATTTGTTCGAGGTTTGGAATATTAGCATAAATCCTCCTATTTTAGCGGGGTTAGTGGGCAGAGTGCTCATGTAATTCAAGAAATTTAATATGCACGATTTACTAGGTTTCAAAGTGAGGAAACGGGATGTGAGTCATTTTTAGAGAAGAGTGGTTTGTGAGCAGAGATATAAGAAAAAAGCATGTAGCATGAGATATAAAAGCAAGGAAGTCCTTTCATCATTTTTCTTTTTTTTTTTTCTCTTTATATTACATGATGCCTAAAAAAAGTGGTCTGTTCCTGGAAACATACTAATTTTGACCAAGTACTTTTGAACAATGTCATCTTCGTAGAACATTTTTTTATTATTCTGTTCAAATATATTTTTCTTGATTTATATATTTCCTTGAGGGTTGTCTGGGTTTTCAAGACTCATCTAGAAGGAAAAAGGCCATGAACAGTAAACAACTTAATGAAATTCTTCCTGCAGCTAACTTATGTGGGGACAAAGCCCCTTTGTAACCACTGTTTCTCATACTTAGGATTTAAAAAAACACACACACCACAAAAAAACGGGTTGTTTTCTGTTCATGAGTCAATATTTTTCTTTACAATTAATGGAAACAGTGGGTTTTTTACACCAAAGATTTCAGGAAGAAAAGTAACTCTTCCATTTTCCAAACAGTAATGTACAAACCACGTGTGAAAAGCCTTATTTGCATGCTTAACTTAATCATGTGAATAGGTCTGTTCAGTATGTGCATGCATGTTTACAGAATGGAAGCCCAAAAGACCAATCTTAGTCCCAGTGGAATTTGGAAAGGATTTACCAATTATTTCAGTAGAAGCGGGATCATGACATTACATATGAATGAGAATTGATGGTTTAGAGACACAATTGTTTTCAGAGCAACTGTTTTGTACACTGCCAATTTGTCCAGCTCCCTAAGGTCTGTTACTGAGTCCCATAATTCCCTGTCTTCGCTGGGAAAGATGCATACTGCTTCACCCTTATAAGAATCTGTGAAATTGGCCAAGCAGTTTGGGAAGCAAAGAGTTATTTCATAATTCTTAGCAGAAGAATTTTGCTTAATAGTTGCTTAAAATGCTTAATAATAACTCTTAATATTAAACAAGAACAGAACAAGAAACAAAGTGAGATTAACTTGCAGTTGACCACTAAAATGTCATGAACAAGTAGAAAAATACACTGTGGGACAACTCCCTCCCCAAAGAATTATTTAATATTTAGTAAACAGTGGTATTTAGAGGTACTATTTAATGAAATGCAGCCATCCATTTATTTGGACTTTTAATTTTTTCATAAGAAAAAGTTAGAACTATAATTAACTTAAATCTATAGTGAGAAATATTTGAACTTCCCAGTTTGCAAACACTCACCAACTGCTTTACTTAGAACATTCTCCACACTTCTTTCTCATCTTCTCTTGTTGGTCCCTTTTTCTTTCCCTGAAGCCAAAAACAAACAAACAAAAAAAAAACTGGTGCAAAGAATGACCATATAATTGTATAATCATTTTAAAGTTGGGCCCAGCTTTCAGTAAAAAAGCATGGACTCCAAACATTCTTTTTGCCATGGTAAGTCAGATTTTTTTTTCACGTGCTTATAAGTTGCTTTGCCATCTAGGATCAGGTCACATCTTTGCATTTCGGGCTCCATTCATTTGCTCCCTTAAGTCCTTTGCCATTTATGTTATCAGAGCAGTAACAAAGTGATAAGCTTGCTGATCGTGAAATCAGAGGGAATCGCTCCTTTTCTTTGGAAAATACAAGATGGCTGAAGGGCTGTGAGGGTGTTTAGGGAAAAGACTGAGGAACAATCTGTAATCTTGTCTTAAGATGGCCCATTAAAGGAAAAGCTAACTGGGATTTCCCATCCCCATAAAATACGCAGTAGGTGTATTCTTAATGAGTGATGGAGGCACAGGTGACTAATGTAGGCGCAACGCCAGCCATCAGCCTCCTGCCACCCTTTGTTTCTTCAGGGGGTCATGGCAGGGAAATATTTTGAAATATTCCTCACCCTCATGTAAGTCTTCACTTTGCTCCCCTCCTTTTCTTTCCCTTCCTCTGCACCTACCATAATGGAAGCTTCCACTTTTTCTCCTTCCTCATCTGGATTTTCCCTCTTCTGCTTTTAAGGGCATCTTCTCTGTTCCCCCACCCCTCCAGTCTCCTTTTCTTCGTGCATCCTCCACCATCCACCCTGCTTGCTGTCTTCATCGGGAGCCTGCAAGCAAATCCCCTCTCTTGGCAGCAGCCCTGGATTCCTCTCTCAGCTCTGTCTCACTATGTAGCAGCAAGCCACTGCCACCTGCAGAGAGCAGCTTTGACAGTGACAACTGCACGGGAAACGGGAAACAGTAAAATCTGGCTGCTGAAGAAGCAGCAGCTACATAGGTGTGGGAGGTTTTTACATTGGGTTGGGAACCAATTCTCCCACATTTTCTGAAACACACTCATTTAATACAAGGTAAAAGAAAGTGTGCTTATTTCAATGTTTAAACAGGATATGGGAGTGGAATGTCTCTTGCGATACAAGCTTAAGTTTTGTTTTTTTTAAATTACAAAGTTAAGTGAAAGTCTGACCAGACTATGGATGGTTCACTGGATATTTAGTTTGCTATCTGATCTGAACACAGGTTTATCACCTCCTTGTGTGCTGCTGTCTATTGCAAGTGGCAGTGACTACATATGGCTGTCTGATTTAACATCTAAGTTTTTTCAGAGAGACTGAAAAAGGATCCAAGCAAGTTTATGCCATGGTTTTAGATGCTGCCTTACCTGTGAAAATCTGTGTTAAGACATACCCAGAGCTGCGCTGCTCTGTTGCTTGCAGGAGGCGATAAGAAGCACTTCAGTTTGAAGAAATTTTCTTCTGTCCTTTTGGGACCATTGGCAACTACAGGAGCATTCAACTTTGGAGCCTGAAAATCTGTATTGACAAATTAAATGTGCTCTTTGGAACTGCAGACAGCTGCCTGGTATGTCCTATTCACAATACTAAACGTTGGCTTTCGGAGTAAGATGGTTGTATTCACATCTCATATTGAGAAGATCCCTGGCCAGTGCCGACTCTTGAACTGTACCCAAGCATTGTTTCTGGAAGTGTTCATTATCCTGGGCCAAGTCTGTACCAGAGTTGTTCTAAAAGCAGAAGTTTAGACAATGGAGTTTCAGTCTTGGAAGGATCCTTTGGCAATTTTTACTATACTTGATGCAGCCTTTTATCATTTAACTGTTTGGAGCAAAATCTGTATGCCTCAGAAGTGTTTGCTTCAGGCTGATTTATTTCCTGTCTGGTGATATAAGGCTCTTTTCAAGACCGGCTTGTTCTCCTTGAACGTGCAGACAGCTCTGCATCTCCTTCTCCACCATGTCTCCCCTCCACTAGCACTTTGGTTTTCACTCTGAGACAGAAAGCATATCCCCTGCCAACGTCATTCAAAGAATAATAACCACTCCTTCCCCTTCAATCCTGTACTTCTGCGGATTCAATGCATCACAGATGCCAACTGCTGCAGCTGGAGAGTTTGTTTAAGTGGGTGGACAACACATCATCTGTACTGTGTACAACTTCTTTGCTATGTCATGGCCTAGACCTGGACTTGTGACTGAGTTTCCATCAATCACGTCTCTGTGAATTGATTAGGCACATCTGGGTATGGAAGTGTTTGATGAGAAGGTAGGAGAGCAGATATCACCAGTGATGGACAATTAATGGACAGGGTAAGGGTCAATGACAGCACTGAAGAAGCAGCCAGCTGTGTCTCCTCTTTTCCAAACAGTGGATGTCATAGTGTAACAGCTGTGGAGGGAAAAGAAGATGACTTGTGGGGACTTAAACCACAAACTTCATCAACTACGCTTACAGAAATTTCACAGCAGACTTTAACCAGATGAAAATACCTTCGTATCTGACATATTTATGAAACACCAACATTTGTCAAAATCTACAGTTTTCTTTCAGTGTCTCTGGATTGCTAAGAAATATAGAAAACCGTTTGCTGTAGCTGAATTATTGCTCTAACTTAATGCAATCTAAATTAATTTTTACCTATATCTTGCTTGTGAGATCTAGAGAAGTCCCCACATTAAAACTATTCTTGCTTTTATTGACCTTAAGTCTGACAGCCAGATTCAGGAACAGAAACAGCAACATTTCTAAAGCTTAAACACATGCAACTACAAAAGTTAGACCACTTCCTTAACGGAACGGACTAAGTTACTCCAGAGACAAAATAATAGTCCTATGTGTGTCTGAGAAATTATTTGAGCTCATGCAGAGACCTCTGCAACTTCAGGAAATGTGGAGTTAGTCATGCAATTTTCATTCAAGGAGAAAATAAAATGTTTATAAAATAGGCTTCTAAAATAAAATTTAAAAAGGAGAAACTTAAAAACTTTCACTTGACTATAGAGCTGAGAAAAAGATGGGGAATCTTTGTGTCCAGTGCAAAACTGGCCTAGCAGCACAGTTATACATAGCATTTGCGCTGCCCTACAGGAACTCTGCTATATGTTACATGCACAGTATTTTTCTCGCGCTCTTGTTCTCCAGATAAGCTAAGGCTGAAGCAGGGTATAAATGCATACCTGGCAGGAGGCCAGGGCAGAGTCATTAACCGTGTTCTGGAAAAAGAAGTGTCATGTAATGTCTGATCAAGAATTATGCAGCTGCTGAAGATAAGAAGATTTTCCCCTTAAAAATCATGAGAAATGACTACAGAGTCCCGGAAGCTGGGTGACCTAACCTGTCCATCAGCAAAGAGACAAACCCCAGTCTGCCTTTCTTATTGCTGTGGCTGCGCTGTCTCATAAGTCCTTCCGCCTCTACAGCCATCGTGCCACGGTTCAGCTTGCTCTCATTCGAGTAGCCCGGCTCATCCAAGCAGTCATTTGACGTGACGTGTTCCTTTACAGGTGCACTGCCATAAATCAGGAGCAAGACCATGGAGGCTGGAGGGTTAGTATCAATATATAAGCAACATAAGGAAAAACAGGCCCAAACAAGAGGAAAAACTTGGGCCAGCTTTTTAAATTTATGCCAAATGACAGATTTATGGAGCAGATTATAAACTATTCAAGGCAGGGACTATCCTTTTCTTCTCCGGTATTCCACATACTGAGACTGGAGCCTCCAGAGTATGAATAATTATATGTCTATTATAAGGAACATTTTTATTTTTAAACATGAAAAACAACATTGTCAGCAAAGCATAAATATATCTTTTGAGAAAGATGGCTCACCCACCCAATCTTTAGTAACGACAGAGGGGAAAAGGTCAGTTCCTAGAACTATACTGAACATGTATCACCAAACCTACCGTATCCAGTATAGTGCTGGCATATCATGACTGTGTTTTCTTTCACTCTTTTCCCTTCATGTTCAGTGTTTTAGGGCTTTTCATCTCAGAGTTTCACTGCTATCTGTCTTTGTGTGTGGATGATACAGGGACTTTCCATATGCTCGGAATAACTTAAATAAACTCTTCAGCCATTTGAAATGTGGGTGTTACTGTTTAAGGGGAAAAAGAGAAGATGGAGGGGAAATGGCAGATGTTTTTACTCAGTGTGCTCCCATGATTTTAATAAAGATTTTTGATATATAAATAGTGCTTGCAAGGCTAAATATTTTTCATGTGGTATTCAGCTGTAGCTTTGTTGTTTTTTTAGAATGAAATTCAGCTGGAAAAAAATATATGATACAGTATTAATATACATGTATATGTGTCTTTATGGTTCTATAAAAGTATATGGTTCTTTAAAATGAAAACAAAACCAGAATAGATATTAAATAACATCAAAATATTAAAAACTTGAACTATCTGAGTGTCTAAGCAACTGTGTTTGCAAATATCCTTACAGACTCCACATGTTTCCAGCAGTCAGATCACCCCCTAATCTGAAACAGAAAAGTTAGATTCTCCGTGGTACACATCTAACCATAATGTCAGACCCGCTCAAGCTCCACACAATCAGGTGTGAATTTAAATGCGTATCCTGAGAATCACTCTTTTGTACAAGACTGAATATAGTCACAAAAAATGGGGTAGTTTCACAGTTTACAAACAGTTCACTGGCAATATGTTATTTTCCTGAGGTCTAAATATGATACTTAAAAATGGGTCCAAGTGCTGGAAAACTGAGCTGTTTTGAACCAAAACTCACAGAAATCAACAGGTCTTTTCTCGCTTTGTTAATTCCTTGAACATTGTATCAAGGCTGAAGATCTTGATTTAGCATAGCCAATGGCCAGAGACTTAAGACCATCTTTCTTCAGCATCACATTTAATTTTAAATACATATCAAAAGTACTTTGCCTAAATGAAACTTCATTAACTTCCAACCATATATGGAGATGTCATCATGATATCTCCCAACAAGCAGGTGTGCACAAGACGCATTGGAGATCACTGAGATCAGAGAGGTGGCCTAAAATAGAGAAGATAAGGTTTCGTCTCCAGGCTCCAAGTCTTTCTCTAAAAAGAATCTTCTCTACCTCTGGGCAAGTCTCTAGGTGTTTTTCCAGTACTACACCCCTGATAATATACTATGGGTGGGTTTCATATCTTTTTTATGCATCTTTAACCATTGATGCTAGCAAAAGTTGTAGCCCAGCCCTCTCTACCTTGCTATGGTTGCAAGTCACCATTACTTGCCTTGCATCTGCTCTAGAAAACATGGCATTGCACAGTGAGCTGAAGAAAGGACTTGACCTGATGGAAAACAAACCATTTTTCTTTGTTGGGCGAATTTTTATCTGGGTAATGTCTCTGAGTTGTTTTTCCACACAGATGAGCTAACTTCAGGCCAGGCAAAAGGGAGTTTTGAGGTGGATTGAGAACGGGTTGAATGGCAGAGCTCAGAGGGTTGTGATCATTAGCGCAGAGTCTAGTTGGAGGCCTGTAAACAGTGGTGTTCCCCAGGGGTCAGTACTGGGTCCAGTCTTGTTCAACATATCATAAATGACATGGATGAAGGGACAGAGCGTACCATCATCAAGTTTGTTGATGACACAAAACTGGGAGGAGTGGCTGACACACCAGAAGGCTGTGGCGCCATTCACCCTGATCTGGACAGGTTGGAGAGTTGACCAGAGAGGAACCTGATGAATTTCAACAAGGGCAAGTGTAGGGTCCTGTACCTAGAAAGGAATGACCCTGTGCACCAGTACAGGTTAGGGGTTGACCTGCTGGAAAGCAGCTCTGTTGAAATGGACCTAGGAGTCCTGGTGAACAGCTAGTTGACTATGAGCCAGCAATGTGCCCTGGTGGCCAAGAAGGACAATGGCATCCTGGGTTGCATTAAAAAGAGTGTGGCCAGCAGGTCGAGGGACGTTATCCTCCCTCTCTACCCTGTGAGGCCACATCTGGAGTAGTGTGTCCAGTTCTGGGCTCCCNTGAAATGGACCTAGGAGTCCTGGTGAACAGCTAGTTGACTATGAGCCAGCAATGTGCCCTGGTGGCCAAGAAGGACAATGGCATCCTGGGTTGCATTAAAAAGAGTGTGGCCAGCAGGTCGAGGGACGTTATCCTCCCTCTCTACCCTGTGAGGCCACATCTGGAGTAGTGTGTCCAGTTCTGGGCTCCCCAGTTCGAGAAGGACAAGAAACCACTGGAGAGAGTCCAGCGGAGGGCTACTAAGATGATCAGGGGACTGGAGCATCTCTGTTATGAGGAAAGGCTGAGAGACCTGGGTCTGTTTAGCCTGGAGAAGAGAAGACTGAGAGGGGATCTCACTAATGCTTATAAATATCTAAAGGGTGGGTGTCAAGAGGATGGGGCCGGACTCTTTTAAGCGGTGCCCAGTGACAGGACAAGGGGTAATGGGCACAAACTGAAACACAGGAAATTCCGTCCCAACATGAGGAAAAACTTCTTTACTTTGAGTGTGACAGAGCAACGAAACTGGCTGCCCAGAGAGGCTGTGGAGTCTCCTTCTCTGGAGATATTCAAAACCTGCCTGGACATGATCCTATCCAACCTGCTCTAGGTGAACCTGCTTTAGCAGGGGGTTTGGACTAGATGATCTCTAGAGGTCTCTTCCAACCCCCACCATTCTGTGATTCTGTGATTCTGTGAGTTGTTAGGAACACACAGGCAGAAAAGGGGGAGGTCTGAACTACCCTTTCAGCCACATTCTCTGCTGTGAAAGTCAGCCCCCAGACTTTCAGCACAGTATGTTAGCTCTGGTGCAGCATGTGGCTAGAACTGTGTCTCGACCAAAAATTTAGATGCAGACGCCTACATTGGCATCTTTTCCCATCATATTTCCAATTCCAATATTAGCACGGGAAGACAGAGCTCAGTTCTGCCTGTACCTGCTAATGTACACCTACACATAGCTTCTGTGCATCTGCTCTTTGTCTGGAAAGTTGGGGAAAACTGGATTACCTTATATGACAGAGAAAGATATTCTGAGGGAAAAGGCTTTCACAGCTTGTGATGCTTTCAAGCACTGAAGTAAAATGCACCAGTCAAGTATCTTGGATAACTATGCCAAAAATATGCATATATTTCCCAATTAGGAAATTATTAAGATGCTGAGAAGGGAATACTTATATTTTAGTATCCTGCTCTGCTCAAAGACTGTGCATGTTTTAAAGTGGTTAATTTAGGCATGAGTTCACTCTGTCTTATTTTCATACGGTGAACTGGTTTTAATCCTTCATCAGAGAATACTGTACAACTATTGAATACACACATAACCAGAATGGCTTAGGGAAATTGATCTTTCAACAATTTTGTTTAGTAACATGATTTAACATGTGTTTATTTTAGGCTTGCTGATGCAATGCATGGTGTATAATAAAGACCACTAAGGAATCCTAGTCTAAATAGAATTCACTCACAAAATAAAGAATACACACTACTACTATTTTTGCTCAATTTGTGGATGGCTGCAACCAGTAATCTGCTAATGGATCTGATTCATGTTGAGAATATTGAATGGACCTTTATTCTTCATCCTTACTAGGATTTTTGAATATTTATTTAAATAATTTAATTTTAGATAGGAGTATATATATCTTGAACAACTTTGTTACTAAAATGCCACATTCAATAATGGGATCAAATGTCATTTTTTTCATTTACAAATGTGATATTGTTTCTGTTTAGGGAGGAAAACACATTGAAGTCATTATTGGAACCAGATTTCCCAAGTGCTTTTTAAATAAACTGTATGAGAGGCTTTGATCTAGTTAGCTGACTGATATCACAGTTCCATGCATATGTCCTTCCCAATTCTATTGAAAGCCTATTACTGTTTCAGATCATGTGTTATACTGCCAATTGGTTTGGTTGCTAGAAGTTAAGGCCAATAGTAAAGGGTCTGTAATCTAAAAAAAAAAAAAAAGCTATCTAACATTAACTGAAATATTTTACACAAATTCAACTCATAAACCCAAAAGGAATGATTTTTCTTCCCTTTTTGTCTAGCCTCTGTATAGAAGTATTGTTTAATTTGTGTGAGTGGGGTCAGTGGAATCATCATCCTTTAAAAATATCATCATTTTCTGTCCAGGCTTTTGGAATCTGTCCTGCGTTTCCAACCCCCAAATTACTGGCTTTAGGCTGTGACTGAGAGGCGATTGCCAGATGACGCGTGTGTTACCTCTATGTGCATGGAAGGCTGGTGCAACATTTAGCCTGGTGATTTATCATTTGTGCACAATATCATGTCATGAAACACTCACCAGCCTCCTGAAGAGAGTCAGAACAATATCTACCATAATGAAGTACAGTTCCAGTGGGCACCAAATTACATCTTAGATATTTTGTTACTTGTCCTTTATCAAGCAAATGTAAAATTGTAGTGAGGTTACTGACAGACTCTATAATTCAGCTGTCTGCTGCTTTATCACAGCTCTCAGTAGGTCTCTAATGAATATTTCTGTATGCATGTTTCTGACTGATAATCAAACTATGAACAAGTCCTAATTGGGTTTTCCAGTGCACAGAAAAGTGCCTATATTACATTGGCAGATATCCCAACCAGTGTTAAATTAAAAGTACAAACGTAACAGACTTTCTTTTACAGTTTTTTTTTTTTTGCAAATCAAGTACTTTTTTTTTTTGAGTTTTAAATGTGCATGGAGTAGAAATAGACACTTATGCATAAAGCTACACAGTGCTGTGGAATAAAAAGACAGCAATGAAGGGTATGTTGCAGCCAGTGAAAGTATATAAGTCAGTGAATATGTGTCTGATTCTCCATAGATTCACATCAAAGCAAACTGAAATGTCTTCAGTAGAAATGGTGGAAATGGGATGAAGGCTTTATGAGACATATAGTGTAATAAAGACTAGTATTCGGGACCCAAATCTGCACACCATTCCTATTCAGGTAATTTTAATGCCATTAAGGATTTAGATCTGACTTCCAGGCAAAACACAGCTCTCTGTTAAGCGTACACAGCACTGGAGCTAATGGAAATTACACCAACACACAAACATAAAGACCAGTTAACCAATTTCCCTGTACATGATTTAAGCAACTCCCTTTAGCTTGCAGTGGAGGATTAGGTGAGTGACACAAGAAAAATCTACCTTGTATCATCTTATAAGTTACCATAAATAAGTGCATTGGGTTTGCATGGCAGGGTCTTGGTAGCAACGGGGCTATAGGAGTGGCTTTTGTAAAAAGATGCCAGAAGCTTCCCCCATGTCTGACAGAGCCAATGTCAGCCAGCTCCAAGACGGATCTGCCACCGGCCAAGGCCGAGCCCATCAGCAACAGTGGTAGAGCTTCTGGTATAACATATTTAAGAAGTGGGAAAAACTGCTGCGGAACAGGAGCCGGAGAAAGGAGTGAGAATATGTGACAGAAACAACTCTGCAAACACCAAGGTCAGTGAAGAACAAGGGGCAGGACATGCTCCAGGTGCCGGAGCAGGGACTCCCCTGAAGCTCATGGAGGTCCATGGTGGAGCAGATATCCATCCACCTGCAGCCTGTGGAGGACCCCAGGCTGGAACAGGTGTGTGCCTGAAGGAGGCTGTGACCCTGTGGGAAGCCTGTGATGGAACAAACTCCTGGCGGGACCTGTGGGCCCATGGAAGGACTCACCCTCGAGCAGGTTTGCTGGCAGGACTTGTGACCCTGTGGAGGACCCATGCTGGACTAGTTTGTTCCTGAAGGATTGCACCCCATGGTGCTGGAGTAGTTCATGAAGAACCGTAGCCCACGGGAAGGACTCACATTGGAGAAGTTCATGGAGGACTGTGTCCCATGGGAGGGACCCCACACTGGAGCCAGGCAAGAGTGTGAGGAGTCCTCCTTCTGCAGAGGAAGGAGCGGCAGAGACAACATGTGATGAACTGACCACAGCCCCCATTCCCTGTCCCTCTGCGCCGCTCAGGGGGAGGAGGTAGAGAAAATGAGAGTGAAGTTGAGCACAGGAAGAAGGGAGTGGTTGGGGGAAGGTGGTTTAAGGTTTGGTTTTATTTCTCATTACCCTACTCTGATTTTGATTGGCAATAAATTAAATTAATTTCCCCAAACTGAGTCTGGTTTGCCTGTGAGGGTAATTGGTGAACGATGTCTTCCTGTACTTATCTCGACCCAGAGGCCTTTTGTTATATTTTCTCTCCCCTGTCCAGCTGAGGAGGGGAGTGACAGAGTGGCTTTGGTGTGCATCTGGCATCCAGCCAGGGTCAGCTCACCACAATAGCAGTATGCAGGAAGGCAAATGATGGTTGTATAGCCAGGCGGGATATTCCTCCTTAAAAGGGTGCCAGAGATGTGATCAAGATATGTTTGTGGTATTCAGTGACATATATGCAGCAGGTAACGGTTAGCCTTACATATTTTATATGTGTTAGTCCAGAACCTGATCTCCACTGCATAAATTGCAGCTGGACTACTGTGTATGGCTTCAGTTGCTTTAACTTGATTTCCTTCCAGTATAACAATTTACTATCTAACAGGTTTCGGTTACTAGAATTATCAAGGAAAGATTTTTTCAGTTTTTCAGTAGTTTGTGGAGTCTAGTTTGCTCTGAATTAAAATATATGTGGGAAAAAAGGTTAATCCAAGAGAGGCTGAAGAAGGATCCAGCTGACATAAACAATTGGACAGTGTTATAGTGAAGTTATTTCATAGGTAAGGGTAAAGTGATTTTTTTGGTAAGAAGAGAGTTCAACATGCTACACGCACTTGCAGTCCTAAATTATCTGTAGCCATAGACTGAAGACAGCTAATTAACACAGAAAATAGCATTAGATAATGTTATACAGAGTACAGTTATAATAAAACAGGTAGATAAGATGCAATATAACACAACACAGTAGATATTTAACACTGCAACTGGGTCTTTAACATGAGTTACTTCTAGCTTCCAATAATTCTGACGTACAGTCCACTTACAATTGTGATTTTTTCATTTTGTGTAAAGAATATTCCATACTTTACACAGCCTTATTCATCACTTTCCTAAAATTCTCTGCATAACACCTAGACATCAAAGTGGGAAGAACAGATAGTTACAAAATGGGAGATCTGCATGAGTATCAGCAATATTACAATAACCAAAAAGATCATAAGAAATCATAAGGTGCAGAAGCAGAATGGTTATGGTCTTTTTTTACAGAGACACAGTTTCCAGCATCTTTATGGACTTCTGCCAAAGACTCTCTCCCCATCTCACCACCTTCCCCCCTACCCCTGCTGTCAGTGAGTCATTTTAGCTGGGGCAGCAAGAGGTAATGTCAGCTGCATGATTCGTGTGCATGCTGCTGGCCCCTGTGAGCCTTAAAATGCTTAGTCTGTTTGAGCTTAAGTGAACTCCTGACCTTCTTCAAAGAGAGAACTAGAAATTTCTCATTATATCCTCCCATTCTGAACAAGGAGGAATTAATACACTGAGACAATGAATTAAAAAAGCTGTTTTTCAAGGCTAAATCATGCCTCCAGCAAAATGCAACAAGAAATAGATACAGAACGAAGAATAGGTACTGTCTTTCATTCAGAGCAGAACTGAAAGTTTCATTTAGTTCTCAAGACATTTTTCCTCTTCCTGTGAATTATCTTTACTGGCCATGGCTGGAGGCAAGATACTGGATAAGGTGGAGTATTCATCTGGTAAATTTGAGCGTTCTTAATTTCATATGCCTGACTTCAGATGAAAGTGTTTTCTTAGAAAGATTGTTTTCCAGACTTCCTAGACATGGGTTAGGTTTCAAACATATTAAAAGTCAGAATGATGATGAAAAGGAGCAGGAACTAAGAAATGTATTAAAGATATTGAGGACGGTGGAAATCTTTAATGTCTTTTCTGCTTACACAGTTGTAAATATATTTTTGATCCTAATACTGAGAGTTAGGGAAAGATCCTACAGCTTTAGACTGTTACATGTGCTAAGATAACCAATATCTTGGTGTTCAAAACGTGCCTTACCAGCCTTAAGGACATGTATAGCTTTTGTGGGCAGAGACCAGAGCTCCTCATGTCTGCTCCATAAAAGTAGTTCTTGAAGAACAGATATCTAATTATTGTCAAATCCACTATGCAAGTTTACAGTTTCTGATCTTATGATTACAGACAGGTGCACTTAGAATACAGAAAATGTTTCTAATTCAATTTCACTGATGAGATAATCAGCCTGACTTTCTACTAAGGCCATGTACTCTGCAGCCTTGAACTTTTTTGTCCGTGCCATTCATGGCTGTTCCTACTTTTTTTGTAAAGCAAACCAAGAATTCGGTACTGGAATTAAAAGTATGTTACCATTATCTTCAGAAAAAGCAGATTGGACAGAGAAAGTAAATAAGTAATTATATGTAACTGGTGAAAGTGTGTCCTGGTAGGAAGCCGAAGAACTTCAAAGCTAGTTCATCCTAACAAAATGAAAACCAGGCCTGATATCTAAGGTCCAGCCAGATACTTCTAAAGTCCAGAAGGGAATTATTAATTTTACAACCTTGTAGAGCAAATATAGTTTGATTGACAGAGTTTTGTTCTCCTCCAAAACTTTTTCAAGGAAGAGTCAACCATAGATAATCTCATGGGACAATGACTTAAGGAAACTTTAATCTGTTTTGCCCTCTAATATTATCCACTTATTTGAAATAATGCTGTCGCTATTTAAAACAGATGTAAAGAATCCAGGGTGGATCTGGGATTTTAATCAAAAAGCTCCAAGTAAGATTAGTCTCCCAAACACTGGAATCACTAGAGCGGTTATTAATTATAAAGATAATATAACCTTCTTATGTTTTGAGCAGCTACACTGAAATTTGATATGAACTAACTCATTTTTATAAAATGCAGCTGAATATTCCTCATCCATTTGATGAATTTTTCCATTGTTATGGATTGGGGGACCACAACACAGACAGAAAACCCCTCTATTTTAAGTGAAATATCTCTTATCGGTATTATTTATTTGACAGTAGCTCTAAGAGGATCCAGCTGAGAGAAGGTTGTTGTTCTTGATATGGTACACATGTGAAACAAGTCTTGTCACCCGCTTTCTCCATAAAATGTAACCATTGTTACTCTGCCAAAATAATCTGTACTAATATGTATATCCATAACATAAAATAAATGAATAGTTTATAAAATGTATGGCTATTGTTTTCTTACGCAGCACATTGCATTGTGTGCATGAAGCAAGCATAGCTAGCAAAACTTTACTTGAGAATATTCTGAATTTTAAGCCACAAACCAGTCAGGTTTTCATTTATTCATCCGAAGCATTCCCAACACCTGAAGGTCATCACCAAGTCCCACAGTGCTGATTACTGCAATCACAGTGATGTCCCCATCCCTGTGTTATGATAGTAACCCAGACACTTCCACTCCCTTCTCTGATATTTTTTCTTTCCTGTCCAGGATAAGCACGTGGTTGACGATGTAAGTTTGCTGTTGTTAAGGCAGGATTTTACAGCAAGCTGAGCCACCTCTCCTTGAGGGTATCCTGGGAACAACAGATTGATTCATATCCCTTTGTTTTTTTCAGAGAAAACAGAAACAGGTAAGTAGTAGGTTCAGGCCAAGGTATTGTAAATTTTCTTCAACAGGTTTGGCAATTTTTCTCTCTCTTTAATAGGGACATTTCTGTCAGGCATGTAAGCAAGAAAATGGCATTGGGGCTAATGAGAACTGAGGAAAGGGATTAAAAAACAGAGAGAAGACAGAAAATGAGCACGCAGCAGAGTCTTGAGGCATTTTTTACTCCAAGGTTTATGCCATCTAGTGCTGTCACTGCTCTTTCACCCTGTTCCTTGTCTGTAGGATCAAACAGCACCCCAAAACCCCACCGCTTGTGTTGAAGTGAAATTTCAGCAAAGTTGAGATTCATCCTGACCTGGAAAAGGAAACAGGGAGCCTTGCTCTCCTCAAGTCCCTCCACCTTGAGTGGAGTGCTTGTGACTCAGTGAAGAGTAACACTAGTTGAAGAATGTACCAAGACCCTTGAAGCAATCACTCCTTGCCTTCATAATTCTCTTCTAATTGTTTATTGTGTCACAGGGACAGTGGATTTGGTTTGGAACAGGGCAATCTGTTTTACTGCAGGCTACACAGTCTCAGCCTCAAGGCTTCAGTTCACCAGTGAGCTCAGCTTATCTGAGATTTTTCTAGGGGTTTCACAACTTGTTGCCAAGTTGTTCACCTTGGCTGTAGCTGGTTCCTCCTACTCAAGCTGACTTCAACGAACATGGGCCTTTTGATAAACAGCTGTAAAATTATTACATTTTGCTAGATGTTTTCTTGAACTCTGAGAGGTGGCAGCTTCTCATAAAAAAAAAAAAAGAAAAGGTCTTCTGGAATAAATTGTAGGTTATAGAGCAAAAATAATCTCAACTAGTAATAAAGAAATAATAAAAATCTCTCAGCCAAGACCACATCTCTATATGTTTTATCTGATTTTAGAAACTGATTCTTAACAAGGAAATCTGACCCTGCATGGATTCCAGTCAGCTCCTTTTCAATTCTGGTTGTCACTACTGTTGAAAGTACTTCAAAGTGTAAGAAAATGAACTGAGTTCAAATGCACCCCGACGTATCTTTGAAGCAATAATCAGAGATGCCTAAGTATCAATAGTAAGTTGAAGATTAACACAGGTGATGTATTATACCATGTCTCTGCACAGGTGATAGATAATATCAAAAGAACTGCTTGTTTTTATGAATAATACCTTAATTTACAGGCAAAACTGGCTAGAATAAGTTTACATAGCCAACATGACAGAGCATATCATATGAAAGTACATCTTTCATTTATAGGCAGATTATGCCACTTTTACCTTTATTGATTTGAACAAGAATACTCAAGCAGCAAGAACAATACTTGGTATGGATGAGGCCAGTCAATAGGTCAAAGATAACTATATTAGATGCCTCAGAGAGGCAAGGGAAAATGTTTTAAATATTAACAGGGTACTGAGGTCGATCTGTATTCCTTCAGCTGAGATGGAGAGAGGGAGTTGAACCCTGCAATTGTACGATGGTATGTAAACTATGCAGAGACTCACTGAAGGCTTTGCACTTACTCTTTCTCTCAGTTTGATATAACTTTAATCCTAAATCTGAAGAAGAGCTGTGAGAAGTATGAAAGTGCTTTTCTAGCAAACAAAAAAAGGCACCTTCATCCATCAGCACAGCAGGGACTATTGTGGTTTTCACATTACACAGTTTTAGACATCAGCTAGATTAGTGTTTTAATCTCCCTCAGTTCCTCCTGCAGTCAGAGGAGAGAAAGAGATGGGTTTGGTCTCTGCTCTGGATTACTCGGCAGAATTATCTAGCTTTCTCCTTTGGCTAAGGAGGAAAACCAAGATTAAAATAAATGTTTTAAATGCTCCTAGGGTATCAAAAACAGGAAACTAAAAGTTGCATCAGCAAATATTGTGGTAAGTGTTTGTATTTTGTATATATGTATACCATATAATAATTCTATGAAAACACCAGATCAGCGCTCAGCAACAGCCAAATAAACTCTAATCAAATGTTAGAAATTATTAGGAGATAAATAGCAAAACAGAGAATATGTCTAGAGTATGGTTAGAGCTACAAGTATTCTTTGAATTACTCATTCTTTTGACTCAAAAAGTGTATAATTTAACTGGAAAAAGTTCATAAAAGGACCAAAACCCATCAAAATTATGCACTGGCTTCTGTATAAGGAAAGACTAAGTTGACTAAGACCTATGAGGAAAAGAAAGAAATGGCTAAAGGAAGAACATGGCAGAAGAAATATAAAATCATGAGTGGCCTGGAGATATTCAATATAGAATAGTTGCTCTCCATTTTGTTGAAAAAAAAAAAAAAAGAAACCTAGGAAGTATCAAATAAAACTTGTAGATTGTATACTCAAAACTAACAAACAAAAAAGGTTGTTCATCTCACATTGTATAGGCTTCCTTGCTACACTACTCTGTGCCTGCTGAAAGGCTAAAAAAGGAACAAAAAAATCCCTGCATAAATTAAAGGAAGCAATGGCTATTGGAAATTGTTAAATGCAAAGACCACACTTTTTCCTCAGGAGGTCCCTTAGCCCTGAATCACTGCAGCAGCATTGCTACAGGTTTGCCGTTCTTAATCTCTTCCCTTGCTTTTGGCCTCTCTCCAAGGCAGGATTTGAGGACACTGACTCTGACCTAATAGGGCTTTTCTCAGTCTAATACTTCAGAATTGCTTAGAGGGAAAGGAATAATGTATCTTAAATTGCTACATGTTGATTTCTCTTGAAATCATACCAAGGGTATTCTTAAAATCTAGGCAGGTGCTTTTGTACCATTTCTCTAAATGTTATCAAACATTATTTTAGGAGGCTTGATTCTCCTGCAGATGTCAATAGCTCCTGTTAAATTCAGTCTTGCCAGAGCAAGCCTGTTGTGAATTATTTCACTAGTTTCTTTCATTTCACGGCATCACATGCTTGGAGCTGTTTGGGTTTCCTGCCAGTTTAACAACACGATTTTCAATGATTTTCTTTTTCCTTCTTTGTTTTGAAACCTTGCTTAACTGTGAGACTAATGGATATGTTTAACATTGGAATAAATTAGAATTTATGATCCTAGCTGGCAAGGGAACAATAATCAGGCATGAGGTGAAGACATTTGAAATCAGAGATTGTGTGCTTTGCTGAAGTTCAGGAGACATGGAATTCCAGTTGCAACCTGAAGTAATGCTTGGCTTAAGTGACGGTGGGGTGAGGAAATCTACATAGTTGGGAATTTCTATAGGAAAGTACTAGCACTCAAGCAGCAAGACAAGCACTTTTCAATGGATTTCTGCTTCTAACACTAAAACTGTAAAAAAAAAAAAAAAGAAATGGAGAGTTATTTTTCTCTGTGTGTGAAGGTAATTCAAAGTACTCACTTTTAATGGCAAATTTGCCAATAATTTAAACAGAACTATGAGTATGGATAGTAGTGGTGAGATTCACATGACTAACCATGGTTGCTCACAACATAGCCAGTAAAACATGAGTTAGTTACCTGAGGCTGCTGAAAAGGTAAGTGGAGACTGAGTCAATACAATAAATGTATCCCAAGTCATGGTACATCTTGCTCTATGTCCTGCTTTCAGCTGGGATAAAGTTTATTTTCTTTCTGGTAGCTGCTGTGTTTTAGGTTTAGTATGAGAATAATGCTGATAATGCATATTGTTTTAGTTGTTGCTACCTGATGTTTTCATTAGTCAAGGATATTTCAGCTTCCTGTAGAAGCTGAGAGGGAGCACAGAGAGGACAAGCTGGACAAAGGAATATTCCATACCACAGATGTCATGCTCAGTTATAAATGGGGGTTGGCTGTGGAGCAGAAATCCACAATAGCTGCTCAGGATGGGCTGGGCAACCGATCATTAGGTGGTGAGAGGGACTTGTGTTATATCACTTTATTCTGTATATTCATTTACAATTATTATTTTCCTTTTCTGTTACCGTTCTATTAAAATGTCTTTATCTCAACCCACACTGTTTTTTTTTTTCTCCCTCCTTTTCTTCCTCCTTTTCTCCCTCTTCTCCCTACCCTACTGGAAGGTGTGGGGGGAATTTGAGCGAGTGGCCACGTGGTCCTAGTTGCTGACTGGGGTTAAACCATGACACCCTGAAACGGACACCTACACCTGATGAATTGAATGCTGTCCCAAACCCATTGCCTGTAAAAGAGTCCTTGGATGACTGACTACTTCTGGTGTATACTCCCACATTATAAACATAAAATAAGGTGACCATAAATCCTGTCTCAGGTTTTGAAGTTTACACATTGTAATTACTGCATCAATTACTTGTATAAGGATATTTTCATTGAAGTCAGATGTGCCATTTACACTGTTAAACCCACCAGATTTTAAAGATGCTTAAAGTCCAGTGATACCTTCCAGGGTGTGACCATTTGTTTGTTTCTTAGAAATAATTCTGAGATACTTCTTTCTTTACAGCAATTACTTATATGTTTTAGACCATAACAAAATTGCTTTAAAATTCTGCTGTAAACATACATTGATTTCATTAAAAAATATTAAAAGTTATCAGCCAAATTCCCAGATAGCATAACTAGCAATTCTTTATAAAATTCATAAGGATATACTCAATTGACACAATTGACTGTGAAGGAAAGCTTCTGAGGTTGGCATGGTCTCACATAGGTAGATGTAGTTAAACTAATCTGCAAATTTTTTCACTGCATTTTACCTTTTCGGTTTTTACTTATCTCAGGGCAACAAAAATACTTCAAATCTTTCCAGTGTCTGAATTATGACAATATCTTACTTAGAGATAGTTAAAAATAATACAGCTGTGACCTCAGATTTGTTCAGAACTGGCACACAGACTCTTTCTGTAAAAAAGAGTCTGTTAAAAAAAGATCTTATTAGCATCCTGTAAACTTAACTAGACACGACTCAATATTTCATTTTGTAAGCTCCTGTGCTTTCTGCATCCTTATTGTAATGTTACAAATTTGCAATGGGAAAATTAATAATTTTCAAATTGGTTCTTTGAGTTCATTTTCATCATCTCACTGGCAGAAATAAGTGGTTTAGAGAAAGAAGGGTTGAAACATGATTCTCCCTTGAGTGACTGTAGGACTGCTGCCCTCTAAAACCTACAGGTGTGGATGCATTTCAGCCAGGATCTCAGAAGAAATTATCCAGCATTTCTGTACAGTTTGTTTTATTTATTTATTTTTGAGTTTCACAACCACTTTACCAATTCAAGGCAAAATGAAGGTAGACTGGGAGTTTCTGCAAATCACTCATTTTGTACCATTGCCTCTCCCCCAGCCCTCCCCCACTGCCTGAAATGTCACAGATGTATATTTATTATCTTATGTTCAATTATTCTGTAAAAGCTAAGGCAGACAGAATCATAAAATCGCAGCCTCATGCGCCATCATCTGCCCAATAGAATTGCCCACTGCAGTAATCTGACAATTCTTTTGATGACTTTATGGTGTGATTCAGCAAAACTGATATACTTAAAGATTTGTCTGTTCATTTAGCAGAATATTCACTTGTGATGAATTCATGTCCATAATCTCTTTTTTAATGTTTTGCCCACTCACTTTAAAATTATAAAGGCCTTGTTTTAAAATTCTTTAAAACTATGAATTTCACTACTGTCTTGGAAAGTTATTAGACTGAACAGAAGAAAAGAGGGAGTACATCTACCGTTCAGGAGCTGTTACCTTACAACTCTTCTCCATGCTTTTCATGCAGGATTTCGACCTTTTTAATTCTCCACTTTTATTCATTCAATAGCAAACCTATTCACAGCGTCATCTAACGGTGCAGTAAAATGTATAAAAGGGCTTTAAACACACAGGTAAATCAGGAAAAGGTGAGGACAAGCCTTCAAAACATGAACTGGGGCTTTTGCATATCTCCAGTAGCTGTCCTTGAACCATCTGAGAAAGAAGAAAAGAAAAAAGAATTCACCAGATGCTTGAGAGGATACTAGCAATTGTTCATTTTTCCTATTCAAAGCCATTTTTAACTTATTTAACTCAAAACTTGATGCGAAAGCACTGACACCTAAACAGCATCTGTACTACATGTGAATATGTTATTCAAAAGAATTTTGTAAGTAAATATCTCACCTGTTCATTAACTTTTTTTAATCATGAATAATTATGACAATTACTTCCCCTGGCCAATAGAAAATAGCTTGTGTTAGAGAATAATTGATATGTGCATGGAGGGGGGAGCGGGGGAAAAAGAACTTTATCTTGGCTCTGGATGGGGTGAATTTCTGGATAAGTTGGAATTTAGGTATCTTCATTCAGGTCAAACAGAAATAATCTGTTAATGATGGAAGAGGTTAGAACTGCAGCAGTAAAATGATAGACTTCAGGTGAACCTCAATCTCATTTCAGCCCTGAGACTAAATTTTGCCCGAATTTAATCATTGTGTCAATTAAAAAGACAGTGAACTGTCAAAATATCTCCCATGTGTGACTATACACAAACACTTCCAGCAGCACCATATTTCTACAGCAGAAGACCTGGGCATTTAGGATTAAAAGTGTTTTGCATTTAAGTGCAGACTGCAACAGACTGCAGACAGTGACATCCCCTCCATCCACAGAGTTCTCCATGTAGAACAGGACTTTAGTGCAGAAAGACAAATACAGTGCATTTCATCTGCCATAACCAAATATTTGAATTGACTGTAAAAAGTTGGTATAAACTATTAAATTACTGTCATTAATAATCTCGACATTTCTTTAAAAGATTCCCCGTGGTTTCTGGTACAATCTTGCAATGTACAACCATTGGAAGTTTTATCTCCTTAACGTACAGGGATACTCCTATATGATTTGAACGTTCAGGGTGGTGACAATTTAATATGAGTGATCATCTCAGATACAAAAGGAAAAAAAGTTTGTCTCTCATTAGACCATCTAGTACAGTTGGGAGAAGAGGTTTCAGCTGGTGTACTTCTATCCCTACCTATTTGATGAAGTGAAACTGATACATCAGCATGATAACATCAAACACAAGAATTATGCAAGATGTAGGGCCTGTGACTTCCTAACTATTCCTTTAGTGCCTGTGAAGTACAAAAAGGGGGGGAAACATCTTTACTGAGTCCACCTTGAAAGCTAATATTTCTCACACCACAGTTACACAGACTGCAAATATGCACAGGTGTGTAACACATGAATAGGGTTGACTGAGCTAGTGAAGGGTGTGATGGGAGTATTGTATGCACATTACTGTTAGCCCAAGCTAAGGAATGTCAACAATATACAAGATATTGCAGAGGCTGCAACTTAATAGAGTGCTAGAAGGTGGCCTTGTAAAAAAAGCTGCCTTATCTTTTTTTTTCTTCTTGCTGTAGAGTGTGGTTATTCATTTGCATATCATCTGTATCAATTAACTACCAAATTATCTTCGTCTATTGATAGTGGCAACAATAACTTTAGTGTCAAAGAAAGGGGCTACTTCTCAGAGATTTTTTTTCCTGAGAATATTTTTAAATGTAAGAGATCTTCTGCATTATAACCAGAGATATGCACTGAAATGGATGAACAGTCTTTCAAAAAATTAGCAGAGTGACCCAGCCCAAAATAAGGATTAGCAGAATTAAACTCCAGTGTAATGATATGTGATTATACACATGAATAGTGCCAAATGGAACGGTTCTCATGTGTAAAGCTATTCACCTGCTTAATGCTGAAAGTATCTTTTAATTTTAAATCTGACTTTAACCTTTGCAGGGATATCAACTTCTGTTCTGCCTGAAAGTGCAGATGTGATATAATTAGTGAATGAAGAACTTCCTCGATACATTTAAAATTATTGAGAAGGAGAATTTCAAAAGTTTAATTTCAGAGTACACTGAATAATGATTATCAATATGTTTTCATTTTTAACAATACTTTTCAAAATAATTTATTCAAATGTCTTTCAGCTTTTCACTGAAATACAGGGCAGGGGTTATTATTTGGAGGTAAAGAAGGGATTTCTGATTCAGTTTTCATATGATATAGATAGCTGCATACAAAGCTACTCAGTAAACTTTACATTTTAGAATGATTTATTTTCATCAATAAGTTATTTTTGTTAAAATCATTTTATTTAATTCTTAATGAGATATGGGCCAAAGTCCATACAAATAAATGTAAACACTCAATTCTCTTTAAAGGTCTTCCATCTCTCCCTCCCTGTTTTGGCCTGCTTGTCCTTCAAAATATGAGACCTGATTATATGATTAGGATGCCTGAATGAAACCTGGAAGAACAGTGTCTCTTCTCCTGTTTTGCCCGTGTTGCTTGTGCGACCACAGATGCTTCCTTTATTCTCCTTGTGGACCACGTCTCCACCTGAAAAACCCAAACGGCAGGTGATCTCTCACCTCCTCATTTCTGTTTTTTTTTCTGCCTACCTGGGGTATAAGCACTTTTTGGAGTTTTTGAGAAAAAGAACAGTGGCTGGTCACAGTTTGCACAGATAAGAAGAACAGTCCAAATAAAGGCAAAAATAAAGCTAGAAGGTATCATCTACTCTACATACATCACTGATTTCAGATTGCTGAGCATTTACCAGCTGTAGTTATGGTTTTGACAGACTGAGCTGAAGTTTAAATATACTTGAGAAGAGAGGATGCTCTCTTGTCTTGCCATCCTCAAAAAATAACCTCTGCACCAAAGGTTAAGAGAAGGAAAAACTTTTTCTTTCCCCATAGACAAACAACAAAAGTGCTAATATAATTGGGTAACAATCTGGTTTGATTTCATGCATTTATTTAATGAACAGGGATAATGTTGAGTAAGTCAATCAAACCTTTGCAACACAAACACTAAGCAGTAACAGCTCATTAAGTCCCCTTTCCACTGCTGAATTCAGCTTGAGGAAATTTTTTATTGTTATTAAAAAAAATACCACAAAGCTCAAATTAATAGAAAAAAAAAAACATTTTGCCTTTGTGTTGTCCTAAGACTGTACTCAATTGCCAACACTATTAACAATCAGAGATTAAGTTTTCTTTCAATTCTTCCACCCCCTTGGGGGCATTAGCCAACCAGACACACAACAGCTCGTATCTCAGGCTTAAATTTTAACTCTAGACACCATTATAATATAAGTAACAAAATATATAGTAATTAATAATGCTTCTGGGGCTTTCTCTGCTTCATTTTTTCCTTTCCTTCTCTTTTTCAGCGTTTGGTGGAAGTCTGTTCTGTAGTCTTTCATTTGTGACAGATTGCTCTAATTTTGTGTGCCCGGATCCTGTTAGTTCTGTTTATGTTTAGCCTACCCAAACTTTTCTCTTCTGTGAAAAGAGATTTCCTTTGTTCTGGATAGTTGGAAATGCTTTGTCTTTTGGATGGAAATCTCTGGTGGGCTGCTCGGATCTTGTGGGAAAAAGCTTTTGTCCTTGCAGAAAGACTGGTTTAAAGTCAGCTTGAAAGTTATCTGCTCCTTTCTTTGCTTTACTCTTGCTTCTCCTTTCTCAAAGAATCACTGATTTAGTTGACAAAGAATCACTGATTTAGTTGACAAAGAATCTAAATGTGTTTCCTTCTTTGATTTATACCTACTACCTGTCAACACCTTTTATTCAACATCAATCTCTGTTCACTCAATATCTAGACTATTCTGCAGTTGTGATTTCAAGTTGGCTGCTGATGAAATAGGAGGAGAACTTCCTCTGATGGGATCCCACCATCCCTGTTTGTGTGTTCCCTCCCACCTCCTTATGGAGGTATTACACCTCAGAGAGATAAGCTTTTGCTATTGCTGTGGCCCACGTGGTATTAATAAACTTCAAGGACACATCTGACCGGATTATCAGTGTTGTACTCTGTGACCAAAGGCTTGAATTGTTCAAGAAGTCTAACCTGGTGTAGAATGCTGTCAAGATGTGGCCCGTGTTGGCTGCATTTGTGCTGATTGTTCCACACCGGGTACTTAGATTGAGTTTGAGGTATATCCTTTGTGCCTGCAAAAGCAGGTTTCGACTGACAGTAGGCGAACCTAGATAAGAACAAAAAGGTGCCCAAACCCTGAATCACCAGGAAATGAAAGTAATTGATCTGCTGGAGAGGGTCCAGCAAAGGGCTACAAAGATGATTAGGGGATTGGAACATCTTTCATATGAGGAGAGGCTGAGGGATTTGGGTCTCTTTAGTCTGGAGAAAAGAAGATTGAAGGGGGATCGTGTTAATGCTTTCAAATACTTGAAGGGAGGATGCCAGGGGGATGGGAGCAGTCTTTTTTCAGTGGTGCCCATTGATAGGACGAGGGG
>VZSZ01006628.1:381369-408584 GCA_013398815.1 Ibidorhyncha struthersii
TGGACTAGATGATCTCCAGAGGTCCCTTCCAACCCTGACTATTCTGTGATTCTGTGATTCTGTAATTAAAGCCCTTCAGAGAGCACCTTGAGTCTTGCCTGTATGAGATTGGGAAGGGTGTTATGATTCCAGTTTTTGCCACATAGTAAAGGAAACAAATGGAATCAGATTTCACCAGAAACAATAGGTTCAGTCTTGGATTTATTTTAATGTGCTTTGTTGAGAAACAGAGCCTGTACAGTTCTGAGAGAAAGATTTCTCCAATTAAGAAGCTAACAACTGGGTTAAATTGGTTCAGTTATGAGTAAAACATCTTGTAAGTTCCCCTCAGAACAAAGGTTTAATGTAAACTGTCTTCTGGGTTGAACACTCTGCTAAAACATGCTTGAAATAAGTAATAAATAAACAAAATCTTGACTTCAAAAAGCTGAAAGTAAGGGTTAAAAGAGAACAGGTAAATGATGCCTTTGTAGGTATGATACTTCCCCCTTCTACGTTGCAACTAACTGACAATGATGTGTTGGGATTTGGGGGTCTTTTTTCTGCTTTTTTGAGCTTTTTTTTTTCCTTTTTTAAGAGGGAAGAAAAGATTTGAGTTGGCTCTGATCCCATTGCCACGAGGTGGCTGGAGCCCAGCCATCTGTCACAGCTGCTGCTCGCTGTCACTGCCACACTAATTGACAATGAACTCAGCACCCCGCAATAATTAGGGCTATGCTGCAACTTGGGCAGGTAACAGTGCCCTTTTAGCATCCTGCCGTCCCCATCTGGGCACCAGCCCTGCCTCCTTCCCCGGGTGTGGGAGCGCGGCAGCCCCACGGCCATCTTCCCAGGTGGGCAGAGATGGCCTCACCTGGGAAGTGTTAGGAAGGCCTAAGGGAAACCATGCCCACGCTGAAACAGAAAACGTCCTGAAACTCACTGGAAGATTTTAATCCCATTGCCAAGGCACACACACAACATCTGCCATTCAGCCCTTGTTTCTATATTAAAAGAAAAAGAAAGAAAAGTAACTTCCAATATTGAGCGATTTATGGACTGTCCCCGTTGGGGCTTCTTTGTTAAATTACCTCTCAACAGTATTTTAAATTGAATGTTCTGGGGTTTTTTTCCCCATCACAAGCACTACAGGCACCAAATGGTTTCATGAACAGGGCACGCAATTCAGTCTGTTAGAAGAAGTCTTTGCAGGAAGAATTTCTTCAAGGTTTAGGCACTTGGGGGGCAAAGCCACATCTTCACCAATTTTCTTCATGGCACGGTGTTGGAAACCTCAGCCTTTCCCTTATGCTGTATGCATAACCTTGGTCCCAGAATATTTCATCCAGGAATTTCTCTGTCCCTTACAGGCACTGGTTTGCATGGTATGAACATCTGATTTCCAAGTTTTCTGTTATTTGATAATATTCTGGGAGCTGCTGCCTTCTTAACTGGAAGTGACTTGGGTTTCCACAGCAGGTGCATGCATGCTGTAAAATAAAGGTGTTCTCTTAAATTGTACAGCCTTTTGGGCCTCATCTAGAACATAATGAAGTAAATAGAAATAAATCAGTTTACTCCAGAGAAATTCAGTCTAAGATCACAGGGTAGTTTAGGGCTTAAGGCAACATTTTGGGGCTGAATCTCTTTCCTTTCTTCAATTCCTTCACAATCCTGTATAAATTAAGATATGTATGGATGTCAGGACTAGGCCCAGTGATTCTGACTAGCCTAGAAGGACTGATGACATTGTTTATTTCATAGAAAATAACTTTTGTTTTAAAAAGGACTATTTAAATTTGTAGTGATTTCTAATTCCACCTAAGTGCTTCCAGAGCAGGCCAGGCCCACTGGCCAGGCAGCCTGGCAGTCTGTCTCTGATGGGAGCACTACCCTATGCTGCAAGGCAGCCCTCATTGTCTGTGTGACTTTGGATTTTTTATACCTTGCTTTAGCATGATTTGGCCACTAGAAAGTTCTGTACTTCTTCTTTTGTCATTATTAATTAAAAAATAACATTTCCAGTCTTATTATCTTATTTTTTGCCCCTTTCCCCCCCCAAAAAGAAGCTCAAAATGCTTTCAGTTCCCTTTGCAAAAAAAAACCCTTTGTCGAGAATTTAACGCATGTAATTTTTAATATTATTGATAGGTTTGTTATTGGGAAAATCTGCCTGAGCTAGTGCAAAACTGATTTGCCAGCTCATGTCTTCAGAAGTGTGATTTTTTTTCTTCAGTTTTTGACAGAGTGGTGTGGAGTGATGTTGTACTAACACTAAGTAAATTACTCCAAGGGCAGCTTGTAGCAGAGAAATACAGTGTAATGGATTTCAATGTTTTCAATCCCTTAACCACATATCAGCAAAACTTCACCTGAAAAATTAATGAAACTGAGAACTGAGTGGTGGGAATTGTTGAAATGAGAAACACATTACACATGAGTTGTTAAGTAGCTGGAGATGCAGTTACTGTACACTTGTCTCTTAAATACAAGGAAAGACGTTTAAGACCTGGCGTGCAAGTAAAGACAGGAAGTATTCCTAACAAAATATGAAGTTAGTCAAAATTCATGCGGTTAGAAAATGTTGCTGACGTGTGACTTTTTCCTACAAAAAATAAACAATCATGGAGAGAAATGAAGCACGCATCCGCATCCGCACACATGCACAAGAAAGGCCAGAAGGATGTTTCCGAACCTGACACAAAGTGCTTAAAACATTTTGTTGGGTCTCTGTCTAGTCAGTTTTCTATGGCACAATATTAGGCTTGCAGATATCAGTGGATTTCTACATCACTGATGTTTCTCAAAGAATTAGCTGTAAAGCAGCAGATTCTGCAATAATTTAAGCAAATTTATTGGAGAACATAAAATAATTTGGCAGGAAAATGATAACTCCAAAACTTTTGTTTCTAGCACATTGGCTGACTTCATTTTAACTTAGTTGATTTTATTGACCTGTTTTAACAGTGTGGTTTCAAAAGCAATAAACCAACCTGATTGGGGAGAACTGTGGCAGTGTCACCTCTCAGCAGAATAAATGAATGAACAAACGTAATGTGCAAGGGTCTGCAGTGGTTTGCAAGGACATCTAAAGTTCTAAATGCTTGTGAAAATGGTGTTGAGATATATTTCTTAATTTTACTTAAGGAAGCATATTGAAAGCAGATAAATGGAGGACACGTGAAAAGGGAAGAGCAGAGGGATCCTGCCTCCCTTGGCGAACCGGGAGCAGCCTTGCGTTCCAGCCGGTGTGCAGGCTGCACAGCCTGCGCGGGCACGTCTGCTCTTCAGCTGTGTGCCTGGGACACGCACTTAGACACGTTTCCTGAAACTTACGGGCTGGACTTTAGATTTATGTGGCACGGACTTTAATTGCCTGGCATTTCCCTAAGTTTAGAGCTGTGTTTCCTAATGCACCTCCTATGGGTTACTTGTGAACAGAATCCCAGCATTGGAGGCAGTTATTCAAAGTAAAAAGCTTGGCCGTGGTCCAGCATCTAAAAAGAGAGAGATTGAGGCAGAGCTCATCTCGGATTCCAAAGGTGTTACTCCAGATTTATACGAGTGTAACTGAAAGCAGAAGGAAGTTCGTTGTCTATTATGTCAAAGACATAAGATCACTCAGACAATGGGCTATAGATACCAGGCAGAATACACTCATATGTTTTGCATCTTATTAATTCGATTTCTTTGCTTGGAAAACTTCATAACTTTAAATGCTATGTTCACATATTGTGAGGGGAGCTTGGAATATCTAAAAATGAATCTGTGGGAAAGATGTATAACAATTTCCACATAAAAATCTGTCCAAAGATTGAGATAAGAAATCCGCAGATACACACAGGACTTCAATACTATTTCTAGACCAACTTTAATTGTCAAATAAAGCAGTCTCACTGTTCTCTTTATATAGATATTCTACATGCAAAATGAAACATATCTCTTCCTTCTAGCTGGAGTGACAACTTCATGCATCTTAACAAGTCGTTCCATAACAAAGGATGAACACCTCTGTATTCATGGTGAGAAATTTTACTGTTAGGTTTGAGGTATATGACATTTTACAGCTGACAATATGCATTCTCTGAGGGTGAAGCATGGCTTCCACAAAGTCTTTATGTCTTGACATACTTTATTTCTTGAATATCTGTTTTTCCAGGGTAGACTGTTGGGGTTTTGTGTTCCTTTCAATAGTTCTTTGCTTTTAACATGCTTTTCAGTTTAGGAATTGAAGCTTTGAGTTTCTAATAAAGGCGGGGGGGGTGGGGGGTGGGGGAGTGTCACCCTGAGACACTTGAGTTACTGTGTCTGTCTATCCTTGCCTACCACTACAGAAGCAACTATTTAACTGACACGATTCACAGGGGTTAACCTTTCACAATTAAACCTGAAGTTTTATTAGAATGTTGTTGCTTCTTCTAGATCTAGATCTAGAGAAACAATATTACTGTATCTAACACAGAGTCTTGCCATATCCTCATAGCAAATACCTCCTGGCTGATTACCAAACATCATTACTTTTCTCTTTTATATCTTCCCAAGCTATGCAGCTTGTTCTCATGTCGGTCACACAGATTTCTCTGGAACTGTCAGAAGAACAAAAAAGGAACCAAGAGACCAAACTGGCTTTGTTTTTTTGCCATGCACAAGCAGTACTTCAGCCATGCCTGCGAGGGGCTTGTACATCTTCTGGGCAGTGGCTGAAGCAAATGGCTGGGAGCAGGAACAGGTAATTGTGTTGGATTAACCATGACTGCAAGACTTCAGAAGCAGTTTCTCACAAGGACTATCCTCAAGAATCGCTAGGGTGAAATTTCCAAGAGCTACTCAGGTATTTAGCAATGCAAGTCTTACTAAAGCCTACAGAACCTTTACTGGGCACTGGTGACACCTCACTTCGAATACTGTGTTTGGTTTTGGGCCCCTCATTACAAGAAAGACACTGAGGTTCTGATGGGAGTCCAGAGAAGGGCAATGAAGCTGGTGAGGGGTCTGGAGAACAAGTCTTATGAGGAGCGGCTGAGGGAACTGGGGCTGTTCAGTCTGGAGAAGAAAAGGCTGAGGGGAGACCTTATCACTCTCTACAACTACCTGAAAGGAGGTTGTAGAGAGATGGGGGTCGGTGTCTTCTCACTAGTAACAGGTGATAGGACAAAAGGAAATGTCCTCAAGTTGCGCCAGAGGAGATTTAGATTGGGTATTAGGAAGAATTTATTTCTGAAAGGTTATCAAGCATTGGAGCATGCTGCCCAGGGAAACAGTGGAATCACCATCCCTGGAGGTATTTAAAAGATGGGTAGATGTGGTGCTGAGTGACATGGTTTAGTGGTGGTTTTGGCAGTGTTAGGTTGATGGTTGGACTTGATGATCTTAGGGTTCCCTTCCAACTTAGAGGATTCTATGATTCTATGGTCTTGATAAACAGAGAACACTTTTAAAATCTTTGTCATTTAAATGCCAAGCGGATTGAACTGTCAGAATATTTTCATCCCTGAAACATACTTTTAACGACTGGTAAAGGTCAAAATGGCAATATTCTTTCTTTATAAAACAATCGTAAAGTTGAATTCCTCAGGAAAGCTCCTTCTGCTGTTGTCACAAAGCTTTGAAGAACTGTCTACAAAGCATCTTTAAGGCACTCAGATACTGCAACTTGCAAACGTGTTCCATCTGAAGTGAAAAAAAACCCCATCCTGGTCTAGAAAATACAGGTGCTATAAATTACACAAGTAGCCTTCGGAACTAGCCAAACCTTTTGTATAATTTTTCTACCCAGCAATATAAAGTCTAAGGTGCTTCAGAATGAGAGTGGTGGTGGGATATAAGGAAAGGGCTATATTAAGTGAGGTCCTAGGCACAGTTAATAAATCCTTCAGTCTGGTTTATTGTTCTGGTTGAAGTTGTGACTATAGTGTGGGGTGGCAGACTTTCAATCCTGCGATTCAGAGGAGCTTTGGCTTGCTAATAGTACCCACCACCTGCTGCACTATGACTTTTGGCTCAGTGGTAGCTGCAGAAGACAACCCAGTCAAGAAAAGTGAGGGAAAGTATAGTTTTGTGCAGGTTGAAAGGCAGCTAAAAGGCAACCAGAGGCATACAACAGTATTAAAGAGAAAAAAAGTCATTATATCATGAAGTGACATGATAGAATTCTGACTGATACAGACTCCCACTCTTGGGGTCTCATTGTACCCTGCAAATGTGTTTGAGCAGTCACGGTTTGACCCCTAACACTTAATACTGCTACATATATCCAACTGAACAAGAAATCTGTCTGGGCAATACCCATTTAGGGATTTTAGAATAAGTTAAGTTTTGGTTGGTAGGCACCTGCACCTAAGCTCCCTGCACAATTATGTTTCTAAAAGGAGAGCTCAGCTAGTCCACTGAACAAATGTTGAGGAAAACCTTGATGTCTGGGCCCCACCTCACTAGGATTAGGTGATGGCTAAGTGGGGTTATGATGGTTAAGCAAGGTTTTGCAGTTTTAAAGTTTGAACCCAGCAGGGAAAAGTAATGGTTAGGTAGTTAAATCTCTTTGTTCTTCTAGCTCTTTTTTTAAAAATCTTCAGACTGACTCTTGAAGTCTGTCTGTGTTTTGTCATGTAACTATTTGCACTGTAAAATAAATGGGGACTGTTTAACATTCCCTTCTAAAAATGTGTGTGTGCATTTTCAGCTCCATTAACAACAGGGGTGTATGCTGGGCAGGAGAGACCCTGACCCCAGGAAATTATTGCCTAGCTGCTGTAATGGCTATTGCTTATCTCTTATTTAAATAATCAAGTTAAACACCAAACAAATCTTCTAAACTCTGTTTTTTGTTAAGCTCAAAGAAATTGTGGGAAGAATGAAACACGAATCCCACACAGGAACGATTACCAAAAATCCCCCAAATCTTCCTTCAATATCCTGCTGGCAAGATACATAGTCCTTACAAAAAAGATTAATATTTTAAAACATAGCAAACCAATTATAAACATGAGATGTCCCTATCCTTCAAATGTCAGCTGAAAGGCTAGATTTCTATCTGTGTAAGATTAGCAGGAAATTTAGATTATTATTTACCGTGGGCAAGAAATTACTTTAGTATAAAAGCTCTTCCATTTTTAAACAGCAGGGTGAAATTGGTATTTGTCTGTTAATTAAGCCACCAGAGTTTCACAGCAAAGATTTTACTATCATCTTCTTAGTTCTGACCTTCTAGTAACTACACTGGTTTTATCTGCATCTGGGTGACCGTGTAATACACCATAGCACTGGTGTACCACCAGATCTGATTCATTAGTCAATATGGCACATTCCCTATCATATAATAGCCTGGGACCCCACAAATGATATAATAAAAATATTTCATGTTATTGGGCTTCTAAGATCAATAAAACTGTTAAGCAGCAGTAACAGTATCAATAAAGTCAGCTGTTAGTACAGGTTTCCTTTTTTATTAAAATAGTCACAGGATAAAATCAGTTTATACAGTAACCATGTGCTGTGATCAGTATCTCCAATGACCATAAAGTCCTTACAGCAGGGTAATTAGGGCTTTGAATGTGATCTGAACAGGGTAAGTTGACACCAACTTACATTCTGATGGTCAAAGAGATGTGATGGTATCTCCTTTACAAAGAATTAAGTAACACTCCAATGTTTATGTGCCCACCTGAAGGAAGCCTCATAAAGGGAAATAAACACTTTTAAATTCTTGTCACACTTGAGAGTCTTTTTTCACTCAATGAAATTAAGCCTAATTGTCCTCTCAGTATTGTTATTTTATAATGATATTGTTAATACTTTTTGAAAATACAAAATCAATTTTGCAGTCAAAACTAGAGAAATACAATACATAAGTGGAGGGCTTTTTAGTGGCTGCCATATCATCTTTGATCTCAAAAGTTCCTGGACCATTTCTTAATATGTTATAGATTTCTTCTGGTGTACAGCCAAAATCAGAAAGTTTTTTAGCTGACTAACTGTTATTTGTCTACTGCTCAGGAGAATCAGTGGAAAGAAGCAGCCTGTAGGATCCTGGGTTTTGTGTTTGGCTTTAGGGTTAAGACATCCACCTGCAGAACAGGAATGCTACTGTAATTTTTCCTAATGGTCAGGATCTAAGACATAACATTGCTGCAGCAGACAGCTAACTTAGAAGAGCAAAAACAAATGGAGACTGAGAGGTAAGGTGAATATTTAAACAAAGCAGTAAAAGTTAGGATGAAAGACTCACATAGGACAATATATTGTCCCTAACTCGCACTTATGGTTGGACTGAAACAACTCACCAAAGTCCCAGATAACAATCCGTGCAGCCTTGTGTCCACGGCTACTCAATACTGTACAATTCTAAACTCGTCGTGCACCTCGTGGTGTTGCCTACGTTCTCCTCAGTGCCCACCTTTATGCATTCACACCTGTGTGGCAACCCTGCACAGACAAGCATCCACCACACCCTCACAGCTCTGTGGTGGCCCAGATTTCACCTTGTGTGACTGAGACTATGGCTAACATCACTGACTGCCTGCAGGAAAATTTCCTGCGTCACAACCTGTTGCACTGATACAGAAAGCAAGTAACCCTTGTTCTGTGCTCTTCCCAGCCTGGAGATATAGAGGTTTAGGTGAGATTTACATGAAAACAATATTAACCAATAAGTGATATTCCAAATAAGAGTGCTCTCTAGCTATCTATGATTGCAAGAATCAAAGAGTGAAAATGAGAGTAGACAGGACAGAAGCCAAAACCACATTCTGATGAGAGGAGGAAAAAAATTTGGAGCTCTTGATGTGACCTATGTGTGCATTACAAGACCTGGAATCCCTCTATAGAAGGTAAAATCCTTCTCATCTAATCTTCCTCAGTTTCTTTTATTCATACTTGTAGTTCAGAGCTCCTCTAACGATGGGTTATTTTGCAAGAGGATGCCTTTGTCTTTAGACACTCAATGGAGAAGGTCAGATACCTAAACTCCATGGCTCGGTTTACTTCTGGCAATCTAATGGGCATCACTACATGTGGTCTAAAACTAATAAAGAATTGGAAAAGTGTGTTCAAAGAGGAAGAGGAGAGAAGGGGGGTTTCATGTGTCATATTAATAGCAAGTATATGAATTTTGGTGCAATCTGTGTGATGGGGCAGAAGGAAAAAGAGAGGTGAGACGTACTCTGAAACTATTAATTTTTCAACAAAGGTTGCCAGTAAGGCAGGAAATAAATAATGACATCCATAAATGTGATGTTAAGTAGGAAAAAAACTGAAAAGATACTTACTCCACAAATCTGGTTAAAAGGAACTGGGGAGTGAACTCAGGAGAGAGATTGAAGATAATCATAATGGGAAAGACTGTTTTACAGGTAGATAATAAGGAACTTTTTACTTTTATAAAGGCAAATTCAATATAGTGCATAGATTAGAATCAAGACTAGAGGGGAATGAGGAAGGAGTCAAAGAGCATCATGTCATGCCCTCGGGCAGAGAGAGCCTATTCCCGGTGAGGACAGAGAGAGAGGGACAGAGGACAAGGAGACATGGGTGAGGTTCAGCAGTGACAAAAAGCTCAACAAGATGCAGATAGGGGAGGAAGAATGAATAGATAAAGGAAGTGGTTAATAATGTGTCAGGACCGACGAAAAAAAGAAGGAATTTTGAACTGAGAAACAAGGAGGTGGGTTTGAGCTGAGGCATTTGGAAATGGCACTGGAAATGGAAGACATCTGGTAAGGAGAAGCAGTGGTAAAGAGAAGTAAATAATAACGGCAGTGTGTGATCCTGTCAGTTTTGGTTTTTGAGATGCCAGCAAGATCTTAGACTAAGGAAAGGAAAACAAAGTTGTAAAGAGATTTTGAAAACAAGAGTTCGGAGACGACATAAATGAAACCTGAATCATAGAATCATAGAATCATAGAATTGTCTAGGTTGGAAGAGACCCTTGGGATCATCGAGTCCAACCATCTACCCTACTCTACAAAGTTCTCCCTTACACCATATCACCCAACACCACATCTAAACGTCTCTTAAACACATGCAGGGATGGTGACTCAACCACCTCCCTGGGCAGTCTATTCCAATGCCCAACCACCCTTTCTGTGAAAAATTATTTCCTAATGTTCAGTCTAAACCTACCCTGTTGGAGCTTGAAGCCATTCCCTCTTGTTCTGTCATTAATTACCTGTGAGAAGAGACCAGCACCAACCTCTCTACAGTGTCCTTTCAAATAGTTGTAGAGAGTGATGAGGTCTCCCCTCAGCCTTCTCTTCCTCAAACTAAACAGTCCCAGCTCCTTCAACCGCTCTTCATATGATTTGTCTGCTAGGCCCTTCACCAGTTTCGTTGCCCTCCTCTGCACTCGCTCCAGCACCTCGATATCTCTCTTGTATTGCGGTGCCCAAAACTGGACACAATACTCGAGGTGTGGCCTCACCAGTGCTGAGTACAGGGGCACAATCACCTCCCTACTTCTGCTGGCCACGCTATTTCTAATACAAGCCAGGATGCCGTTGGCTTTCTTGGCCACCTGGGCACACTGCCGGCTCATATTCAGCCGCTTGTCAATTAGAACCCCCAGGTCTCTTTCTGCCAGGCAGCTTTCCAGCCACACCTCCCCAAGCCTGTAGCGCTGCATGGGGTTATTGTGGCCCAAGTGCAGAACCTGGCACTTGCCCTTGTTGAAACTCATACCATTGATGTTGGCCCAGTGATCCAATCTATCTAAGTCTCTCTGTAGAGCTTCCCTGTCCTCCTGGGAATCAACACTCCTGCTTAACTTGGTGTCATCTGCAAACTTGCTGATGATACACCCTATGTCCTTATCAAGATCATCAATAAAGACGTTGAACAGAAATGGTCCCAACACTGAGCCCTGAGGCACACCACTTGTGACCGGCCGCCAGCTGGATTTAAATCCATTGAGCACCACTCTTTGGGACCTTCCAGTCAGCCAGTGCTTGATCCAGCGGATCGTATGCTCATTCAGGCCGTGCGAAGCCAGTTTTTCCACAAGAATTGTATGGGGGACAGTATCGAATGCTTTTTGAAAGTCCAGGTATACAATATCAACAGCCTTTCCCTCATCCAATATTCTGGTAATCTTGTCATAGAAGGAGATCAGGTTCGTCTGGCAGGACCTGCCTTCCATAACCCCATGCTGACTAGGCCTGATCCCCTGGCTGCCCATTATGTGGGTTTTGATGGCACTCAAGATGACCTGCTCCATGACCTTCCCTGGTATCGAGGTTAGACTGGCAGGTCTACAGTTACCTGGGTCCTCCTTTTTGCCGTTCTTGTAGATAGGTGTTACATTTGCCACCCTCCAGTCCATTGGGACCTCCCCAGTTAGCCATGATTTCCTGTAAATGATGGAAAGCAGTTTGGCGAGCACATCTGCCAACTCTTTCAGCACTCTTGGGTGTAGCCTATCCAGTCCCATAGACTTGTGTCCAAATGACAAAAGAAATGAAATTATAAAAGTTGTGTTCATAAACAGTATTAAAATTCAGGAATTTTCTCCAGAGCATTCAGGAGTTCAAGAGGAGGAATAGGTGGTTCCCACAAAGCTAAGAAAGGGAGCAGGACAAGGTGGATCAAAAGGCCCATATGGTCAAGTGAAGACTGGGGAAGAGCTCTGGGCAGTAGTATCTCATGAGCTGGAGTACTGGGTGAGCAGGAGTTAAGTTTAGAAAAGGTTAAATTCAGAATGATTGACAGGCTGAAAAACAAGTTTGGCAAGTGAATAGAGAGGCAGAGCATGAAAGCATCAGGATTAGCACTGGGCAAGGGAATAGCCAGAGTACATCAGAGACAAGATCTTCATATGGAGTGGGAGGTGAGCAAAATAAAAAGCATATGTACTTGCAGGGAGGCAAATTTTGTAAAATATTGTTTAATTTTGAGAATTCCATTTAAACGGAGCAGTTCTGCAACACACAGGTTTCCTCACCTACCTTCATGCTTCTCAGACTTACCAGAAATCTTTTCTCCTTTTTGGCGAGCTATGACTGCCTCCCCAGATACCGTTAATGTACGTAATCACCCTGTAGTGCCTTTCATCTAACTTGGCATAATATACATTTGAAAACCTGTCACAAATGGGCCAGTTTGAAATGATGCTGTAGTGCACAAAAATTAGTTCTCCTGCCCTTTGGCTACTGAACAAGAAAATTGATTCTTGTGCGTTATGCAATGAATTTAAATGGTATATTTGAGACAGCTTTGTAAACATAGGACTTTGTAAACAGAGAGACTGGAGGGAATCAAACATAACCAAAAGCAATAGAAACTATTCTGCCAACCTATTAAATCATTTTTTACTGACTGTTGCCCATCATGCCATTGGAATAATGTGCAGGCTTGTCCGTGTGTTTTATGTATTCATTAGAAACTCTGGTTCAAAATGCAACCGGTCACTGCTGCAGCTTCCATTCCCTGTGATGGCTTTTAAAGGTGCTTCTGGTTACAGTACTTAGGTCATATATATATATAGTGAGTGCTTTTGAAAAGGCAAATTCCTGTGCTGTCATCCAAGCAATCAAAACACTCTTTGTTTGCAGAGCGGTGGAGGATGGAGGCGAGGGGAGAGGAGAGGGGGAGATGTTTGGAGAACCAGTGGTTGCCACTCATTAGCGTGGTTGCTGCCTTCCCATCCCTTCCTGGCTGCCCCTCAAGCTGTTTGTAAAAATCCAGTGTTCAAGGTAAGGCAACAAAGAATGTGAACCCAGCCCTGGCGCTAATGCCTTTCCTGGCCAGCACATCTCCTCCTCGCTCCGCTGCCTGCACAAAGCCCCCCGGCGCGCTGGTGGGGAGTGGTGGGAGACCAAGCACCGGTGCCACACCATTGGGGATGACAAATTAAACACTAATGTGTTTGCTAGAGGCTTAGTTGCTGGGCTGGGGTGGCAGATAGGGTAACCCCTCTGCTCTGTGACCTTTGCTTCTTTTACTGGGGATGGGTGCAGAGAGGTTAAAGAACAAATACGCTGCTTTTGATCAGCAGTGCGACACTGTGCTCCAGCCCAGCCACCTGAGGGGGAAAGAAAACCGTTCAAGCTTTCTATCCTCTCCATGGCAATAGGCTGAATGCTTCTGCAGCACAGGCATTATTTTTTTAATGGGATTAAGATCCTCTGCCACCGGGAGCAGCCTTTTTGCACTGCATGGTTTTATGTCTCACAAAGATCTGAAGTCAGAGTAGATTTTTTTTTCTCTGAAAATAAGCAAGAAATTATGTATTTATTAGCAATTTCTCTGACTGAAATATTCTCCTACAAGCACCAGCTTCTCTCTCACTAAGCAAAGCAAATAAGCTATTAATTCTCTGTTTTTCCTCAGGGTATGTGCACGAACAGCAGTTGTAGAAGCTCATCAAGCTGCTGTTTGTTCCTCACGGAATCAGAATCCCTGATGAATGTTTGATTATTATTTTCATCCAAAAAGAAAAAAAAAGGTAATTTTCAGGAGAATTTACACTCCTTTAAATGACACTTAGAACCTTCCTGTTGCAGGTTTGTCTAGGTCTTAGTTGGTCCCTTCTCCAGTATAACCTTTCTGAAGTCTGATGCTGACTGTTGTGGAGAAGACAACCAGGTGACTGGCTCGGAGCTTGATGTCCCTACTTTAGGTACTGTTTTAGAGCACTACAGTGAAGTGTGCCAAAGGTCTCAGCTAGAACAACAAATCGCTTCCCACATGAAGACAGGTCTCCATTACCCAGAACAGATCAATTGCTCTCCGTGTGACTGATGAAGCTGAGGTGAAAGTACAGAAAACAAAATGATGCTAGCTCAATATTTTATTTTTGGTAATGAAAGTGATCTATTGCTGTTTAACTAGTAATTCCATGAACATCAACACAGAAGACAGGGTAAAAAATGTTGGTTACAGCATTGTTTATGTAGCCAGATTTCAAGATGAAACTAACTGCATGTAGTTCACAAAACATTGGCATTTCATCATCTTTTATTTATGGAATTCATTAAAATGTGAGATGCTAATATACCACGCACTAAAAAGAAATCCTATAAACTATTCTCCTCCGTATCATCAAACCCATCAACCATACGGTAGTAGATGACTTGGAGGAGGAACACCTCATATTCCAGTCATGAGCCCCTTCATCCCTTGCGGATGGTGCATGTGTCTCGGCAATTGTTCTTCAGAGAAGGCCCATTTGTTTCAGTGGCACATCAGGGCAAGCCAAGTAGAGCTGCAAGTAAGCAGCGGGGAAAGAATTCAGCACCTGCATTTTGGCTGTTACATTTTAGATGTAGTATTTATTTTTATAAGCCCCTGGGGGAACAACTCTCCCAGATGCACAGTATCTGCATAATCATCCAATTTTAGAGAGATTAAATATTCATATCAGGCTTCTTGAGTTGTGGTAATGTCCCTCTGGGGTTCTGAGGATCCAGGAAGAGTTTTGCCACAACATAATGATTGGTGTCTGTTGTTCAGACTGTCAGGGTTAGTCTCTCCCCGTCACAGCCTGTTTAAAGGCAAGTCCTTCTTGTGAACTCTTGAGAATGGTGGGGGTTTTCCCCCATATAATGAGGCAAGATATTATAGATTCCTTAACACAAGGTAGTTTGAGGATGACTAAACCTGCATGAAGGTTTTTGGTACACCTGTACACTGAGATTAATTATCTGTCTGTTTCGTTTAGAACCATCTAGCAACATAACTATCTCAAATGAGGCTGAGGTGAATAACAGGTCAAGATCATGGATATAATTACATTAAATAGAAATATTTGTGGAAGGAGAGGGAAGAATTTACTAAGAGGTATGGATGGGCTTGGTAACATCTTTCCAAAATTTCTTCTAGGACTTTTTTATTCCTTTTTTTTATTTACTTGTTGGCTTGTTATAAGATTAGAATACTGAATGCAATATAATTTTGGCAATTAAATTGTTGATGAATACCTTTAATGAAAAGGAAAACAGAATCACACTCTATACCAGTTTTAGGTCCTGAAAGTCCTTTGGGTCAGTTAATTGATTACATTACGTACTATGTCTAAACATTGTCCTTGCCCTTCTGTAGCTGACAACTTGAAAGTTCTGAGGGGCCACACAGTGGCATGCTTTTATGAAACTGTGAAGGCAAAGCTTGCTGAAAAGCTACCACCATCTTTCTTTGCAAATGTGACTACAACCCATTTACTGTGCTGGCTTCTTAAAATCCAAACATTTCAGAGGGCATGTGTGCGTGGTTGTTTTTCTATTTGTCATCACTATCAGTAATGACAGAAGATTTAAGAGGCATCACCTTGTTTGCGTTCAGAGGATGAGATGTGCCTCTCTAAATTCGGATGTTTGAAAGATAGGTGTGTACATCAGAGCTAGTTGTCTACAATCTGTCTGCACATCATAAAGAGGTGGCATTATTCAGAAAAATTCCCTTTGCCTTAAAACAAGTATCTAAAATAGGTGAGAGGAATTCTTCTCCAGAAGTGTTTTCCTCCCATTACATGTGAAGAAATACTAGGTGACTATATCAGATGTAGACGTTTGCATTGTAAACATTTATAGTTAGGTCAAATGAATTGCATGTTATATTTTACAGGCTATTTTTTAGAAAATGTGGATGATGTAAAATCTGCTTTTATTCTTTATGAAATTAATGCAAAAAGGGAGGGGGAGAGAGGTATCCCAGAGTGGCCAATTTATAGGGTAACTAATCTTGGCTGTATATGGATACGCATCACATCCAATTGATATTCAGACATTCAAATTTTGTAAGCTTCATTTAAAGAGAATACCTCCATCACTCAAATGTCTGCATACTGAGGATATTGCATAGTCTCAAAAGACTGAATTTTTTAACACTTAAGAATAAGTTTGCAAACTTCTAAAAAGTAACATTTGAAATTGGTTAATCATATACATTGCAATGCAAAAGAAAATTATTCACATGGCAATCAGTTTGGACAGCCAAAAAATTATTTAAATAAATAGTGGGATTTCACTGAAATGTTGATATGTTTGCACATTCAATATAATACTTTTTGCAACTGTTAGAAAATGCTGTAATGTCTCAGACTTGGATGCCTAAAGCTAATCAACTAATTCATATCTTAAAGGGTTTTTTTGAAAAATGCTGACTATACTCAAATACTACAAAAGCTTTTAAGCATACTTTTGAAAACCAAACCAATTCATTAGGTTTCTAGGTCCTCAGTTAACAAATTTGGGGAAACTGTGAAAAAAAATGCCATGCTAAATTTTAGTAAACTTACATTCTAGATGTGGGGTAACAGCTTAAAATTTTGTGTAATTGTCTTTGCATTTTGTAATATATTAACTTCATAGAGTGACAAAATACAGCAGGTTATGATGCAAAATAGGAAACTGCTGTTCAGCAGGTTATGATGCAAAATAGGAAAATGCTGTTTTCTTGTTAGATAGACTTTCACCAGTTTCGCATGATGAGATGCTGCTCATCTTGCCAGTTCAACACAAAAGAAAACCAGCAGATGGAAGCAATGAAAAGCAGAATCTTTTCTGCGCTCATTGACAGCTAGTGTAATTTACTGACTTTCCAAACGTATAATATACTTTACCACATCTTCCACTCCCCCCATGCCGATGGATGCTGGATGGAGTGTCCTTCATTTCAGGACAAGCAGGAAAGAAGTACAAGACTTAAGTGGACAACTGAAAATAGGGCATGCTGATTCTATTTCTACAAGTCAAAATCAGATGTTTCAGCTCCCATACTTTATCTGTAATTAAACTTAGTATAATTATAAACTACTAAGATAGCTACTTTGCTTTGACTATGCAGAGGCAAAACCTCCTTTGGGAGGAACTAGCTTAATTCCACTGAAGTGAAAGTAGTTGAGTTCCCGGCCCACTCTTAAAAACTGAGCTGGCATGGCAGGCCCTTTTCTGCTAAATTCTCTGCTGTTGTTCCATTCTCACACATCTAGTTAAAATTTTTATTAACATGAGTCAGTAAGACAGTCAAATGCAGTGTATAAATCTATGAAAATAGGATTTTGGTGAAATTGTTTTTCAAAGAAATCTACTTAGAGATTTCTAAAATAAAAACAAATGAGTTACTGAAATATATGTAAGTTAACTCTTTAAGTTCTGAGAGAGGTCATCAGATATAAATCAGCCTCTTTCCAATGACCACTGTGAAACTGTAGATTTTAATAAATGAGGAACAGAGAAAGAAGAGAAACAGAAAGTTTACTCTGAAAATTTTAAGTGCAGAAGGCTAGTGGAACAGAAGACATTATTTCAATATTATACTCTATTTTCAGTCTAGGTGTAATTAAAATCTTCAGTGTAAGTACTCAGTTATGGCATCTATATTTTACTGGTAGCAAGTAAAACTGTTCAGGAGGAGTTTAACAAATGTTTAAAATTTATTTGAAATTCATTACCACATTTCCACCAGCTGGGATGTAGCCATGTCTGCTTTCAGTCTCACACCAAAAGCATGATACATTGCTCCAACTTTTATATGGGAAGATGAATTTATAATAATTTGGAACACATCAAAGATTGGAAAGTATTCAAACCACAGTGACAGTGAGATGCGACTTCATGCGCTGGTTGCATTTAGAGGGGAATGGGAGAAACTGAGCAATGGGTTTGTTATGCTCTGGACCTCTTCTTTCTAACATGCTCTGGTGTACCTCAATTCCACAAAAGCCTTGTGATCACTCTCCCTGACCACAATCCTGTATTCCTTCACCCCAAGCTAAAGCAAGTTGTATATTACAGCCCTGTTTATTTTTGGAAAGGATGTGAGTCCTGTTTATTTTGTTTTTGTTTTTTTTTTTTACTTTCACACTCCCGTAAACCTAACATACTAAGACAATTTAACTGGTTACAATTTAACTTAATAGTGTGTTTTCATACAATGTACATTTGTACTGATTTTTTCAAATGCCCTGCATGTAGTCAAATCTTGAGAAAAGTAAACCAACTTTGTGTTCTTGATCTATACCAAATTCCAGAAACACAACAGAACCCAGAAGAACAGCAAAATCTCAAATCGTTTTTTTTTTCCTAAAAATGGATACTAATGTCCAATATAATTTTTTAATTTACAGAATGTGTGGAGACTTTTTTGGTAATATTCTCAAGAGTAACACATTTCAAAAGTCTTCTGAAGAAGTCTAGATCCTGATAATTCCCTTGAGGGAAGCTTTGGTTTTGTTGTTGTTGTTGTGGTAACCGGGTTGCTATACCTTTTAGGAAAAAAGAAAAACTTCTTGAATAGAGCTTACAAAAGGCTACTGAAACAGATCTGCCCTCTTAGCAAATCCAAAGGACTGTGCATATATACAGCTTTATGTTTGTATGGAGTGTAAAGACAGTGGATGTGGGAATAGATCTGGCAGCAGGAGGGAACTGTCAACATGGAAAACATTATGCACTTCACAAAAGGAAAACATTCGTGGTGATCCAGACTCATCTTTCCCAAGTCCTTCTATGTCTCGTTCAATACCTTTGTCTTCCCACCACCTCTACGTGATCACAACTTATGTCCTTCTCAGATAGCTCTCATCAAGGTCATTCAAATCCCCTGTGTTGCTTCTTTATCTCAGTCCTATTTTCATCCCACTGTCCCTGTCCTGTCGGCCCAAGGTTGCTAACACTGTGAGACACTCACAGCTGCTTCTTCGGCATTACCCAATTTGGGGAATGAGAAAATCACCCCTCTATATATATTTCTACCACACTTTTTTCTCTCCCTGCCTCTTTCCCCAACAGTTCTCTAGGAAATATTTTTAATGTCAAGTAGCACATTAAAAAACATTTGTCAGAAATTAATCAAATCATTGATAGTTTGTACTTGCAAAGAGTTAAAAAAAGATATTTCTCCAGAGTTTAAGGACAAGGAATTTGCAAAAACTTTAAAAATCCTTTTCTAATTTGGAACAAAATTTTCCCAGAAAATTGATTTGCAGTGATTAGTAGTGAGGCAACATCAATAATTTATGGAGAATCTGTTTTGTTCTGGGGCAGCTGGCAAGTACAGCAGGCACGAGGGACTGAAAAGTTTCTAGCAGTCTCAAACACTGTCCCAGATATTATCTATAACAGCATCAAGGATGTATTTACATTCCAATGTACATGTTCAGGGTACTTAAAAAGGGAAAGTAAAAGAGTATAAACCCGCAGCAAAGCATCTTATGCACCAATAAGAACAAGGTGGCATGACCACATAGTATATCCCAGAGGCGGCTGTTGGGAGAATTATGACTGAGTTTACAAGCACGGGGCCAATAACAAAACAATGGTAGTGTTTTATTTTAATTATGGGTATGAACGTGTTTCATTTATTCTTTCAGTGGCTTCAGTCTCACATTAGTCACTAGGGCCATAAGATATGTAGTATGGCTTATAGTACACAGTGTTCTTTGTTGCTTTTGGAGTAATCAGAAGGTTGCTCATACAGTGTATTGTGCAAATAGGTTTGGTGATCCTACTGTTAGGTTACCAAAAACTGTGGTGAGTGTTTGTACTGCTGTGTTACTACGAATCCTCGAGCAGACAAGATTAAATTCCAAAGCAAATGCTTCAACAAGAGCAGTATGCAATGTGTGCTCTCTGTCATCTCAGCTGATACACCACTGTACCTCTTGGCACCAAGAGAGCACCACATGCAGAAAACAATCCAGACCATGTACTTCAGAGACCTAAGTCGGATGCAGCAACACTTGAAATGTAGTTCCTTCACTACAGCAGGGCTGCTGAAATTGTCTGAATTTTATGACTAGGTTCCAAACTCAAAAAACTTCATAGTAGTAAAGGCAATTTGGTCTGTTGCTGAAGCGGTTATTAAAAATCAGCTCCAGGAAACTGTATTGTTGCTCTTCTCTTGGGATCAAACAATTCTCCACTGGAAAGGCCTTCCTCTAGAAGTGCTTGTTACTGGTTTTGCAGTACATCCCTAACGTGGATTTCGCAATATGGTACTCTGGGGTATTTTTCTGGTTATGAGTCCTTGGGGTATTTATACGTTTTCCTTGAAAAGAAAACAGAAGCACTTAAATGAAACCAAGACATGCCTTGTGCTGGCTGAAGACCTAACCACCCAGCACCAGACCCATGGTCCTTCTTGCTTGCAGGCAATGTCAAGTGAGAAAGTGTGAGCAGGCTGCAATCGCTGGCTACGGCTGGTCATGCTAGTCAGTGTAAACTGAACTGCCCACACTAGTCACTAGCTACCTTTAGTCATAAAATCATAGAATCATAGAATGGTTTAGGTTGGAAGGGACCTTCAAGATCACCTAGTTCCAACCCCCCTGCCATGGGCAGGGACACCTCCCACTACACCAGGCTGCTCAAAGCCCCATCCAGCCTGGAACACTTCCAGGGATGGGGCCTCCACAACTTCTCTGGGCAATCTGTTCCAGTGTCTCACCACCCTCAGAGTGAAAAATTTCTTCCTGATATCTAATCTAAATCTACCCTCTCCCAGTTTCCATTCCTCCTTGTCCTATCACTACATGCCCTTGTAAAAAGTCCTTCTCCAGCTCTCCTGTAGGCCCCCTTTAGGTACTGGAAGGCCACAATAAGGTCTCCCTGGAGTCTTCTCTTCTCCAGGCTGAACAACCCCAACTCTGTCAGCCTGTCCTTACAGGAGAGGTGCTCCATCCCTTTGATCAGCTTTGTGGCCCTCCTCTGGACCTGCTCCAACAGGTCCATGTCTTTCCTATGTTGGGGGCTCTAAAGCCAGATGCAGTACAGACAGCAAGGGTACATTTCAGATAAATCAAGAGGCTATGAGTAACTATTTCCCAACAGCAATTATAGCTGGGTTTTGCCACCTTTAAGGAACTGAACTTAAAGGATGACACAAATGTTCAGGTGAAAATTGCCTTCTCAAAAGTTTTCCAAAACACTGCACTGGACAACCATCCGAAAGGAGAACCACTGTTACTGCTGGTCTCCTAAAACAATGAGTGGGCAATAGTGCTTAACATTGAGACTGAGTCCTGCTTAAGCATAGTCCTTCTCCTTGAGATCCCTGTTCGCAGTCTCTTGAATGACCTGAGTCATCCCACAGGGCTTCTCTTAATTCTTGAATGGTCAAGGGAACTAAGTTGCTCCTTCAGAGCCATGCTTTTGTGCATGAAAGCTGTGCAAGAAACTTTAGTGCTTTTCATAGCTGTTCTGAATCACTGCGGTTTCCTTGCTGTGGCTTTGCAGCTGTCTTCAAGCCTGTAGAGTGGATGGTCTAGATGCTGGAAAAATAATCTTCGCTTATACATGTTATGAGTTTGCTAAATACCTTTTTCTTTAATTTGAAGAAACAATTACTTTTGGATATATTGAGAAATATTTGTTTGCTGTTTTCGCTGTTGAAAAGCCCTATGTAAAGTCATAAAGATCAAAAGTCACATCTCAGAATGACAGATACATTAAAAAGTTAGTAAATCTTGGTAATCTGCTCAGTACTCTATGGTGATTCAGATTCTGTGTGTCTGCTCCTGTATATTACCATTTTAATTGCCGTACATGAGGCTATATAATTTATTCGGTAAGACATGATGCCGAATAATGAAACATTTCATTACAGAAGGATAAGCCTCTTCATTATATCATCATGGGAATAGATTTGTTCTATTATAATTGTTTTTATATTTACAAAAAAAAAAAAACTCAAATATATTAAGCTTTAGTACACTAATTAGATTGTACTTTACAGTACCTGTATGTGTGATTTTCTTTCTGTTCACAGCTGGCAGATGGTGTGGAACATATAGTTCTGCTATTAAGAGCTGAGGAATTTTAAAGAGGTGAGCACAACTGTGTGTATTGCTCTTTGTTGCCTTTTCATTATGTCTGCAACATTGGTCTGTCTTCTGTTCTTTTTTTTTTCTTTTCTTCTTTTTTCTTAACTTTACCTTTTTTTATTTAGCTGCTTTTGCACTTTTGGTCCACTGTACTTCTTCCAGTAAGTCAGCACGAACTTCCTTAACCATTGTATTTAGTTTTGTGTGCTTGAACACAGTGAATTTCCATCCATATTGGATCTCATTAACTTCACTGGATTGTAGACACATATAAAGTTAATCATGATGGTAAATGTTCCTTTGAATAAGCCTATGGACACATAAAAAGCCACAACAGAGCAGATAACATTATGCACTCAGAGGCTGTCAGTCAGTTACTCAGTAGTGACTGGCCATATGCATATTCTCTTTATATAATAAATTAATAGCCTCAGTATTCAACCACTTAATAAAGAGCAACTGATCCACTTGTAATTTTTATTCTACAGTACCACAAAGTAATTCATATCCCAAAAGTAACTCTCAAATTTATATGAAAGCGGTAGTTTTGGTGAGTCTTAAATTTAAATAAAACAAGGGATATATGTTCCAAGATATGATATTCTGGGTGAAAAAGATAATTATCAGATAATTAGAATATACTGCTTTTCTCCAAATGAAACAAAACAATAGTGTAATAGAAAATATAAGACCTCTGAAGTTGCATAGATACTCATTACAAAGTGTGTACCAATGTGTGTAATTACAATACTCCCAGTATTTCCTGGGAATTAATCCTAACTTGAAAAATATTATCATATTCATAATCAAAATTATGATCTATTATTAATTATTGCTGGTAAACATGTTACCCAACAAAATCCCTTACAATTATTAACAAAACTGAATACATATACAGTGTCTCATAATTGAAAAGCTGGGATAATAAAAAGCAGATTTTACATTTTTAGCCTGAAGAGTTCTGTGTATGTCTTGATTAGATTATTATCATGAAAAATTACCTCCTGAGGCCGATAGCTCTGCCTACTGATGGTCTTAATGAAGACCAGAACGAAGAAAAACAACATGATTGTAGTCTACTAAGTACTAGTTCCTAAATTCTTTACGAATAATCCAACTCCAAGATAAAATATCTAAGACTGGGAGTTTCAAGGCCGTATTTTTAATGGTTGGAGCTTAAGTTAAATAACCCAATGAATGAGTAATCTCAACAAGCAAATCAGGGCACTTATTTTAGATGCTCAGGCATTCAGTCAATGCAGAGAAAAAGATGTCTCCAGATATGAGTGTGAAGGCCTTTGCCTCATTTTCCTCCCCCAGCCATGCAGAGAGCCCAGCTCCCTCTGTGGGGTGAGAGCTGCAGTGGGTGAACCTGTGCACTTTAAGCACCATGGAAATGTTGAAGTTCAAAGCAGAAATACCACCTTGACTCAGGTGCCTGCCATTTCTGAGTATCGTGCCCTGGCTAGTTGGAATGAGTGAATGATCCTTATCTACATAAGCATTAACTGTGATGGGTAAGTTCATTCCTGATGAGATGTTAAGTGATTCGATGCCCAAACGCAAAATCATCAAATCCAGTTGGCCACCATCCCTGGAGAACAGACAGAAGACCCTCCACCATATGTACTGCAAACTACCCGAGATTTGCAAGACTGTGGTCATTGGTAGGAAACTCCTCTGTCTCCAACAAGTGCTGGAAATTCCATCAAGTCTCAGGAAAAACGGTACTATCAGCCATTATAAGGGGGACACTGAGGGGAGGAAGGATGCATAGGAAAACAGCTATTTGTTTTTTCTGGTGAGGGTGGGTAGATGACAAACGTCCAGCACCTCTTCCTCATTTATTTTTCTCTTAACTAGCCATGAATTCTTACTCCCAGAAGGAACTGTCAGCCATAACCTATTACTGCAGTCCTTGCAATGCACTTAAAATATCTTCAGTGCTTAAAAAGATAGAAAAGAAATTAATTCAGAGCACTGTTTACTTGATTTCTTTGAATATTTTCTTAATAATTAGATAGTGGATAAAACATTCCCAGTGTTTGCTCTTCTGTTCTGTGCCTCCCCCTCTTCAAATTCATAAGACCCTGCCAGAAGCTTAGTACTTTCCCTGGAAAAAATTAAATACATTTTTTCAAAAGTCCCAAATAAAGGAATACAGCATTTCCAGATAGTAGGAAATATAACAAAAAGAATAACAAAATGAGACATAGAACAATTTTCACAGAACAACAAAATCTCTTACTCTAAAAAACTACAAAATCAACCTCCATTCAAAAATATCCCGCATAACAACATCAACAACAACAAACATTTTCTGTAAAGAACTCTGATTAGAGTACATATTATTCCCTCTGTTGATTAATTGAACTGGTATTTTGATTACATGTAATTGTACACATTAAATAAGTTAATGCTGTGCAGTGATACAGCAATGCATATAGAAGACTTTTAATTTAATGCAAACAATTATATCCTAAATCACAGACAGCATTGAAACATTCATCTTCATTTTTTTAACTCAGTAAACAATATTTCCCTTCATATATTTTGAGAATCATGATTCTGACAGGTTATAGAAACACTCTCGCAAAATTACTTCCAAGGCATTGCAGGACTGGCTTCCCAGAGCTCCAACCGTAGACTCTGACTTGGCCGCAAAACTTTCTCCTGAACTGGAGGACATTCATCCTCTTGCCAATGCTTATCTGGTCCAAGGGGTTTTACAGTCAGGAATGAGGAAAGGAGGAGGTTGCTATAGTAAAAATAATGATAATTAAGAGACTTGCATGTCTATTTTGAAACTTTCAGTTTTACACGTGTTTGAGATCATTTACCTGGGAAAGCGGGAAAGAGGGAAAGAGTTTAAACGTGTGGGGTATTTTACAATAAACAATGGCGATTCTAAATCTATTGGCTATTTTTATTATTTTCTAGATTTGACCAACCAGCATAAACACACATGCTAAGTTTAAAAAGTGCAAGCAGATCCAGCTTTGCAAACCACGTTTTGCTTCAGTTTTGTCAGATTAGGGCTTTACTTCGCAGACCGTTACAAATATTCTAGTTTCTACTCCAATGCTACTCAAGGTAAAAATACATTTCTCACCTAGAAAGCATTTTGCAAATATGCACTTATTTAAATGAAATGAAAAGTTAAAGGCTGGGAGAGGGATAGTGTACAAATATAACTTCAACATGAGAAAGATATGGGAGCTTAAGGCCTCAAGTAAACTGAAAAGTGCCTTTGTTAAAGTCTGGAGATGAATCAGTAATATTCTGCAATATTCTGAAAGCACCTCCAGTATACAAGTAAACAGAGCTGATTCTATAGTACATTTAAAACTCAAGGAAGGAAAATCTCTCAAATGTTATGAGTGGCTCAGAAATAAATGTTAGTATGTAATTAATAAATAGATAAATAATTTTCTAAGAAGTTTATATGCTCTCTTAAGCAAGTGGAACAAAGAAAAAACATCATCAACTAAAATCTGCTTATTAAAAAGTAACTCATTTTTTTTAACAAGATGAAAAAAGAGATAAAAGAATACAAACCAGCAGGCATACATGCACAAGTCCAAGAATGAACACATCATGATAGGAAAATATCATAAGAAATAAGATATTGCTAGGGCCAGCTTTTTTTCAAAACTGATAGGAATTAATTAATCACTCATAAGGTAACACAGAATCACAGAATCACAGAATAGTCAGGGTTGGAAGGGACCTCTGGAGATCATCTAGTCCAGCCCCCCAGCCAGAGCAGGGTCACCTACAACAGGTTGCACAGGACAGCGTCCAGGCGGGTTTTGAATGTCTCCAGAGTGGGAGACTCCACAACCTCTCTGGGCAGCCTGTTCCAATGCTCCACCACCCTCAAAGTAAAGAAGTTCCTCCTCATGTTAAGATGGAACTTCCTATGTTCAAGTTTGTGCCCTTTACCCCTCGTCCTATCAATGGGCACCACTGAAAAAAGACTGCTCCCATCCCCCTGGCATCCTCCCTTCAAGTATTTGAAAGCATTAACAAGATCCCCCTTCAATCTTCTTTTCTCCAGACTAAAGAGACCCAAATCCCTCAGCCTCTCCTCATATGAAAGATGTTCCAATCCCCTAATCATCTTTGTAGCCCTTTGCTGGACCCTCTCCAGCAGATCCCTGTCCTTCTTGAACTGGGGAGCCCAGAACTGGACGCAGTATTCCAGATGCGGCCTCACCAGGGCAGAGTAGAGGGGGAGGATGACCTCCCTCGACCTGCTGGCCACACTCCTTTTGATGCACCCCAGGATGCCATTGGCCCTCTTGGCCGCCAGGGCACATTGCTGGCTCATGGTCATCCTGTTGTCCACCAGGACTCCCAGGTCCCTTTCCACAGAGCTGCTCTCCAGGGGGTCAGCCCCCAACCTGTACTGATGCATGGGGTTATTCCTCCCCAGATGCAGTACCCTACATTTACCCTTGTTGAATTTCATTAAGTTCCTCTCTGCCCAACTCTCCAGCCTGTCCAGGTCACGCTGTAAGGCAGCACAGCCTTCTGGCGTATCAGCCACTCCTCCCAGTTTAGTGTCATCAGCAAACTTGCTGATGGTACACTCTATCCTTTCGTCCAGATCATCGATGAATATATTGAACAGGACTGGACCCAGTACTGACCCTTGAGGAACACCACTTGTTACTGACCTCCAACTAGACTCTGCACCACTAACCACAACCCTCTGAGCTCTATCTGCTAGCCAGTTCTCAATCCACCCCACTGTCCATCCACAGATTATTTAAAAACAAACAAATATTTTTTTTAATTAAATTAATTTATAAAAGACTCCTTAATGAGCAGACACATAGTACATTGTTAAAATTAACCTTGTCAGACTAGGTTGGTGTCACTTCCTACACCTGATAAAACAGTTTTGTCAATACCTAACAAGCTGCAGCGCAAAAAGGCAAGAGACAGAAGGAAGGACATATAGTGCATAATAGAATGATAGAATCATAGAATCGTTAAGGTTGGAAAGGACCTTTAAAATCATCGAGTCTAACCATTATCCTAACCTGACAAAACCACTTCTAAACCATATCCCCAAGTACCACATCTACCCTTTTTTTAAACACCTCCAGGGATGGGGAATCTACCACCTCCCTGGGCAGCCTATTCCAATGTTGGATAACCCTTTCAGTGAAAAAATTTTCCTAATATCCAACCTAAACCTCACCTGGCTTAACTTGAACCCATTTCCTCTCGTCCTATCACTTGTCACTAGGGAGAAGAGGTCAGTCCCCATCTCTCTACAACCTCCTTTCAGGTACTTGTAGAGAGTGATAAGGTCTCCCCTCAGCCTCCTCTTCTCCAGGCTAAACAGCCCCAGTTCCCTCAGTCATTCCTCATAAGACTTGACCCCAGACCCCTCACCAGCTTCGTTGCCCTTCTCTGGACACGCTCCAGCACCTCAATGTCTTTCTTGTAGTGAGGGGCCCAGAACTGAACACAG
>VZSZ01006628.1:417282-534762 GCA_013398815.1 Ibidorhyncha struthersii
GCTGGGTCAGTCTTGAGAAACTACAGCCAGGATTTCCTCTCATATAGTAGTCTTATTCTTGTTGAAAAGTCCTAAAAATTGTGTGGATTTTCAATGCGACGGCCCTACACATGCTCTTTACCACCCACTTTGCATCTGATAGCCTACATGCTCATAGTAGTCATGCACTGTTGTCCTGCAGCAAGTCTAAGGCATTTTCAGCAGTGCTGGGCTTGCTCTGTAGGTTTATACAATGCCAAGTTGCATTTCAAAGCCCTGTTGAGGGGACTATATACTCCTATGGATTACAATGCCTTCAGGCTGACAGAGTTGGAGTTGTTCAGCCTGCAGAAGAGAAGGCTCTGGGAGACCTTATTACGGCCTTCCAGTACCTAAAGGGGGCCTACAGGAGAGCTGGAGAAGGACTTTTTACAAGGGCATGTAGTGATAGGACAAGGGGGAACAGCTTCAAACTGGAAGAGGGCAGATTTAGATTAGATACCAGGAAGAAATTTTTCACTCTGGGGGTGGTGAGGCACTGGAACAGATTGCCCAGAGAAGTTATGGAGGCCCCATCCCTGGAAGTGTTCAAGTCCAGGCTGGATGGGGCTTTGAGCAACCTGGTCTAGTGGGAGGTGTCCCTGCCCATGGCAGGGGAGTTGGAACTAGATGATCTTGAAGGTCCCTTCCAACCTAAATCATTCTATGATTCCAAAAACAGCGTACCTAAAGGGTTTAAGCAGGACGTTGATGTAGATTCCACCTAGTTCAAATATTTCTAACATATGGGGCTGCTCTGGCAGACTTTCTGCACATTATTCATATAGAGGAGAGTAAAATCTGAATCCAAATTTTTACCTTGCTGGTTCACTGCCATGATTCCTATACATACAATACCAACATTTTTGTGGGCCAGCCCTTGCACTAGCTTGCACATCAAAGGTGAAGTTTACCCTCAGTAAATTTGCAGATGACACCAAACTGGGTGGAAGTGTTGATCTGCCTGACGGTAGGGAGGCCCTGCAGAGGGATTTAGACAGGCTACATCTATGGTCCAAGGCAAACTGTATGAGTTTCAATAAGGCCAAATGCCGGGTCTTACACTTTGGCCACAACAACCCTCACCTACACTACAGGCTTGGGGAAGAGTGGCTGGAAAGCTGCTCAGCAGAGAAGGACCTGGGGGTGTTGATTGATAGCCAGCTGAACATAAGCCAGCAGTGTGCCCAGGTGGCCAAGTAGGCCAGCGGCATCTTGGCCTGTATTAGGAATAGCGTAGCCAGTAGGGCCAGGGAGGTGATTTTACCCCTGTGCTTTGGCACTGGTGAGGCCACATCTTGAGTACTGTGTTCAGTTTTGGGCCCCTCACCAAAAGAAGGACATTGAGGCACTGGAGTGTGTCCAGAGGACAATGGAACTGGTGAGGGCTCTGGCGCACAAGTCTTATGAGGAGCGACTGAGGGAACTGGGGTTGTTTAGTCTGGAGAAAAGGAGGCTGAGGGGAGATCTTATCACTCTCTACAACTGCCTGAAAGGAGGTTGCAGAGAGGTGGGAGTCGACTTGTTCTGTCAAGTAACAGGTGATAGAACAAGAGGAAATGGTTTCAAGTTGCACCAAGGAAAGTTTAGATTGGCTATTAGGAAGAATTTCTTTACTGAAAGGGTCATCAGGCATTGGAATGTGTTACCCAGGGCAGTGGTGGAGTCCCCATCCCTGGAGGTATTTAAGGGTCGTGTAGATATAGTGCTCAGGGACATGGTTTACTGGTGGGCTTGTCAGTGTTAGGTTAATGATTGGACTAGATGATCTTACAGGTCTTTTCCAATCTAGGAGATCCAGCGATTCTGTGATTCTGTGAAGTCCGGGCTCTCCTTTCTCTCTTGTGTTTTGTGAGAGGTTGGATCTTGTTTCTCCTCTTTACTAAGTATTCTACATACTTCCGAGTGCTGCCTAGTGGATTGGGTAAGAGGTTTTGGCTATGCACTCTTCTGGCCCTCAGGACCCCTTTCCCAGATTATCTAGAGCTGTGTTTTGTAGTGTATGTAGCTGGAACATGAGAATGATTGATTCCTTATTCTCTTTTTCTCCCATTGTCTGCAGGTAGAGGATTGCCCATCGTCCAGCTCTTCATGGTGACTCATGCCTCAGTAAAGAGCCCAGTTTCTGAGCACCACAACACCAGAAATTCCTCCTTCTCACTTCAAAGGTCATCTCTACTAATTTTCTGAAACACTGAATTGTGTAAATAGGGCAATGTTTTGATTATTTCTTTTTGCCTGTTCCTAGAGGAAATCCATATCTGTGGAAAGAGGAGACACTTAATATGTTTATATCTGAGAGAAATTGCCATTTATTTTACTCAGAAAGTGAAAAATTGTCTCTCGCAGATCTTTCCCAAAACCTTCTTTGTTTATTTCCCCAAGAAAAGCTCTGTGTATGTTTCCAAACTTCATCCTGGTGATAGTTGCCTATAAGAAAAAACTGGCCTGCTTATTTAAGCTCTGTCATTGTATACGAAATGAAAGCTTTTATTGTATCACATTACATATATGGTGAGGTAGGAGTGAGAGTATATAAAAGAAGTCCAGTATCTACATTTGTTCATTCATTGCATCACCGTATTTAGTTGCCTATTCACATGAAACAATAACGCTTTTGTGTAAATCTGGTGTTTAAAATCTAGTCTACCATGTAATTCTTATTCTATGTTATTTTCATTTTCTTAATGCTTGCTTTACACTTTGCAGCAATATGAAAGTATCTTACCGTTTAACTTAACATCTGGTTGGGAGAGGCTTTGCCAGGGAAGAAGGGATAATAACATAGTGTGAAAAGAAATGTGTACGGGTGTCACACACCAAGCTCTGGTAGAAGTGACACGTTTAATGCCGCTCAGCTTTATTTGTCATTCGTGTGCCAAGAGGTCTCTTGTGCACATTGAATCTTAGCAGTATCAATGTATTTATCTAAGTGCGCTTGTATGCCAGAGAGTTACACAGCGGTATGTACTGGTGCTAAAACTGGCTAGACTCTATATCTGTGCCTAGTTAGAAATGATTTTGAAAGTTTCTCCTTTTTTCATTGGAAGAAAGTTTACCTAAGAATAAAAGTTTTCATGAAAATTGAAATAGGTGTTTCCTATCAAATTACTCCGTAACATCGGGAAAGTTGCTAAATAAAAACCACAGTCAAATACTTGTGTGTCAGTTTTTCCTAAAGTTAAATGAGGAACCTACAGTAAAAAGTAGAGTTACTTACACTGTTCTCCTGCCTTTACTATATCTTTCACTGTAAAGCATTTGCCTCAGACTGTCACCCGGCTTGTCCTGCCTACTTTTCTCTTACAAGTTTTAAAGTAAAAGAATAACACTGCCTCGAGAGGGCTGCAGAGCCCAGGCAGTTGATCCAGCAGACTGTCCTCAGGGACACTTCTTCCAGTTTTTAAAGCTATTTCCAGATTAAATGGCCATCCCAAGGTGGCTTTTTTCCACAGCATCATTGTGGACTTTCAGCTCCCCCAATTAACATCACTAAATGTGCAGAGCCTGTCTGGATATACTGTCTGTTCAGCGCACACCCTGATACCTAGGTTGTCACATGTACTCCAGCATCAGAGAACTCGTGTGCCACAAATTTTCTCCCAAATAATTACTTTTTTTCTCTTTGCTTTTTACAAAAAGCAGCCTCTTGCCTCTGGAGATTGCCTGCTAAGCCGCAAAGTCTAGCTCCTATCTGATCCCTTTTCTCTGAAAATCAGATTTTGGCCTGATGGATCAAAAGCTGAGCGGGTGTAAATCAGTGGAGGTGGCTGGAGCTGAGCCAGCAGTGTTGGCCAGGCCTCCCTTGTGGAGGCAGAGGCATTCACCCATGACACAAGCCCAGCGTTCAGGCAGAGGTACGCTGTGGAACTGCATCTGCTTCTTGATGTTTTTTCCCTCTCCCCTTGTTTTTTTTGGAGCATCTTACTGTGTATGCAACTACATAGATATATTTGTACTTAAGCACACAACAGCCTTAAAAGAAGAACAAAACTCCCAAATATTTATATAAAACACAAATTTCAGTATTCATAGAGGAAGAAAAGCGTCGAAAAGAGCATTCAAGTGTATTGGTGAGATGTGCACATACATACATTCATGCACAGAATGCCCAAATTGGTAAATTGGAAATTATGCACAATTTCATGTGTCTCAATTTGCCATACATCCATATAAACTAGATGTGAGTAAATATGTGACATAGAAGTTCATATAGATATTAAATTATTCTGTTAAGCTAAAAAAAAAGTTCTACTTTTCTGTAGTATAGGCAATTTTCTGTATTATAGGAAATTATAGGCCTATCAGTCTTACTTCAGTCTCTCAGAAAGCTATGGAACAGACCCTCCTGGGGGCAATCACAAGTCAAATGAAGCACGTGATTGGGAAAAGCCAGCATGGACTCACCAAGCGCAAATTGTGCTTGATAAACCTGATTGCCTTCTACGACAAAGTAACCTGCTTTGCTGATGTGGGGCAAGCGATAGACATTGTCTGCCTGGATTTCCCCAAGGCTTTGGACACAGTTCCCCAAAGTGTGCTCCTACAGAAACTGATGTGTTACGGTTGAGACAAGTGGTCTGTGTGGTGGGTGGGGGCTGACAGGCCACACCCAGAGGGAGGTGGTCAATAGCTTCTTTTCAATCTGGCAACCTGTCACAAGTGGGGTCCCCCAGGATTGATACTGGGCCCAACACTGTTTAGTATCTTCATAAGAGATGATGGGATCAAGAGTACCTTGATGAAGTTTGCTGATGACACCAAACTGAGTGGGGAAGGGAACACTTTGGAAGGGAGAGCCACCCTGCAGGAAGACCTGGATAGGCTGGAAGAGTGGGCTAACAAGAATCTTATGAAGTTCAACAAGGAAAAGTATAAGGTCTTGCACCTGGGAAAACATAATCCAGGAGGGCAGCACAGGCTGGGACCTACCCAGCTGGAGAGCAGCTCTGTGGAAAGGGACCTGGGCGTCCTGGTGGACAACAAGCTCAATGTGAGTAGACAATGTGCTGCTGCGGCAAAGAAAGCCAACAGGATGCTGGGTTGCGTCAACAAGGGCATCACCAGCAGGGATAAAGAAGTCATTATCCCACTCTACTCAGCACTTGTCAGGCCACACCTGGAGTACTGTGTTCAGTTTTGGTCCCGGCTATACAAAAAGATGTGGACAGGCTGGAGAATGTACTGAGAAGGGCAATCAAAATGTTCCAAGGACTGGGAAGGCTGCCATATGAGGAAAGGCTGAGAGAACTGGGTTTGTTCAGCCTTGATAAAAGAAGGCTTAAGGGAGACCTTATCACCATGTTCCAGTATGTAAAGATGGCTACAAAGAAGACGGAGACTCCCTTTTTACAAAGAGTCACATGGAAAAGATGAGAGGTAATGGGTACAAGTTAATCCTGGGGAGATTCTGATTGGACACAAGAAGAAAATTTTTCATGAGAACAATCATCCATTGGAATCATCTCCCTGGAGAAGTGGTGGATTCTCCATCACTGGACACTTTTAAGATTCAGCTGGACAGGGTGCTGGGCTATCTTGTCTAGACCGTGCTTTTGCTAAGAAAGTTTGGGCCAGATGATCCTTGAGCTCCCTTCCAGTCTGACATTCTATGATTCTATGTATTGCTGTGAGGGCTGAGCTGCAGGAGAGAGAGATCATGGGCTTTCAGGAAGCAGTGGGGCCAAGGGCCAAATGTCACTGAGGCAGGGACTGACAGCCCCAAGGTTCGCTGAAACAGGGTCCTGTGGCCATGGGCAGGATGGTCAGGGACAGTTAGGCTTCTTGTTTCCTACAGGACCCTGAGGTACACGGCTTTGAGCAAATATCCAAGCAAAATGTAATAGGAGAGACTCTTAGCAGCAGTTTGAATGCTACCAGTAAATACTTAGTTTCCAGATTGCCCTTCAAAAGGCATGGGGAGGGTGAGTTTTTCAGCTGACCATCCCAAATGTCTTGCACACACGCATGCACAAAGGAAGAAAATTTTAATTATATTTTTGTGGGAGTCCTGCTGTCAGGATAATCATAAACTCTGATGTTTCTCATCAGCTGAGCTCTGGTTAGAAATGAAATATCTCAGTGTGACAGCGAAAACATTTCATGAGCACACCAGTCAGATCCTGGAAGTGAGCAAGCTGGTACAGTGGATTATAAAAATGCTCTCACTACACAGGCGTTTGATTCTTGTGATTAAATGCATTTCACAGTGAAGGGAAACATATCATCTGGCTCCACTGGTTGTGACAAAACGGGTGAATTTAAGCAAAACGAGAGGGCTTACATACTAAGACTGAGGCAGTGTCTTTAAGCCAACCTGCAATTACCACTATGCTGTCATGGCCTCTCAGAAATGGAAAGAGTATTTTGCTCAAACCCTGAAATTCCAGAACTACCTGTATCCTGCATTACCCTACACAGCTCTTCAGGTCTGATCTCCTTGTTCCAAAATGACTAAAATGCAGCTTTTCCCCCATATTTCTTAAAAAAAACTGCAAAGTTTAAGAATACGTTATATTTTGAGTCCCTAAAATGCTAACAATTTGGCTGTCACCACATTCAGATGGACAGGAGCCAGATGAGAAGTGCATCCTTTCTTCTGCCTCCTTATGCTGAGTGAAGACCCACAGCCAAGGAGATCAGAGAGGGCAGAGGTGAGCCGCAACCATGACACACACATCAGCGAGATTTCCCAGCCTGCAGCCATGTGGCTGCTGGTGGTCCATACAACTGCAGGAGGACTGTAAAATGATTGCAAAATCCTCCCCAGTGTATTTTTATGTAGACTTTCATGCCCCTGCAAGGAAGTGTATGAATAACATGGGGAGAAATATAAAAGTAGTCAACTAAAATTTAAAGTTCTGTCTCTTTTTTTGTAAATTACAAGAGAAAAATTATCCAGTCTGTGACCCACAAAGTGGTCATTTTAAAGTTGTTTTATCAAGGAAATAGTTAATCCTTGATTATTTGAGTGGGGCAGGGATGGATGATTCTTTGATTAGAAAGATCAAGAGACAATATTTTAAATCTGACAGGGTTAGAGATTGCAAAGAAATGCTTATAGCTTTTTTCCAGCTACAGAATTTGTCAATAACACTTGCCACAAGTTAGCATGAAAATAAAGCGACAATAACTCTGAAGTCTCTTCCCCAGCTTTTCCAGCTACTGACAATGTTATGTTTCAGAAGCTTTCAATACTTTTTTGATATTCAGATTCTTGCTTGGGATTGTAAGTTATGCTAAGGAAAAATTTACTCCTGATAATAATTTTACTGAGATCAACAGAAGTATTTCCTTGAAAAACTTCTACTTAGCCTAAATAAAGGCTGCAAAAATGGGCTTTAAATTTAGTTCTTTCCTTGCTGTTAATATTCAGAACAGCATTGTACACACTTCTTTATTTCTTGAGGTATACAATTTGATCATAAATCAAGTACTGGGCCCAAGTATTTATTCTTAGCTTAATGTCATTTTCCTTATCATCATGTTACACTGTTTCTGAAGTCAGCCTACCCTATTAAAAAATTGCTTCTTTAAAACACTTGATGAAAAAAAGTTCTGAAAATCTTCTCTTCCTTCTTGTGGAACATTTTTAAACAAAAGAAGGTGCTTAGTTCCCTGTGCCTATGCTATTACTCTTATATTTCTTATTTTTCTCTATAGGTTTAATTTAAAGCATGCACTGTATTTTTGTTGGCTCACTCTGCTGTACCCAACTGTAACATCCTTTTCCAAAATGCCTACAAAATAAAAGCTACTCAACCATAAAAAAATTAATTTAAGTAATGTAAAGTTGACATTAACATCAGATTTAAGGGTTTGGCTTAAATTTATAAACACAAGGAAATTCCAGGCATTGTAAATTAAAGTTGAAAAAGGTTCATTCACTCTTTCATTGAGGAAGGCTACAATGATATCAGTCTATTTATTTATCCCATCAATCCCTAGCTCTGAATTTTCTTCCTTACTCTAAGTCAAACAGTCAGTGTTGTCCAAGACAGTTTTGTGGGAATTAATCTTTTTGGGGAAGTATAGTTAGGGGAAAAAAAAAAAAAGAATTTGAGAAATTCTGAAAGTAACCAAACAGTAATTGAAATCTGTTACACTATCAATATTGGAGTATGCTTAAAAGACAGCTTTATTGACATGACAGGAACTTTACCTGGGAGAATAAGCGCCCCAGGGAGGGCATGAGCAACTTCCTTGGCTCCAGCTGGAAGAAGGCTTGCAGAATCAGGCCCCCGAGGGGGCGCAGTCTCTCATGCCCGGGCTTTCCTGGGACATTTCAGTTCACAAATCATTAGTGGATAGACTGCAAAGCCTTGCAGGCAGCGACTGCAATCTTGTGGGTCAATACGGGACAGTGGTCACTCTTTTTGTGATAAAAAGCTGCACAGAGGTGAGGGGCTGTTTTTACTTATACATAGATAAATAGGTAGATAGATAGATAGATAGATAGATAAATAGATAGATAGATAGACAGACAGACAGATGATAGATAGATACAGGGTGACTACTCAATGCTCCTGTATATTGATTTGTTTTAATAGCCTGCTGAAATATTCACTTCCTGCATGTACACTGAAAATTAAATCTCATTATAACATGTGCATGCTATACACTTTATACATCAAAACACAAACACAAGCATTTTGGTGGAAAGAAAAGTGGTGTTAATAAAACAGTTAGATCTAAAATAAAGTATTTCTTTGAAACATTATTGTCATACCAGGTTTTATTCCGGGAGAACGTCGCCTGCTTTGAAATCACAGGTCTAGTGAATGTGTAATGGCAAAGCTGACAGACACATAGTGCTCCCTATGCAAAAACCATGGTGATGGTCACCTTATACATATGAATAAGTAAATAAGCTATATTACAGTAACAACAGCTAGACTTCCAAAATATAAGGGTGAAACAGAATAATTGGCTAATCAAGATTTTGGAAAAGTAAGGATTTATTATTAGATGTATGTTTATGAGGAATCAGAGTCTTTGAAGCTTTAAAATTTTTAAAGCTTTGAGGGATGGAGAGCTAAGTGGAGAAAAATAGTGCTGTTAGTTATGGCTATAATAATTAAAAATAACTATATAAGAACAAATGAGTAATACTATGTGGATCAGCTTTTTGTCGTAGAAAAAATACTTGGATACTTACACTATTTACACTAAACAGATTTAAGCTTTATAAATGTTTATTATGGCCCAATTCTTCTAGAAATGGCTACAGTTTTGCTATTATTTTATTAACAAAAGACGCTAATGAGTTTCCAGTGGTTCCTGTAGCTTCCTACAATATCTCAGACTAGAGAAATGTCAGTGGTAAGGCAGAAAAGGAGTCTGGCAGGTAAGAAGGACTTAATGGTTGTTGATTTTTCATATCCATTTGGTTTGATTTTTGCTCTGGCATTGTTCTTCATCTGTTCTTCAGCTCTGACCTCAGCGAATCTGGTGTTCTTCCTCAGACACAAAAAAAAAACGGGATGGCGACCGGAAACCTGGATGCCTTTACTGATGCCTGAACTGTGGACGAGTAGCACGTCGCGCCACGATTTCAAGACAGTGGAGGAGACGCAAAGTAGCTGAAATCCCAGGGAAAGATTTACCACACCAGTTTTGCCTGCCCCTGTCTGTGCACGCGGGGCGGGAGAGGGGCTGGAGGATGCCCAAGCACCCTGCTTCAGCTGGCGGGAGCGCTCCCCCCCTCCAGCCCTGCCGCCCCCGGGTGAAAGAGGGGTGCCACGCCGCGTAAATTCGGTCAGATTGCCAATGTACCCGTCCGCATTCTCAGTCTCGGTGCAATGCTCCATGACAACAAGGTGAGACGGCAGAGGTTACCCGAACAGCTGCTTCCTAAGCCAGAAATTCCAGGCATTGAAAACCATCTGTCTATACATTCACAAATGTATATAAGGGCAATCTATCAGGCTGCGGCACTGCAGCTGCCACTCCATCAGGCCTGCTTCCTTTCTCCAGGCTGAACAATAAGAGCTAGTTCTTCACTTTGTGTCACACAGAATGGCTGATTTGATTAAGTCCCCAACTCTCATTATGCTAGGTAGGGGTGTAGAATTTCAATGATAATCCATAATGCATGACCAGTTTGTCGCCATGGCAACATAAATTCAAGGTTACTAGCTCAGACGCATAATTGGGTGTGCATTGAGTGCTGAAGAAGGGCTGTTAAAATTCTTGTCATAGAAGAGTAGCATCCATCATACTGTCTGAAATTGCAAAGTACTCATAATCAGAAAGAAAAATCCTTGGAGAAAAATGTTAATAAAATAATGATTACATCTAATATAATTGTTTAAGTTTAAAAAACCAAAGTGGTTAAAGTATTTTAGTTAATAAGAATGGAAAAGGCAACTCATTAAACGCAGAAGACTTTAGTTGAACGTTCCCCACCCCCCAATATTTGCATTGTAAGATGGACCCAAAGCAGTTCAGTTCTGAATCTGACTGATTAGCTCAGGATCTAATCCATACGATACAGTAAAAGATGACACTTCGCACGCAGACGGCACAGTCTTATAGGCATCGTTTGTCCAGTTTGATCTTTTGTGGGTAAACATTATCTTCAAAATTAGCTGCACTAAGGATAAGAGGACTTTTGCATGCTGATTTTTTAATTTTTTAGATGTTGCCCTGAATTATTGCACTGTACAGCAGCCATTTTAACTACCCAAGATGAAATAGGTAAGGTCAAATTGAACAGATGGAAACAAGACATTTAAAATCAGACTGAGAAAAGCTCTAGCATGTATATTGTAGGGACTGATCTTACTCCAGCAGATGGATGGAATAGATGACCTAGAAACTCTTCTCTTTTTTTTTATTTTTTCTCTCTCCTTTCTATGCATTTGTGACTGCAGCCTACCTGCAACATGGCATTCAATATATTGTTTTTATCTGGGGAGGGGATTGGTTTTTCCTTTTTTAAAAATATTCTGATATATATCTCTTCTGTTTTCCTCTAACGCTAGCAAGATAGATGTGACGTTTGCATTACTTATTCCCAAGCAAGTCTTGTTTTGATGACCATCTTTGCTAGCAAGGAAGAATAGGCAAATGAGATTTTACATGAGCACTTCCAAGATGTCAGGGGCTTAGACAAACCTCGCATGTCATTACATGAAGAAAGATCATTACTAAATGAATATTTTCCTCAGCTCCAACCCCATTTTCCTTGATATTATCTGACGTATATGTATCTGTTTTATAGCTTTGGCAAATTCTGTGCTTCAGCATATGGTTTTATTTATTATGATTTCTAGTAGAATTTGACATTATTTCAATGTAAGTTTCTGTAAAAATATTAGGAGATTTTCTTCAAAGGAACCAAACCTCAATTTATGCCTTTTGAGTCAAATCTGCCCCTTGCTTCTTATCTAATTCTATTGGAGATGCTCGTGATCTGTTGGCTGAATTGCTTAAAAATAACAATAGAAAATTCCCATTACATGAAAGTGGAAAGGCTCAGTAAAGAAAACATTATTCCAGCATGAATTTTCTGCAAAGATTAAACTAATCTGTTTGATCTTTCCAGATTTCAGATTGCACTGTCTTCTAATCTACTCTGCATTTACATTTTGCAAAGAGAAATTGTAAGGAACTTAATGTAAACATAATTAAAACTGTAAAATTATAGTGAACTTAAAAAGAATGTTTCAAAGAGTGTTTGGTGTTGACTATTTTTTTATACTTAGCAGCTTTATTTCTGTGAGGATTATATTTTGAGAAATGTTGATTTTTATTAGCAAAATTACATTATTTTTATGAGGTTAGAAAATATGGGCTCTAACTTGTAATTTTTAAAAATTAATTTTTGCGTGGAACCGTACAGCTTCTTTTCTGAAGAACTGAGTCTAAGCCATGCTGTCTTGTCACCATTTTAAAATTGTTCAGATCTGCAACTAATTTCCATTACAGAAAAATGTGCTGGATCATAAGCCTATACGTACCTTGTAGGCAGTAGGATTTTTCACGAGTGAGAAACGGACAGATCACATCCTACAGTAATGGAGGGTATGGTTGTATTATACGGAATTCATTTTTGTCTGTGTGTAAGACCTGTTTTGTACATAAAAACATATACTACTGTTCAATATCAAGATAAGACTGTATGTTCAGTGATGTGTTTTATTTCAACACAGCCTGGCTTAATATGAAGCTTGCAAATATCGCATCTGGAGGTGTATTCTCCTCTTGATGTGCACATGTAATTCCAATTAACATTAAGAATGTTAATGAGAATATGCCCCTCTAGGGGCTGGAGAGGGGGAGGAGAGGGAGCAGGTTTGTAGTTCTGATTTAAATAACAAGTGACTTTTGTGGAGAATACCAGCATGTGGTCTCATGCACTTATATTGTGGAAAAGCAGTGGCTCTGAATGAGAGCGCAGGATTTATACATTGATGCTCAGTGATGCTTAGCCAAGTGAACCCATTGTTGGGGGCAAATATTAAATCCCAATGTGCCTTCTCCAGGAAGGAGTATTTTTTAAAATGTTTGGTTCTCTATTTGTGCCCAGGCCTAAAAGACTCTACTGCGAGAGAGCGGGCCGTGTTTTGTGATTTATTTATTTTTTTTTAAAGACTAGATTAGTTTGAAGGAGTGAACCATTTAATTACTTGTTGTTTCTCAAGTATGCAAAATGTATAGAATAGCTTTCAAAGCCTTAAGCAGCAATGTGCTCCTATGCTTGGATTAATTTACTTGATGTTCTTTTAGTGTTCCAAGGAAGAAGTACATTTAATATCAGGTTTCAAAACAACAACAACAATATCCAGCTAAAAATGGCTATAAAATCATTATCTTTTCTTTGAAAGTGTGATGTCACTGGTGCTATTTTGAGGAATCCTGTGTAAGCAGAGTAAGAATAACTATAGCACTTCCATTTCTGAAAATGGAAGGTAACAGATTGTGAAGTGGTTTTAAGGCAAGAAAGTACGCAATATGTATCTTATAATTGCAAGCAAATGTGGTTAATAGATTAAATGGAATTACCATTTCATTTTAACAGATGAAAACAGAGCCAGTGTTTATGTGTGGAATATACTTTCCTATGTTATTTAGCCAGAGAATAAAGCCATAATGCAGCAAACAAGGATAACGTGCAAAAGGACTAGGAAAAAAAATAGAAAAAGAAATAGAAAATCCTTTACTGTCCTAAGAAATTATTTTTATTTTCTATTTTTTTTTCTGATAATGGTTATTGCAAGACGTAAAAATGACCAAGAAATATAAAGACATATTATTGTTTGACACCCCATCCAACTCTTTTGTTATCAGTGACAGAAAGATATATCCCAAACAATATAATTTATCTGTTTTGTCAATTTTTTCTGCGTAAACTTTCTGCATGCTTTTTCAATTTACACATGGAGAAGTGCTGTTCATTTCATTGATCTGATGTGTCATATTTCATTGTGTTGATTTCAATGCAAGTGCTATCACAGGATGTGCACCATGCAGCCAGCAGGATACATTAAAAATGTAAAGTGAAAATGTGTGTTTTTTTAGATTTCTTTTGCCGTGACATTTTTTAGTTCAAACAGTAGAAAAGCTGTTATTTGAATAGCTATCTTACACACTTTATCTGTTGGATTTGGTATTTGTAAAATAGATATTTTGTAAGTACATAGTGATATATTTGAAATGATAAAATACTGCGTGCCCTGATGTTTTAACTTATTCAGGGCCTGATCATATAGTCTGGGTTACATGGGTAACTCGAGGCTTTCAATAAGACTACTATGGACAATAAGAAGTGTTCCTGTGTTTAGGGAGTATAATCCAAGATTTCGATTTGTCCTTCTCCCACCCCTTCAAGCAGTTCTGTGTGAAATCTGGGGTTTTTATGAAAAAGTTATTATGCACAGGCTGATGCCAATGCTCATTCAGTCCCATCTCTCAGCATGAAAAGCCTACGTGTATACAAGAGAAGAAGAGGTGGGAATAGTGAGAAGGCATGATGGGAAAACCAGGACTATTATTAGCAGATGCAGGTGAGTGAATCTGTTTAAGAAAAGCAAGGCTAGAGCAATTTTTTAATCAGAGGTTTTCACCCCATTAATCTATTTCTTCAGATTTGAAAAAAAAAGGAAAGTGTTCAGCTGCAATACCTCCATGCATTTATTTCATAGCAGCTGGGGAAGAAGCTTTGAAGAAAAGATCAGTCATTAAATCAGATGAACAGAATAAAGAAAACAAAATCAAATTATACTGGTTGGGGGGGGGGGGGGGGAGGGGCAATGACACACAACGAAAACACCAAGTCTAATAGTTGATTAAATGTTAAAGCTTTGTCCACCCCATATTGAGAGGGTGTACACTGGAGTAGCAAGAACCAGGAAACAGGCTGCTCCCAGTTCTCATAGTGCAAATCCAAGGAAATTTCATTAGAGTCTATGGAGTCATTACAGACAAGATCAGAATTTGTCTGTCTGGTTCTATCAGCCACATTAACTTAATTTCATTAGACACAAAAAATATTAATAACTTATCTCTATAGAAAAGCAAGAACAGAAACATCCTCAGAAAAGAAGCACATGTGAAAAAATATTTTAAAAAGCAAGTCAAATTACAAGTTTTTTATTAAACTATGAGTAGTTCTTTCTTCTAGTGCCAATTTGTGAGAATAAACACATACAAACAAACACAAGTTAGTTCTCCACCACATTTCAGAGGCTAAAGCCAAAGATACAGTAAAATATTAGGGAAATAAATATGAAAACGTACAAACAAAATTACACCAGTATTTCCTTTTCTTCAAAACCACAACCCTGAAGACAACAAATTTTTATTGAATCAGCTGCAGTCAGAATTTGCAAAAATAACATGAGGAAGACGTTGTGGTACCTGTACAAACTACATGATCTTTTGGACTGGATATAAGAAAACAGACCTGTAGATCTGACGACGTTTCTGTTGTTGGCTTGCCTCAGACTTGCCTGTTAGTATATCGCTTTACGGGAACTATTTCATTGTTTCACAATGCTCTCTAATGAAGAAGAAACTGCTGAATAAGAAAAAGGCATGACAAGGATGAAATTCTCTGACCTGTGGTCTGCAGAAGGTCATGTTGGCTGGTCATAATCTATTAAATCAGTAAATGTAATAAACATTCTTTAGGTGTTTCAAGGATCAGTGACAAAGTGATTTCCCAAAATTTACAGCAATACCTTGTGTGCTGAGAAATGATCACAACTCCTCATAATATTGAACTTGTCTTGAGGTGACTGAAATGGGTCAGTAAGTTAAAAATTGCGTCCACAGAAGGTCTGAAAAAAAAATCAGAATAATTGTTTTGGCTCTTAAAGGCAGCACTGTTTGGAAGGTAAGGAAGGGAAGAGAAGTATCTTCCTGGGTTTTTTTTTAAACCTTTTCAAAGTGTTTTCTAAGTATAAAATCAGCCATATATTCACCAGAAGTACCAATAGTTCCATATTTGATCCCGTCCACGTTCCTTTGCTGCTGCTAGTGGTAGTGTTCAGGGAAAGAAAGCTGAGCCTAAAATAGATTTCCTATCAAAACTGCTTTCCTATCTGTTCAACTGCTTAAGTTAAGAATGTGATTTATTTTTAAACATTATGCACAGACCATCTGAATCTTTGGTGTAGGTAGAATTGTACCATTATATGCATGATAATACCAGTATAGCTTGTTCATTTCCCTTTCTGCGTTGGAATCAACTACCCTGATATAATCACTTTATATCATTATAGCTGGGTTTGAAAGGGGAAGATGGGATGTGACCTGAAGTTTTCCTACTTTAAATGAACTTGCATATCTAAAGCAATACAAACTCTATGTTTAAACAGGGCTTCAGGCCTTGGAGAATTATGAATATGAGTCATTTACTGTGTCTTTCGCGCAAATTGTTCCAAGAACATACCCCAGACCTTGTCCAAACCCCTAATTAATGAAAAATATCTAACCCTGATTATCATGTAGGGCACAGCAAGCGTGTTGAAGGGATTCTGCTCAGATTTTAGCTGATGTGATTGAGCACCTATAACCTTGTTTTCCCCTTGCCGAGCTCAAGCAAAGGTGTTTCATCATAATGGGAATTATTCCCAAGTCAATTTTCACAAGTTTTTGCTCTGTCCCCTTTCAATCCATATGATCACAGTTAGTTCTAACAATGAGGAAAAAAAAGAGACTTTGGTTTACTGCGAGTACGTTTTATTATCTTCTGACTGAAATGACTGAAAATATTTTGCTCTGCCTTTATAAAAATCAAGTGCTAGTCTGCAGAGAACAAGCAGGGAGATGTTACACTGAGGAGACAGATGCTTTAAAAGTTTTGCACATGACAGAATGCAATTAAAATGAAATAAAAATAATAATAACACAGCATTTGAATAATAATACGTATCCCAAAGCACTTCACAAGTAGGTCAATATCATTATAAGCATTTGATTGTTGCTTACTTTAATGGGAATGGTTTAAGAATGAAAAATAGTTTAGCGCAGTTTCTCTCTCTTTGTGGCATTTCTACAAAAGTGACTGTTTTTATAGAGCTCCCTGGCACTGACTACCCAGACACGCAAAGCCCAGCCAATGCTGGATTTCATCTCCAGCTGCACAGAACTATCAGTGTTATTTTCAGTGGGTTCTTTTATTAATGTAATAGTACAAACATTGGAAACCAGAATAAAATGCAGATTGGTTACCAGCATTCAGCTATTAAGTCACTTCAAGATCTAGATGTGGTACTCAAATCTCCTTGAAGCTGCGAGGTGTGGGGGTGGGATGGGGGGGTGGGGAGAGTATGTACACTCTGCAAGGCTGAAGCAATAACGAACATAACATAAGACATCATATAGGGAAAAGGAAGCCAGTTTTCATACCAACATCAGTATTCTCACCCTACCAAGAGCTTTCATTAGATGATATTTAACTCAGATAATTACCTTTCTAGCTGACATTATCCGTAGGAAATCACAATTTCAGTATGCCAAAAAGAAGTTAAATGGCTAACTCTATTTCACTCCATACCCTTCAACTGATTTTTCAACCGATAATTTAAGGCAAAATATTCTCTCCAGTCACCTTAAAAGTGTGAATTTCTGTGTGGATGGAATCCTTCCTTTGTTTTCACTTGATTCTCCTGGAAACAGATGAAATTATATCGTTGAAGAAGCTCTTTATCAGCAAATCTTTTGCTTTATGCATTCCCTGGGTCTCAAATTCATTAAATTCAGATATTTCACCTCTCCTTTTGGAGTTACACACTATGAGGTATTGGTTTCACTCATATGCCTCCGAAGAGAAAGGCCACGAGTGGGGACCGAGCCTCCCTGCTCTGCTGGAGGACCAGAACTCTTTGGGGGTGCAGGTGCCCTGCTCTGAGGTGCAGATACTGCGCTGTATTGCCCCGGTCCGTGGGCAGCCCCCAGGCCCTCTCCCCTGCCAGCTGCCCTTCCCCAGGTTTTGGGCTTCACTGCCTCCACTTTGTCTGCATCCCTGCTTTGTTCTCAGTTCAGCTCTGGCTGTCCTCCCCTCCAGCATTTCAGCTCCAAGGTTCTTGAGGAGAGGCTTTCTCAGAATATAATCGTAAACACACTTTGCCTTTAGAAGGACTTGGCATTAGCAAAATGTGTGGCTGCTCTGTCACGTGTAAGATCTTTGGGGCAGGAACCAAAACTTTTGCATTGCAGTTACCCAACGTTGGAACCATTATCCACTTCAGAACCTTAAAAAGTAAGAACATGTTTGTGACATTGTTTATGCTTGTGTGCTCCTGTGACTAAGCTTAGAGCACTTTGCCATTGGATTTGTAAACATTTTTTTGTTTCCATCTCTGGCATTTACTATCCCCAAAAGATCATCCCAAAAACTTCATGACTGCCTCTCTCTTCTTTTCTGGTTACCACCATGCTACTTGGGCCTAGGACATGTTTTAATTTCATTAGCAAAGAATATTAAGCTTTATTCAGGTTTGAGTGGAAGGCCTCCAGGGGAAATGCTGGTGTGATATGTAATGAACATATGTGGGTTAGTTTGATGGATGTCTGATGTCCTTGTTCCTAAAGTAGTGTTCACATTTACAGCAACTGGAGTAATACACAGTTAAGAGCCTGAGGTGGAAACTTTCCTCAGTTTGTCCTTTTCCCTTCACATCATCAATTGCCTGCCTCAATTTTAAAAGCATCCTGTTCAACAGAGTAAGTACAGTATAAAGCATGAAACATGATTTATATCTATCTTTGGCACAAGGCATTTTTGAAGCCATAAAATCAATGATGATGTGTCCCAACAAACCTAAAATTGGATAACCACATATATTCGACCAAAGGACAGTATACAAGGTACTTACAAGATTAAAACCAGCATACCAGTTACTTTCAATTGCAAATGTTATTCTTTTTCTTTCTACATCTCTTGAATATTTCTCAAGTGCAGATCTTTTCTGCCCATTCACATAGCTGAAAGTATTATACAAAATCATGCATTATTTAGCCTGCTTTTTTTCATCATGGCACTCCTCTTTCTGAAACTCTCCAACTTCTTGTTTATTGCATCAAGCATAAAGGACATTGAATTCCTTGTGCATTTTCTGCTGCATCTCTAACTAATCTTGAGGTTTAGTCATATTTACAGTTCGTTCCACTTGGCCTGTGACACCAACCTCACCCCTTGCTATATTTTGAAAAAAACCCTTTGTGCTTTTTCTGATGTTTCCCCTAGCTGTCCCTTTCCTACTCTTTATTTTCTAGATTTAAAGACTGTTGTCTTCTTTGTAACTTCCCTCTCTGAGAACAAAACATCCAAAGGGAAGGGAAGGGAAGGGAAGGGAAGGGAAGGGAAGGGAAGCCCCTATTAGTACTTCTGTTTCATTTATGTTAATAACAGACCTCTTGGTCTTTATACAAAACCTGATTTAACTCCGGTGTTGGCCTTGCTGTGAGAAGGGGGTTGCACCAGATGACATCCAGAGGCCCTTTCCAGTTTACGTTTTCCTGTGATTCTACAACTGATCTGAAAAACATGAAGAAGAGGGTCTTGCTTTGGTATGAAATTCTGAGAAGGCCAAAAATCATTGGTTTAGCCTTCAGGAGCAGATTTTACCTTTAACACACTTAAGAATAATTTCCATGCCTATGCCGGTCATTCTTTTAGTCACTGAAGAGGAAGAAGCATTTCCAGTATAACTTTTATCCCCTGTGTTAGATGCCTAACATGAGCTGAAAAGGGCACCTGTTTCTCTCCAGAGGCAATACGAGAACTACATGCAACTTTCTGATACTTAAGTTGAAAAAGATGAACTTCACCATATTAGTATTCCCTAGTTTCCAGAAATATACGCCCCTTGATGAGTTATATTTTCCTGGTGATAACCTTTTATCTTCAAGCTGACTGCACCTTTGCCCAAAATTTGAAAGGAACAAATCAGACTTTTGAATTGAGATGTAACAGAGACATAACTCTTCGATACTGTCCCCCATACAATTCTTGTGGAAAAACTGGCTTCGCACGGCCTGAATGAGCATACGATCTGCTGGATCAAGCACTGGCTGACTGGAAGGTCCCAAAGAGTGGTGCTCAATGGATTTAAATCCAGCTGGCGGCCGGTCACAAGTGGTGTGCCTCAGGGCTCAGTGTTGGGACCATTTCTGTTCAACGTCTTTATTGATGATCTTGATAAGGACATAGGGTGTATCATCAGCAAGTTTGCAGATGACACCAAGTTAAGCAGGAGTGTTGATTCCCAGGAGGACAGGGAAGCTCTACAGAGAGACTTAGATAGATTGGATCACTGGGCCAACATCAATGGTATGAGTTTCAACAAGGGCAAGTGCCAGGTTCTGCACTTGGGCCACAATAACCCCATGCAGCGCTACAGGCTTGGGGAGGTGTGGCTGGAAAGCTGCCTGGCAGAAAGAGACCTGGGGGTTCTAATTGACAAGCGGCTGAATATGAGCCGGCAGTGTGCCCAGGTGGCCAAGAAAGCCAACGGCATCCTGGCTTGTATTAGAAATAGCGTGGCCAGCAGAAGTAGGGAGGTGATTGTGCCCCTGTACTCAGCACTGGTGAGGCCACACCTCGAGTATTGTGTCCAGTTTTGGGCACCGCAATACAAGAGAGATATCGAGGTGCTGGAGCGAGTGCAGAGGAGGGCAACGAAACTGGTGAAGGGCCTAGCAGACAAATCATATGAAGAGCGGTTGAAGGAGCTGGGACTGTTTAGTTTGAGGAAGAGAAGGCTGAGGGGAGACCTCATCACACTCTACAACTATTTGAAAGGACACTGTAGAGAGGTTGGTGCTGGTCTCTTCTCACAGGTAATTAATGACAGAACAAGAGGGAATGGCTTCAAGCTCCAACAGGGTAGGTTTAGACTGAACATTAGGAAAGAATTTTTCACAGAAAGGGTGGTTGGGCATTGGAATAGACTGCCCAGGGAGGGGGTTGAGTCACCATCCCTGGATGTGTTTAAGAGACGTTTAGATGTGGTGTTGGGGGATATGGTGTAGGGGAGAACTTTGTAGAGTAGGGTAGATGGTTGGACTCGATGATCCCAAGGGTCTCTTCCAACCTAGACAATTCTATGATTCTATGATTATACCAAGACATAAAACCTAGTATCAAAAATGACAACCCATATTCTTTTGTGATAACTTTTTTCACTGACAAAACTGCAGGGGAAAAACAAAGAAAAAAAAAAAGGCTTGTTAGTAACAAGTCCCAAAACCTCTCTAAGGAAATGGAAATGTTATTTGAATGTTACAAGTCAATGCTGCATTGTTGACAGAACTCTCCCTGCCAAACATTCACTTGCATTTATTATGTTTTTACAAATGCTGAACAAACCATCCAAGATCATATTGGGACTTAGAGCACAAGGTTATCATTAATAGCAGGGAATTAACAATGTGATAGAACATTACAAAAATGCTGAAACCAAATCATGACCTGACTGTGCTCTAGGTTCAATGAAAACATTAAATTCTTCACATGGTCAGGGTCTTAATAGTTGCATGGCATTAATAACAATAAGAAACCATGTCTGAAGAAACTGTTTAATAAAGAGGTTTATTTGGCAGTAAGACGTAGGGAAAACATCACTGAAGCCTTCTACATACCCTGGCAGAGCACAGGATAGCTCTGACTCAGGTAATAGCTCTCTGTTGTATATTAGGAATATTAAATATTACAAAGTCTGGCCCACCAACGGCTTACTTGCCCCAGAAATTGTCATATCAAAAGTGCACTCAGGATCTTTAGTTTCCTATTTTAAACCACTGTAATTTCATTTTTTTTCTCTTCTCAGGCAGCACTTGGGAATCACAGAACAGTTGAGATCAGAAGGGACCTCTGGAGGTTGTCTATCAATATCAGCTAGGGCAGGTTGCTTAGGATGATGCCTAGTCTGGTTTTGAATAACTCCAAGGATGGAGACACCACAACATCTCTGGGCAACCTGGTTTTGTGTTCAAAAAGTCTATAAACAAATTAAAATAGGAAATTATCTCTGCTTCAAAAAGAAATTCATACACGATAACTAGAGTTTCAGTCTGAATTATGAACTGCAAGAGGCATCTAATGTCCTCCCTGAAGCTGAAATTCATTTTGCAACTCATTTACCCATGCTAATCAGTCAATAGATTGCAGAAATGATGTGTTGATTTTCCCTCTTTCTAATTTAGTCATTTCCGTTAACTGCCAAAATTAATTAAATAAAGCACAGCTCTGAGAGCTGACATACTAATCAAAAGTAGCAGGTGCTTTCCCTCAAAAAATCCTGTCAGGAGCCCAATTTCTGGGCCCCCTGTTGTCTGGGAAACAGACTGTGCAACTTTTGTTCCTAGAGGGGTCCTCTCTTGCCCAGGAAATATCTAAGTGCTGTCCGGGATGCTGGACAATGCCAGCAGAAGACAGTGAAGAAGCCTTCACCATACCTTGGAAGTTGCATCAGGCCCAGTCAGGCACCTGGCAGGTCAACAGGATGTTGAACGAGCAGATACCTACCTCTACACCGTGGAGCTGCATCACCTGCAAACGCCTCCGTTGAGGCCACCCTGCAAGACAGAAGGCTGTGCCTCTTCTCCAGTTTCATCAAGAACTCCATGGATCCCCAAGCTTCTTGGCAATTAGATAAAAAGACAGGGATTCACAAGGTTTGCGTATTGTGTCCTGGGGTTTTTATCCCAGCTGAAGATGTTTAAATGAATTTATGTCAAATGGCATTTGATGGGAGACATTTCCAACCGAAGTTTCAAAGAATTTGCTGTTTGCTAAAAAAAACCCAAACAAACAAACAAGAAAAAAACACAAAACAAAAACCCCCAAACCCACCAAGAAATTCCTGGCTCTAATTAAAGTTTTCAGTGGTAAGCAGAGCTCTCTAATATTATTTTAATCTTTTCTACTTTTTTCCAAAGACTTCGCTGAAGCTTGCAAAATTTTGAAAATAAAAAAGTAAGTTTATTCAACATATTGAAAATTTGAATTAACTTAAAAATTTCTGCATTAACAATAATGTTCAGTTTCCATGTAATATTCATATTATTATTCTCAAAACTTGTTGAGTTGTTTGTTTTTCCAGTTTTGTTTTGGTTTTGTCAGAATCTACAGATCTATCTGTGATGCATGTAATTTAATGATAGTCTGTGCAGATGTACTAGAGCTGTAATTTAAGGATTGGCATGTGAATGTTAAACTGGCAAGTTGTTGAATTTGTTCTCCTTGAAAGATGACAATATAAAGAGAAGGAAAGTGAATTTAGCTTGTACAACTCTTAGGGGTCTTAATATGTATTTTTTAAGGTAAATGTTTTTCTTCCTGAAGCAAACCCTTTAAAAATAAAACTAATAGGTCACCTAACAGAATGAAAAATAAGTAATAGGTGAAATAGTATGAAAGAAATAAAGAACTATCAAAAGCAGTAATAATGCATATTTAAAATGACATGAAGCATCAAGGTATTACACATAACATTCTTCACCCTACACCCCCAATCAGTTTTTTAAAGGTGCTTGATGCACAAATGTTAGTTGTACAAGCTGATTTTCATGGAGTTTGCCTGCAGTAATAATCTTGCCTCACGACAAGGTGTGCCTGAGAAGGAAAACGCAAACCTTGGCATTTGAGAAGTTCCTATTCACAGCACTAACCCTGGAGGCTGCTAACTCTCTTAAACTCTTCACGTGCCTCGCAAAACAGAGCACCAATTATTAGCCAAATTCTGATCTCACCCTCAACCATCAAAGCAACAAAAAGATTTAGCCCCACAAACTCAATGGCAAACTTACCACTGGTTTCAGTAAAATCAGAGTTTTACTGAAATGTACCCCTTGCACATTTATTCTTGTTCAGACAGGAGTTCTGTTTGTGGGTCTGAAAGAATGACTATGTTTCACAGAATTGTGATGCCAGTGAATAGTGTTTAGGTCTCACTATTTAGGTCTCTCAGAGTCTGCGAAAACTGTCCTGGGTTGTGAGTCCACAGCAGAGCCAGAAACGGAGCTCTGAACAACTGACTTCCAGATTCGCTCATTAAAAGGGAGTATGAACTATTACATGTCAACACTATTGCCTTTGATTTATTAAGGCCTAGCTGCTGACTAGGCCTTTTTTGTCCCCCTACACAGATACTTTCCTAACCAGTTTTACAGAACTTTCCCCTACCAGGTACCACATTGTGGTAGGTTGGAATTGATGAGATTAACAGTTGTCTCTGATGTAGTTTCCTTCTGAGAAGGCACAGTACTTTTTGAGACAAAAATACAAGTGTACGTCACCACTGGAATTTAAAGGCATACGTGTATATGCTTAGAAATTTGACCTATTTGGAAAGACAGCTTCACTGGGTATGATTGAGTAGGTGTACTTATGTGTTGGAGTGAGAATAGTAAAGATATGAGAAAGGAAAATTGAGGCAAAACCTGGACAAGGCTAGAAGATGACTGAAAGAAACAGAGAAGGGAAGAGGAGAGAAAGTTTCATCAGATGGTAGAAGGAGCATCCTGCGTTGCGCCAAGGGCTCACATACTCCCAGGGAGACAGGATCCGACACTCCTTGTAAGCAGAAATTACTAGGACCCTATTCTATTATCATTCTTTCTTCTTTTTTGCAGTACTTGCAGTAACGTAATGGACCCTTGATTTTGGCTAGCAGCACAATATGACTCTGGAAGATTTAAAGCATTTGGCTGTCCCAGAATCCAGACTGAAGTTNATTGAAATATACTATTTTTACAATCAAGTACTCGTGAAAAACTTCCTCGAAGTCAATTAGGTTTTGTTTAGTTTTTCAAGATGTCATCACTGCTATATTCAAAATACCTTTAAAAATATTCATTTTAATCACCAGACCATCTGATAAATGGCCTAATAAAAAAGGCTTTACTAAACAGGAAGCAAATCCTCATAAGTCTCAACTGATGTTTATTTTGTTCTTACAGCTGAGTTTCAAAATTGCATTTTTTCACATTTATCTGCTGGAGACTCAGATTGTACTTCACATCAGCAATAATTGCCATGGCTTTCTCTGTAGCTGGGGAAGACAAGAGGATGCTTTGTATGTCCCTTTTATTACATTGTCAATATATTAATACAAGTTATATGAACAAACCTAAAGAGACAAAGAGCTATTTGTTATATTATTATCCAGGGGTGAAAGCACAAATCTTAGGAAAAAAAATCCAGTAGGGACTGCAGCTGAACAAAAGGTCTAAGTAAGGCAGGCTTCGACACCTGATTATATGCAAACCCAGCAGCACAGCCGTGCAGGGATTCCCTTCTTCTGTTTGCAGACAAGGGTTGAATGAGAAGTGGTGAGATAACAAGGGAGCATGTAAGCTTAATGATATGCCTATTTTTTCTATCAGTTGCTAATCTGTAGCACTGGTGATGATTACTATTTCATCTCCAGAGAGATGCTATTCAGAAACATCAAAATGACATACAATTGAATGCCTTGTGTTTCTTTAAGTATAGGGCCAGATTGTCAGGGCAGTCAGCCACAGAAGGGAGAAAGTCCTCCCATTTTGTTCTGCTCTTTGCCCCTCCCTGGGTGATGCCAGCCAGCAAATGGCAAGAGGAGGTAGGATTTAGCCTGGATACACCTTAAGAAGAGGACCTGTCTGCAGGAGGAGCTGGGCTCTCAAACCTCAATTCATCAACACCGGAGTGTATGGCTGCGCACAAGAAAGTGGTGAGCCGGTGCGTGAAGGGAGTATTGGTGATTTGATTCAGAGGAACAGAAAGAGAAAAGAAGAGAAAAACTGCAAACTGGGCCTTGTCTTATTTTCTGGTTTGCTCTTGTGATAAAGCAACACAGAGATGCCACCCACCCACATCAGCCTACAGACACACAAGAGCGATTCCCACCTTCACTTGCTACAAGCCGGACTGTTACTGTCAGTAGCCCTGCTGAAATCAGTTCACGGTCTGCTGTGCGCAGGTGCTGATGACTGTACGAACTGCAGAATCCACTGATAGTCACAGCTATATCGACATGGCTGCAATGGTCTTAAACCAGCAACTTCCAAGAACTAGTTGCAGTGTAGCCTTCTCTCCAGCCTACTGAATGTGCCACCGGTGTCCTACAGAAGCATGATGCTTTTTCTGCCATCACTACACTATGAACGGTCCTGGATCTAGCTAGTTTAAATCCAACTTGTGAATGTTTCCATGAGCAGTAATCACGTGTCTGGACTGTAGTGCAAACAGCCCAGTGTACCCTCCAGTTGTCACATCAGGGTCTCCAGGTGCAGAAGCTCAGATATCTGACTCATGTGCCAGTTACTGGAATTGCCAAGGCTTCCAGAGAGAAAGTTCCCTAAAGATTTAAACATCGGCTTTGAGGAAAATCTAGAATGATTTAATTCTGGTTTGGAACAATATACATATATGATTCAATAATATACGCCTGTTTAAAATCCTTTTCTTCAAGCAAAAGGGAGAAATTAACCCAATTCTGTACATCTTGGGTGTGTTCCTGATGTAAGCCATGGATTCTTCCTGCTCATAAATTAAGGTTTGTGCCAAAGACACTTTGGAAATCAAGTCTGGTATCAGGTTCTGCTTTGTGAAAGTGCTCATAACTTGGGCATGTTAATACTTCTTCTCTAGATGGCACATCTTTCAGGCAGAAACTCTCTCCCCAGTTCTGAACAGCAATGCCCACATCTCCTATACCAGTGCACCTTCACGTGAGATGCCCTAAATTCTTTCCTATACCCACTCGTTGTGTGACTCAGGGTACACGGTTACCACCAAAGTCAATCCAAAAGATTTGCACCTACACAAGGACATTTTGCACACGTAGGCAGTGCGTGCTGACAGACTTCAGTGGTGAGGCTGAAACTGGATATGCCTTTGTAGCATATACAGAAAAAATATTTATTCTTTGCATTAATACAGAGGAAAGTCACCAAGAGGTACAGAAATCACCACTAATCTTCCTGGGCTGAAGCTTGTAAACTGCACAGAGACCTCATGCCTCCCTCTGAGACTGGACATTTCCTGGGGGTGCAGTGGTCTGTATCACTCCTGCTGAGCAAACCAAAAGTCCCTTGAAGCTCAACGGTGAATTCATCGTGCTTTAGTCACCTGCCAGTATAAAATCAGAGCAGAGCGTGACTTCTGTGTGAATTGCACATGAAGCATAGATGCTATTTGTATGTTAATAACTGTGTGGCCTTTTGCTTTTCTGATTTATTCCCCGTGCTTTGTCCAGATGCGAGCAGGTATCGTGACCCACATTCTCCTCTCTGATGCATCGCACATGGCATTGCCCAAGCACAAAGTGTGCAATCAATTTTTCCCCCACTGCACGCAAACACATAGACGACCTTAATCACAGCGACTGGCGAAGGAGCAGCCTTCCCTCCTCCTGGACCGGCTGGCAGATGGCACGACAGCAGCGCAGCTTCACAGCTCCAGGACCAAAGTAACAGATGTTGGATTACCGCACGCTTTCTAGAGCTTTAATCTTCGAAGAATTTCTGGATCTTACCTGGCTTCCCCTTTCGTCCTGTCATTCACAGAGAAGGCAGAAGCCTCGGAAAACAAGATTACACAAGCCCTTAGCACAGCCTGAAGCCACAATGTCAGGAGGGATAAAGATGGTGAGAAGGTGTGGTTAATGGCTGAAATACATGTAAGGGTGCAATCCTTCAGAATGAGGATTTTTGAAGATAATTACAGGAGGTGGAAAACTGGGTTGAGAAAGATTTTAACAGGGAAAGTATTTCAGCTTCTTAAAATGCGACTCTGAAAAATGTTACAGGATGAGTTGATCATATCTTATGTGCAATCTGAAAACATGGAGAATTCTTTGAAAGATTATTAAATAACTATAGAGAACGAAGCATGTTAAAATCAAACCATCACCCTTTCTTCTTCCCTGTAGGTGACTGCCACTTTTGGAGCTGATTTATGATTAGACTAAATGGTTGTGGACAAGGAGCATCTTTTAACAACTCCCAGATCCAGAATGTATTTCCAGTGGGCAGACACAGTAAAGCAGCATCTACACTGAAATCTGCTTCCCAGCCATGCCTCATTTTGTTTGTAACTCATTTTTATTTATGTTAAGGATTAGACTGTCATGAATAGTGTAGCCACAGCATTATATTATCAATAGAATTTACATTGTCAGTGTACTTCAATTATCAGTACGGATCTTGGTCTCATTTGATCTGGAGAAAATTCATAATAACCTCAAGAAGTTTGAATGAAATATTCCAGCATTGCATTTTTGCAGATGTATTCAGGGTCATGACCCAACTTTAAACTGAACTGTGTTAACCCAGGACAGATTAAATAGATAGCATAAGAAGGAAATAATTTGTTTGGAAGCTTCTTCAGTGAGATCCAAACAGGACCTGGTCGCATAAATATTTCTAATTTTATTATTAATTATGCAAGTCCTAAAAAAAAAAAGCACTCCACTTTGCCCAGTTTACATTTCATTTTTGTCTTACACACTTCTTAAATTAAATGGCAATGTTAAAGTTTCCTTTCTGTTACAAATTATTTCAAATTATCGAGTTATAGTTTAATTAAATTATTCAAAGATTATTATCAAAGGTCTCATCCTAGTACTGAGAGATTGATTATTTGTTTCTGAAATCTACAAGTATACTGCAGAAACATGCTGCTTCGCATCACTTGGTCTTACAGAGTATTTCTGTAGTGGCTGAACTTCAGCACATGCATCCTTTTCCTGTCTCTTTACAACTAGCGATAGGGACCTGAATATCAAAAAACTGCTAAAGCAGCCGAAAAGAATATATTACAGGTCCAGCCACACAGCCTGAGTTATGGTTTCACCTGACTGCTAAGAGCCGCATTTAACCACTCCCTCCAGGAAAGTACTTTTAACATGTGAGAAGCCCTGAGAGTACGGCAGGCAGACTGGGTGCCTGTCCCTGTTTCCCTGAATTGCAGGAGGCTGCTAACAGGAAAATGTCATTTCCTTTTTGTTACGCAGCTGCCGGCTGTCTGAGCTGGCTGATGCAGGGAGGATATGTGCAGGGGTGTCTTCGGGAGTCCTGGGGAAAGTGCTAACAGGATTTGTACATTGTCAGAGGAGCACTGAAGTTCAAGAATAAGGGAGGGACACTTGCATGTTTGCTCTTATAGGTGTTATCGTTGGCATCAAAGACAGTTAGCCAGGTCTGTAGTTAGTTTTTTTTGTTATTTCACCTAGTTTTCTTGTTTTCTTATTTAAAGATATACACATAGTGATTATTAGAGATAGTTGAAGACTGGACACATTTTCATGAAAAGCATGCCCCCATTTAAAACAATAAAAACATCAAACTTCTTGTAGGATGCCCTAATTTTGATGGACATTTTCCCTCTTCTGGAAAGTTCAATATCTTGTCATCTACATTCATGGTATTCTGTCATGCAGCTTTGGGTTCATTCTGGAGAAGGTGGCTACGCACTGTATTTAAAGGTTCACCTGCATTTGCTACTTGTTGAAAGGTTAACTGGAGATGCTTGGCATCAGGATGCCTTGTTTCCCCAAGCAATGTCTGCTGTGACTCGTATGGCACTCAAATCCTCCTTGGAATGAAGTTTCTGAGGTGCCAAACTTGTTTACTCACAGCGTAACCGATGCATACAGATATGCATCCCTGCCCTGTAGGAATGAGAATGCATCTGTCGAGCCCTTCTGCTGGCACCTCGCACTCTTTTGCCAGATAACTGGGCTGTCTGTTTACTCCCGCTTTGGGGTCATCCTGACTGGATGCAAAAGCCTCATCATTCAGATGCTGGCACGCCGCCACGCGCTGTCATGTGTGGCTCCGGCGCACACGAAGTTCATGCATCCCATCGTACTGCTGGCTGTTGATTGACTGCTCATGCGTCGTGCATCAGCATGGTCTCACGCTGAGGTCCCTGACATCCCCACCCACTGGGAAGAGCCGCGCTCACCAGCCTGGCTGAGCTCCAGATGGCAGGATGCGGACGCACGTCTGTCAGCGCAGTGAAGGAGCGGAGGGAAAAATGGAGAGAGGGGAGCCCTTTTCTAGTGGAAAGGAGCGGTGGCTTAGCAATACCAGGATGTTTGTGAGATCAGCTATGTAATTCTGAGATCCCACTGCTGCACTCAATGAATACCGCAGTGCAGTGATACCCAGGACAACAACGACACTGAGTTATGTGACCTCTTTGTCCTAGCAGACACAGAGGAAGACAAGCCGAAGGCAGATGGTGAAACTCCATGCTAATATACATTTATTAAAAATACTAAATTTTGTTTTGAAAAAGATCATTTTGTGCAAAGTTTACAGAACAATGCAGGTTTTTCTCATGTTTAGTATTGTCCATGACTCCTTCCCTCTGTCAAAGGGGACCACCCTTGCACATTAGTATTTTCGTTTTCCTGATGCATTTTTCAGCAGACTTATTCCCTATTTGAAACCATGTCTCAGGTATCTTCTCTGAAGGGAAAAAAAAAGCAGTCGATAGAAACATGGATCTGGAGGGGATATCTTAAATCATTGATCCATCTGCTTGCAGACACAGAAAGCCATGCAATAAATGTTTAATACAAAAAGCACATTTCACACAACATCCACGGAACACTTCCCAGCACTCCAGAAACAGATTAAAATCTGTATAAAGTTCCAAAGTTAGAGGTAATGTTCAAATACCAGCCCACAACTTCTGCCCTCTGCTTTACTGCATCTTCTAAATGTCAGTTCTACAACAAGCCTGTGAAGCAAATGTTAGATGTTGCTTCTGTTTCACCTTTCATTTGCACTTTCTTTCCCAAAGTTAAATCCCTGCCTTTCCTTTGCATTGTTTTTCAAGGATACGTAGAGAGAGGAATAATATAAAGTCTTCTTAGTTTGGAGCTCACTGAGAGGTCAGTGGGAACTATGGACGTTATTTTTGGACAGATGCCAACACTGTTGAAATACTGCTTGTCACATTTCTTCTCCTTGCGGAAGCTGAGACCTTGCAGCATCCATGGGGTGGGTGCTTTCGTTAAAGGAACTAACTCATCTCTATGGGATTAAAAAGAGCTCAAAAGTTGTGTTCAAAGAACTTATCCAGAGAGAAAGAGGGAAATATAAAGATGACGATGGATGAGGTTCAGACAGTTGTCAGAAAGAGACAAAAATGGCCTCACAGTTATACATCATAGCTACTGCATTAATAATACGTGTATAACCAAAATGATGCAAATGTCTTTATGTGACCACCAACCCAGAGTTCCAGTTAGAAGAGCAGAGGAGCAGGACGCCACAGGATATCTGACCTCCTTTTTTCAAACATGTGGAAATACTTTGAGGGCTGAAAAACTGTGAGGCAAGAATATTTTGATCGCAGGACAATTCAGTGAGCATGTACGCCTCATGCAACAGCTGTAAATCATTTGGTGTGACACACAAAGCCCATATAATATAAAAGAGCACTACCAGCCTTCCAGCTACAGTTACCCTCAAACTACATTTAGGTTCTTACCTTCAGTATTCTGTAAAATAACGTTGTGAGCCTTTCTCAGAGTCCATGGTGGTTTCTCAAAATGAGTTGCAGCCTCAGAAGTACCTACCACCTTCATGAGAAATTCTAACTGCGCTGATTTAATTGAGTCTGCAAATGCCATGCTTCCTTTTCCTGAAAACTTGACATTGTTGACTTGGCGAGGGGAGACCCCAGGAGAATTGATTTACTTTTTTTGCTTTTTCTTTTTCTTTAAACACGCTGAGAACTACAATGCTTGAGTCCTCAGCAATTAAAGTTACCAATTTACAGTTATTTAATAGTGGCTGGATTCTGAGGGTGTGTGTATCGAGAGAAATTAGCACTTAGTAGTGTAGGGAGGGATCTGCATTAAGTGCCAGATAAACATTCCTCCCATGCAGGAGGAGGAAGGTGGTGTGCTCACTGTGAAACCAGCTTGCGTGGATTTAAAAGCAGAGCTAGTCATCTTTCCTCTGCGACATAGTACAAGCTCACCTAGGAGTTGATGTCCAGTTTCTAGGTAGCTGTAAACCCACGCGCTTGTTTAGGCTGTTCTTTTGGGACACGGTGGCTTTCAATATCTCCAGCCACTGGCCATTCATTCTTGACTCCAAACTGATGTCTATTGATATAAGTTATACGATATTTTTCATCTGTAAGCCAAACAAATAAAGTGATTCAACTCAAAAATGAATCTTCATAAAGAAGGGAGTAGTGCTTTCTTGAATGGGCTTTGTTGAAAAACAGTTTTTCCTGGGGACAACGGGATAAGCCCTGGAAAGGTACGATTCAACACCAGGCAAGGGTAGCACCCCGGCCTTAATATGCCATACTAGTTAGTAAATAAATCAGCTGAAAATATCATGAAAATTTGGTCTAGTCCTAAGTAAATAAAATACTGCCTTCTTTAAACTGGCTTCAGTATATTCTGTCTTTCTTACTATGCCCTTTGCTTGGAATTGCCTAGAAGCCCCCTACAATTACCTAGAAACCATAGGTGCAGTGAGGAGAATTGCCAGGCATCCACAGTAAAGATCAGATTAGTCCAACATCTTTCAAGAATGGTTTAGAAATAACTGATTCTCCTCTGTGACCAGGGAATGGAAAAGAGGCCCTCTCAAGCTCTCTTTCATCTTATTATCTTGTTTATTGTATTATCTTGTAGTCAGTTCAGATGTAGCACAAAAGAAAGCAGACTCTGTCACATTTTACTTCTCCTTTGCTACTCTTTCAACTTACACTCAGATAAATGCAGCCAAGACTACAATTCTTTGATTGTACAAGAAGAGAAATCCTTTAGGGGCAACTAAGCATGAGTGATTCTTGTTAAGTTTTAAGTTTGGGGTTCATACCCCGCATCTCACAGCCATAGCCTGCTGGTGGCAGGAATGATAGGGTGCCTTGATACGAAAGCTCGGTCTCTCCTGCCTGCGGATGGGCTTAAACAGGCATAGCTCAATATGGGAATTTCTCTTCTTCCCACCCAGTGTCTTCCTCCAGTTCAGCCCAACTAGTAAGAGTTGGAAGGTCCTGAGTTATCTTATGTCCAAAGAGAAGTCCAAAGAACTGGGCTGCTGGGTGAGAAAAATGATGTGAATTAAGACATAAATGGATGTTGATGATGGTTTCTCTTCTTGCTCTGAAAATAAGTGAGGAGAAGAATAGCGTGAGAAGAACAGTAGCAGAAACTGTACAGAGACCATTCTGTTGCTGATGAAATCTGGAGGGCTGAAGTGGGAGGGCTGGATGTTCTGGGAGAAAAGATAAAAATACTGTAATTATGCTTTTGTGGAGGTTTTATACTACTTTTGTTACTATTGTTCTCATTACTAATGTATTGCTCGTGGAAGCAAACAAGTGAATTTTCAGCCTGTCCTCCTGGGGACAGATATTGCAGTGGAAAAAGAGGGAAGTTCAAAAGATGTCTGTATGTTTGTAGAGAAACTTAAACCCCAAAACTGCTTGCTGCTGCCATGGTAACTACATTTATAATAGAATGAATATATGAGATACAGATAGCATTTCTTCTGCTTTTGACCTATTTGCTTTTCCTATAGCACCTCTCATATCATCAAGGTCAGACTTGCCCGTGAGCACCTCAGCGTAGATGATTTGCCCTCTCTGCAGGGTGTCTACATCTTGTAGAGAGCTTGTCCTCCAGCCCAGATAGCTCCTCTGGGCGGAGGGGAGGGGAGGGGGGGCGGCGGTCCTCAGACATCTTGAAACATTTCCACCTATGTACCTTTAATTCTGCTGCAATGAAATCATCATACTGTGACGTTCCCCTTGTTGGCACAGCTATTTCTTGGCTATGCTTCTGTCAACATGTCCTTTCCTTTTGAACAGCTCAGGTTTGGGGTTTTCAAAAGCTGGAAGGGGAGGTGATTTTGTTGGGGTTTTTCTCTGAATGTTTATGTATAGGTAGTTAGCTGAACTGAAAGACACCAAAAAGAGTTCATTTTTGCTTAAAGATGTTGAGTTGAGGTACCTTTGTAGCATCAGGCAGCTTAATGCTTCTGCCTATGTTAAGTTTAGAAATAGGTGGTTTTAGTTGAGAGGTGGTCAGGCAGAGAGAAGCAGCGGCACCGTGCAGGGGCCAGGGTGAGCACACGTCTATGTAGCCTTTTCTTTGCAGCCTCAAAATTGGGACCTTAATGGGAAATGGGGAGTCACCCTATGACGCGGTGTGGGGATGTGACACGCAGAGAGGGAAGGAAACAGCATCACTCTTTACCATCAGGGCCACATCGACTCTGTGCCAGCAACAGCAGCACGTCATCCCGGCAGCACTGACTTGTCCTGGCACAGGCAAACACCACCAGGAGTGAAGGACGAGCGGCAGTACGGACCTTCCCGTCTCTGACCCTTGCCATGGGGAGCTCCAGGGCTACTCTCAAACCTGCCTGCCCTTCCTGCACTGTTCCCCAGGCTGCAGCATCAGCTGTAATTAATCTTCTTTTACTCACTGCTCTGATCTAGCTGCAATTGATCTTGCAGGCTGCAGAAGGCTTAGGTAACAGTTTTCCAATGAAAATATTGAAAATCAGCCTGATTACTGTCTATGGGCTGGCCTCCCATCTCATTCGTACCTCACTTCCTAAGTTTTTATGTCGCAGGGTATTTTCTTTAGCATCTTTTTTTTCCTATTATTTTTTGTAATCTACATGTGGAGTTCACTCTCCATTTCCCAGCTGCTGCTAGGGGTTATTTGGGCACAGCAGGCAGGGCAGCCTCATTTCCCTAGTCCAGGTCTTTTCCTTGTCAGTCCAACAATTAAACCAGATCAAACAAATGTAGTTAGTTAACTTGCACTGTGATCAATTTTATTCCACAACATAAAGGTCTCAGAAAAAGAATTGTCTCTCTACTTACCCACCTTATAAATTTAATGTTGTCAGAAACATGTCTAAAAGATTATAATGAAAAAAACTATACCAATGCTCAGTAAATGAAGTTTGTCAAAATTGGAGCAAAATGAATTTATTGCAAAGTTTTAAATAAAAGAAATGGAATAAATAAGTTTGAATAACTCCTGAAAATTAGAAATTTCATTTTGATATATTTTTTAATAAAATATTTCATGTTTTTTAAGCTTCCTGATATCTTTTATTGGGGGGGGATGATTTTTTCCTTTTTTTTCTTTGAATGAGAAAATAGTACATGAAATAATAAATTGACAAGTTTTGTTTTGTTGTTAGCTTTTGAGATGAAAAACTAATGTGTCTCCTAGCTATAAGTAAAAGTTGAAACAATGGACAAAGTTCTCAGGCAAAATTTTAAACTGGGCAATGATACCAGAAAAACCAAACACTTGCAAGCGCAAAATTTCAAGCTATGAAGATTAAAAAAAAAAGAAAAGCATGTGTTCGTATCATATTCCTGACATTAATGCACTGTTGTACTGTTGTTTTAGGGAATAATATAAACACTTGGGGTGCAAATTCTGGGGAACAGAGTGACAGGTAAGAGCAAGTAGTACAGTGGAACAGAGCTCGTGCGTGCTAAGGCAGGAACATGCCTCCTGCTTCTGCCCTGAGACGTGCTGCTGCCTTAGCATCTGCTCTTGCCGCGCTCCCGCAGAGCTTGTTCGCACGCCCTTTGTGGGGTGAGATCAGGTGCCGAGGTGTTACGTATCTGCAAACACACAGTGTCTCTCTGGTTTGGGGGAAGAAGGGCAGTCCCCAACCTGGAAGAGTCCGACGGCAGTGCTTTTCCTTAGACTTCCCAGCTGCGGGTTGCCCCGTCCCTGCTTTGGGCTGGCAGTTTCCCCCACCGGCTTCCCAGATGGGTCTGCAGCGCTTCCCGACACACGCCACAGCCCCCACAGGGCTTCACTGTTCCCCTCTTGGGCTTGGGATGCTTCCCCCACAAACATCACACCAGCCGTGTCCGTCTCTTCCAAACATTGACTCTCTTCTGACTGCGTTCCCACAGTTTTCTTGCGCAAGAGAAGAGACTTTCCTGAAACGCTATCGACGCCTCTCAGGAGCAAACAGATGTGCTGAAATCCCACCCTCACCAAGCCTGCCTTGGCTGGGAGTGCGCAACCCTAACGTCTTTCCTCCAGCTCATGGATCACCTGCCTTCATTGCAGACACATTTCTGCTTCTCATTGATTTTGCACGCTGTTACCAGGTTTCTTAAGTTTGTTTTATTAACGGCAAAGTTTAGCCTTTTTCTATCTTGTGGGAATAAGCTATTTCTGTAGATATACAGTGCAACTGTTTTTATATAGGGATTTTTTCCTCCACAACAGGGGAGCATGCAGAAGACACTGTTAAAGAGGCTTTACTGCCCACGGAACACAGTGCGGAGAATTTCTGTGTCTGTGCTCTTAGCCTGGCCAAATGATCATTAATTTAATTTAGCCTCTTTCTCTGAAGTTTAGATTAAGGACCACTACATCACAAACAAAACTGACTAAAACTGATACAGACGTTTACGAGCAGTTATGGTTATCATCCACCGGCTGACAACTTGTTTTACCTCCTTAACTCAATTTTGTGTCCGAACTCTAAAGGAGGGGGGAATGTAACAGTTTACTTGTAGCACTAGGGAGAGTTCTATCAGTAGAGTAGATCTGACAGACTATTTAGTTCACCTCAGTTGGGAATATACAAATTGTCAGGGGGTCCAGTACCCTCTGATATATGTCATTTGCAGTTAAACACACATTTTTCCCATTGAAACAGCTCTCTGGCTTTGCTGCTATTTGTGTGGTTATCTGGTTTTGGAAGATGTTCCATTCATTTTGTTGGCTTTGGCAAATGTTAACCTAATTGCTTGTCCATGTTCTGAAGCATTTCTATGAGCCAGTCCTCCTTTTTAAAATTTGAGCTGGATGCTCTCGTTCAGTGGTACAGGATTTAAAAACACTTGCTCAATATTGATTATGGGTTCCTATAGCCCACTCTGTTCAGTTTTGCTGTTGGAGTCTTTTATATGGCTGGAGAACAGACAATCTAACGCTAAAAAAGTAAAATGATCACACCAGCAGTAGGATAATTCACTTTTTTCTTGTGATTTCGTTCCACATGATGGTTAGGATCATATCTAAACGATGGTCAGTCATTAAACTCTACACTCCAACCGAATTATACTAACGCAAACCTGAACAGGAGGCTCAGGCATTAGGCAACTTGGCAACCTCTTTCTTTTTCCTCTGTTCTCAAAGTCTCGTTCACAGACTCATGCTGCTGAATACTGGTCTTAAAGCTCATCACTTCAATCACTTTTCTGCTCCTTCACTTCAGGAGTGCATTTTTGAAGCAAAGCACCTGCACTTACTGTACTTTGGCTTATATGGTGATGAAGTTTCTGAACACAAATCCATCCCCCTTTTAAATAAAATAATAATAAAAAAAAACAAAAACTGGAAGACGTGCTGAGAAACACTCCTCAGGTGTTGTGACAGCCAGGGAGCATTCATTCAACCTGATTAGAGCTAGCCCAAGGTAACCACCCCAAAACGTGTACGGGACGGGTGTGGGGGCCTCGGCACCATCTGTTTTGCTCTGTAAATACTGTCCTGCTTGGCTGCAACACTTGGTAATGGCTGAATAAGTTAATGTTTTATGTGTTTTGGAGTTCAACTATAGATGTCGAAATAAGATATTTTAAAAAAAAAAATCCCCCTGGCTTTGCAGATGTGGCTACTAAAGGCACGAAAAAAAGCAGTATGAAAAATATGCTTTGTCCACACACAAGTGACTAAGCTCAACAAAGGGAATTTTATGGGAAAGACATTATGGCTTCTAATGCATAGGAAATCAGACCATACAACCTTACAATCCCTCTGGTCTTAGAAGTTATTAATTTATTTAAAATATCATTTTCATTGTGCTATTGCTGTGCCTGGGGTTCTACAGGTGGGACAAAAATATCCTAGGGTGAAAAATAACCATTTCCAGAGAACAGTCAGAACTGCCCTGACATCAACAGAAATGTATTGGCAAGCGGTGCGTGCACATTGACACATTGACTCTGGCTGGGTGTTTAGAAAGTATTACAATATTATCTATTGCTGTCAAGGATGCTACTTATGGGGATACACAAACACCTTGGCCAGAGCCTTGTTATGGCAGAGACCCCCAAATGCATAGTCCCTGCTCCAAAGAGCTTCCAAATCAAGAAAGAAGATGTGGCGAGACTGGACAAAGGCCATGGTAGATATTTCAGCAGCTGTCCAAAATACCACAAATCTTTGGAGAAAAAGCTTCCAGGATTTTTTTTAGTCTGTGCTTCATGCCTCTTCTGTAACCTGCTAATCCTTCCTACTTGAAGGATTTGAGGAGGGCTGGGTTATCAAGAAGAAAATGAAAATATATTGCATTCATCTGCACACTGATATCTTTGATTATGTATTGTTTGGTACTCATCTTTCCTTGCTTTCTAAAAATAGTTCTAGTTATCCCATCAAAACCCAGAAGCAGGATCATGAAGCTTGAGGACTTAAGCACACAAAAAGATTAACCAAGACGAACAAATGCTAAAACACTACTCAATAATTTGAGTAGTATTTTACCCCCAAAATAATTTCTTTGTTCAATAAGACATTTTTTGTAATGAATAATGGGCCAGTATGAAAAGTGAAAGGACTAAAGACCCTGGACTCTACCAGTGACACTATTTATGGAATAGATATTATTCATCAGTGCTAACAGCGATGGAATGGATCTTGGAGTGAATACTTGAAATAATGAGTCTGTTACCCAGAAAATTATTCCCCAAAGTGTAGGAAGGACAAAAGATATTGTTGATTTTTATTTTAAATTTTAATTATGTGTATTTTAGCCATCTCTTCTCTGCCAGGTGAATCTCCATCTTCTTCCTATGAAAGCTATGATATCATGTAGCAGCTATTACACAGTAGTTGTTACTTTTCACAAGATCCCAGCTGTTTCATTATAAGAATAAAAAGATATTGGGTACCTGCCAATTAAATAAATGGAATTGCCATTTTCATTTACTGCAATAGCCAGTTTGACTTGTATTCATAATGTTTAGTGTTAATGTAGATAAAATTACAGTACTGGCAAGCGAGAGTAAGTGTTTTTATGAGCAGAATATGTGTGTTAAAATATTTAGTCTTTTCAGCAGATTCACAGCTGTTTTGATTTCGAAATGCAAGTTTCAAATGATCGGTAATGTGCTGGTGTCTCCTACCTGTCCACAGACATAAGATCCCCCACCCCTCTGCTCATCTTCTGGGTTTTGGTGCATAATGATCAATAAGAGGGAGGGTTCCATGGGCATATTTTCCCACCTACTTCCTATTCCTGCTTTCCAGTTAAAATGCTGAATACAATTATAAACCCATTAAGCAGTGTTAAAATGCACTAATATCAGAGTGCTCTTTTTCAAAACTGGATCACTTTACAACAGAGCCACATCTTCCTTTAGTGAACATCAGGAAGGCTTACAGAAAGCAGATATAATCAGCTGCAGCATTTTTTGAAAAATACTTCCTGTAGAGAATGAAATGCATCATGTTTCTGTTACCTACACAAATTCTACCTTAACAAAAAGATTAAAAATAGTTTTTAATGCCTTGACTTTAGTATCAAAATGTGACACTATCTCAAAGATGCCGTAGATGTCTTATTGCCAACCATGGAGGCTCTGCGCAAGCAGGCCCTTTTCTGGGGCAAAGGCATAGGTTTGTGACAGAGGACATGTTTGGAGTGTAAGGCAAGGAAGTTTGTGAAGTGGGTCTTGAAGGAGGAACGAAGGGTCAAGCGTGGCTTTGTGAAGCGCTCAGTCATGTGCTTAATGTCCAGGTTAAGGAAGGTGGTTTTGGAAATGGTAATATTGAGCAACCTGGTCTGTCGAAGGTGTCCCTACCCATGGCAGGGAGGCTGGAACTCAATTTTTAAGGTTCCTTCCAACTCCAACCGTGTTATGATTCTATATTCAACGGGAGATTGGGCAGAGCCTTCCAAAACCAAAGGTCTTTTTAACAGAGCACCCCAAAACTGAGTATCACCCGGTATCTCCTGTTACTTTTCAATATGCTCCTGAGGAAAATAAGTATGAAGAGCAACGAGGAGTGGGGGAGAGAGACTGTTATTGTCTGACCATCCTCCTCCCTAAGCCGATGCTGTCTCAGTGAGAGAATGCTCCACGCACCGCTGCGGTACCTGGGCTCCAGGGTGCTTTACTTGGTACATGCCAAGACTTTCTCCTGAAGAAATGACCAAAATGGGTTAAGCTAAAATGAACTCTACTTGAACTGGCTATTTAAAGTCTGAATTAGACTTTCCCCAAGGGGCTGTAGTGTGCTTCTTCACAACAATAGTAAAAGCAACAGCTAGGCTTAAAATGCTGAGCCACAACCAGAAAACTCAGCTTCTCATTAATTAGAAACATACCCCTTCAGCAAAATTACAGGCAGAGGAAAGAAGCAAACACAAAAATGTAAAACTATAAAGCAAAGCAGACAGTAATCATTAAATGCACTTTAACTTTGTATTGTTCTGTTTGCAACACCCTGAAATGTTTACATAGACGTATTGCACTAATAGCCAAATATTCTTGAATGTGCATTTCCTTGGAGCACTTCATGACAGATAGAAAAAAGATGGTTATCCCCATTTCACAGGTGGAGAACTGAGGCAGGAGAAGTCCGTGATCAAAACAAGAATGAATCCCCTGGAGAGGCAAAGTCTCCAAAAAGTGCCCTAAGCACTGACTGGCTTTCTTATGCTTCGTAACTATGACTGGTAGAGATAAAATAAATCCTAATTGAGTACTGAATTGGTTTAAGGTCACAGGATTTAGGTGAATTCAATAAAAAATAAATAATAGATTTTTATTTGCTCTCTCACTTTTATAGCCCTTAAGATGCATTCACTTTCCATTTTTGATGTTTTCTATGTAATTCTGAGAACTAGGATATATAGATAGATAAAATGCATGTCATATGTATTATATATAATATATATTTTACATAATTAAAGAATTAATTTCTTATGCAAGATTGTAATTCAGGCACCTGGAGATTAAAATAATTTAATTCTATATCCATGTATAAATAGTATAAGTAAAAAATATTTTTTGTCTCTTTCTCTGTGTGTTTCTGTATGCATGTATATGTGTATTCTGACCTTGTAAAAAAGAAATCTATAAAAGTTGGCAGCAGTTTTCTGGATATAGGTGAAAGAAATGACATTTGAGGTAATTACAGAAATAAATGCCAACTAATCAGCAACACAAAAATAAGTCTGTGTTAATGTAAGGATAATGAAAAAAATGGAAAGAAAATTAAAGCTAATGTACACAAAAAAAGAGAAGTTGTTTCCAGTCGATAAAACCTCCCTCCTATTTCTTTCCCTCCACCTCTCACTGCGAATGCTGCATTCCCAGCCCTGCTGCCATGCCCTTGGCGAGCCCTTGGCAGGCAGGCGGTGCAGCTCCAGCTCTCTCCCGGCTCCCTGGGCAGGAGAGCCAGTCCCTCGCTCCCTCCGGCCCCTCGCCGGCACCCTGGGGCTTGGGAAGTTGCCCCTTGCAGGCTGAGGGAGGCAGGAGGTATTAGGAGGAGCAGAAGGGGCTGCAAATCTTCCTTCTCTGCTCTCCAGACCCTCTGGCCAATCCCTCTACAAGAGACCCTCGCTTCAAACAGATTAAAATAGCCATTTTCCAGGTGTCTCCCAGCTGGCTGGTAACCCAATATCCTAAGGGTTCATGTACCTATTTTTCTTAAATTTCCTCAACTTCCCTTTCCTCTGCATCAACATCTGGCATCAGCCTAACCACAAGCTTGAATACCTCTTCAACTGCGTTCAGGCCTATTTTTCATTAGCAGTCAGGCTTTTTTTTTTTTTTTTGAAATCACAGTCATTGTAAGCATATTTTGATGGCATTCAAACCTCATAGGCCTTGCTGAAGGCAGGGTCTTATTACTCTTTCTACAAGATTAAGATTGCTTATGTCATTCGTGGATGACCAAAAAAAAAATATCAAAACTCTGCATCTCCATTAGTTTCAGTCGACTTAAACTGGGATAAACATAGCCCGTTATGCCACGGCATCTCAGAGGAGTGCACTAATTTCAAAGCACTGCGAGTAGTTAATAGGTTACACACAAATGCCATCCAGAAGTAGTGACCTAACTGCAGTTTCTTTTCTTCCATTTCAGTGTAACTTTGACAGTGCAAACTTTTGTAACTAATGCAATCATGTCTGATGGCAGGCGATGACAAAATATCCTAGCAAATATTTAGGGGTTGTTTTTTTTTAAAGAGAACTTTCACAGGTTGCATACTACAGCCATTTGGTTTAACAACACTGTTTAAAAGTCTGGGGTGATTCACACGGCTTCTGTGGGAGGAGGATATAAAGGAGAAAAATATCCTGGTAGTTGATTGTAACAAATCTGGACTTTATTCTAATAGTATGAGTTAGGGGCAAGGCAGCTCTGTTAATTCTACCTCAGTTACCCAGATGTTAAAACACATTTGTCCTTTTCAAGGAATTTAAGATACATCCACTTACAGATGGGAAGCACACAGTGACTGTCTCAGAACTAAGTAGAAGTATATTAACATAGACACAGCATGACATCATTAGTGTAAATTAGTAAAACAAATGCTTTTGCCAAGATTTTTAGAAGTGACTAATGGTTCTGGATGACTTCTAAGTGCTTTGCTTTAAATTCTTTTAAAAGGGCTGATTTTCTAAAGGTGAGAGCTCAGTGTGAGATCAACTCCCTTTTAACATCTCTGAAGCAGAGCACCGTGCTTGAGCTCAGTTTTCCAGAGCCACTACCTGTGAAAATGCTGATCTTACTCCTGGTTGTGCCTGAAAAGTATTATACAAATGTTTGCTGTTATTTAGTTACACAGATTCAAACTTACCATATTCAAACAAGAAGTAATTCAAGTTTTCCAATGTATTTGAAGATCTTAAAAGCAATTAATGTGAGGTTATCACAAATAAAAACCAGTGATGCTTTCAAGATATATTTTAGGGCTGCTGATCTTACACGTTAAAGTCAGACTTTTATTTCTTTCCTGTGAATTGAAGACTCTTTTTCTGCTCTTCTTTGAAGTCAACGGGAGTTTTATCACTGTCTTCAAGGGCGGGCAAATTAGAGCCCGAATTTGCATCTGGAACTATGTACAGTAGGGTGTTCAAGTGGCATACAACTTGTCACCACAATTATAGTAATTTTAATCAACCTCATTTGCTGTTTGCTTCTCTGAGATTTCCAGGGGAATTTGCTCAACTGCACTTCAGTGTTAATATCTCTCTACCCTTTCTGTTTTACAAGTCATGCTTTTATTCTGTCATTCCTGCTGCAGCTGAACCGGAGCATTTTAATAAACCTCTTGTTACCCACATCTTCTATCCATATGTCATTGACTTAAGCAGAGCAGTTTGTCAGGTTAATATTTTATACATTTAGTATTTAGACTATTACTTAGCTGATCCATAACAGGGGATTATAGTCGGGGATAGGAATATTGAGTGGCTTTTTTTTTTTCCCCACGTGCCTGTCTCCAAGACAACTAGATGGCTGTATTTAAAAGAGCACAAAGACCAGAACGAGTAGCTCATCCAAGTCTTTTAGCAAGTGAATGCTCTGTGGTTTTGCATTTTCAGGCAGGCCTTTCACTCTGTCCCCCTGACATCTTTTACCTCGGGCTCCGATGGGTGGGAACTCCAACTGGTAGCCCAGCTGATCATTGCAGCTATTAAGCTGCTGCTAGTGTAACTCCAGTTCCCTTTTGTTTCTGGTTTTATCTAGTCTAGCTGGAGAGTTTCACTACTGATAGTGATATTTAAAAGCCACAATTATATTATTTCTTTTTCCTCTTTCAGTCAGGACTGGTGATTATTAGGTACATCCTCTCGCCAGTTCAGCCTGCTTGCAGTGATTTTGCAAAGCGCACACTAGCTTGTGCTTTCCTCCCGGATTTTACAAAAAAAAAAAAGAAAGGATAAATAAATAACATGTGGCCATAACAAAAGATCCTTGGCAACCATAAATTAACAATAGAAAATGCCCGGCAGCGCTGTAGGCAGTCCTCATGCCTCAGACAGACCACTAGCAGCTAAGCAGAGGTTGCAGCTCACTTTTAACCAACCATGTTCCAGCATTAATCTGAATCTACTTCTCAAATTCATCTCAGCACTCCCTGTATTTCCTCTCCCTCCTTGGCTCCGTCAGGAATAACACCGTGCACTGGAAATGCAATGTTTGAGTGGTCAAGCTTCATTGCTCCCGTGTATATTTTTTGGCCTGATAATTACATTAAGGATGTAAAATATGTAATGTAAAGTTCCTGTGAGAATTTGCCTCTGAGCAAAGTGTTATCGCATGCCGTGGGGGTTTCAAAGTGTGTTCAATGTAAAACCCCAAACCTGTCCAAACAACATATTTAGATGGGCACTGTAAGAAAGATTGCGCTGTTCAGCTTTTGGTGAAGCTCTCTGCAGCTCCCGCAGATAGCTGGCTGTGACACCTGTGCGATGCCAATTTTTATTAAGACTATCTCATTCTTTTGAACATGAGAGGCACAAACTCTTATGATTGAGATAACCTTTCAGCGGTTTCATATTCCATAAGGATAATATCTTTGTATGGGCTCAAAAACCCCAGCAAGCCATTTCCAGCCTCTCCCTAAAATGATTTATCTTGCTTCTTTTCAAACAACTCCTTCTGTACTTAACCCTCTTTGTGAGCTCCACGTTACCAAATTCCTCAAAGGTGAGGGCAGAGTACTCCAGTCAAAATCCAAAAAAGATTTCATGTGCTGGCACTTCTGAAATTTCACATCCACGTCTTATCTGTTAATCTCTCTGGAAGGTAAACTTCTGCTGTTGGATCCACATTGCAGACACCTTACCAGTATGAATCTTGACTGTAAATATTCCTATAAAAGGAATTGTTGTCTTAATGGGATCTGCAGGGAAAGTGAAGTAGTGGTAATCCTCAGTCCAGAATTTTGGTGCAGTAAACTGAGAACCCGAGTCTTCTGTAAGACTCAACTGATGTTCTTCAGAAAGTTCTAGAAAGGTAAAATACACTAATTAAATTGCCAACAAAATGAAGTAATAAATGTAAATGTATGAAAAATATCTCCTACCAACCATTTTCTCAAGCTTTTCTTTCTTTTCACAACTAACATTAGCAGATATAAATCAGCAGTGTTTAAGTACACCACGAAAAATATTTTTGGGGGGGTTAAGATAAAACAATGAAATTGTCTCATCAAAATCTGGTTTTGACAGAAAATACATATTGTAATAAGGTATATTCCTTCCTGTTTTCCATAGAAGGTTTTGTTTTTTCTCACACATATCCAGTAAAATCTGCATATCAAACCAGCATTCCTTCAAACAAACTCTTTCAATCTCACTTTAAAGGGGAAAAAAAATTTAAGGAAATCCTGGGAATAATAAATAAACATTAAAAAAAATACAAACTTCTTCCCTTTTCTCTGACATCATTCTGTTTGGGAATAAACACATCCCCAACCTTTAGGCTGGTTCATTAATATATAAGTATATAAAAGTAGGTCAGTTCTTCCCATTTCCGCCAACTTCTGTTTCAGACTCTTGTCCAAAGGAGTGCAGTTGTCTCCTGGTTCAGCAGGAAACTGGAAAGCTGAAACCAAACCAGAAAATAACCTGAGGCAGGGAAAAAGGAGATAAAACTCACACAGAAAATAAATAAATAAATAAATAAATTTAAAAGACAGGAAAAGATTGTGCCTGCCTTTCTGTCTTCACTCAAGATATAAAACAGGGGGGTGAGTAAAATAAAGGAGATGAAGAGGAATAATTGGGGAGTCCTTACTTAGGCTGTCTCAGTGACGCCCCAGTGCACACAATGGATGGGGCTGAGCTGAGCAGTTCAGAATCAGGGTGGAGCAGGAGATGGGCTGTTCCTCAGAGGGTCATGGTCCTTCGTGGCTGTTCTTAGGCATGGACAGAAAACAAAAAATTTGAGGTGCAGCCTCATCCAGCCTCATCCACTTTCTCATCTGGTCGAGGATGAAAAAGGCTGGGAGATGTTCTCCCCACCACTGTTGCTCACATTTTGTCCCTGGTGATGTCCTATGGACCTGCGGGAAATTGTCATGGACCACAAGGATTACAAGCATGGCAGAGTTCCAGATGAGTCTTGTAGTAAAGATCTCTGCACTGCTCATTATTTTTCCAAATTCTAAGCATCTGTAGGGATGCGGCCTTCACCATCTATACAAGGAAACATTTTGAAGCCCTTTACCTCTTTTATGTGGAGCTCTGAACACATCTTTCATTAAACCTTGGCCCCATTTAAGTCGATGGCTAAAATCCTATGGATTTCAGAATAGTTGGGCTAAGAAGTTATGTTCATATGCATGCATACTTTTTTCTTACAGATCAGCAATAAGAAAATATTTTTGGTATCAAGCACCACCATTTTTATTATCCTGGTCTCCTTTTTCTTACGTTTACAAAGAGCTGGAAGGATTGGGGGGGTTTGTTACAAGGTTTTACAGCTGGGATTAAGCTCAGTAAGGGAAAATTCAGACTGAATGCTAAGTAAAACTTCCTGAAAGCAGAAGGTACTAGGCTATGTAATAATATCCCAAGGGAAATGGCACAGCTCCATCAGTTGTGACATTTAAAACTAAACTGGACAATGCACTAACAAATATTCGGTGGGGACAATTCTGCATTGTCATGGGGGTGGATGAGGGGATCTACAAGGTCTTTTCCACATCTAATTTCTCCAGTCTTGTGAAGCAGAAAAATGTCATGCAGTTGAAAAAGCTCAGAACTGGAACAGTACTGAGAAACACAAAACATCAATTTAATTCTAGGACGAGTCTTCATTGGTCTACACTGTTTTATAGTTCTGAGGCTCTGACCTCCAAATTCATTGTGGACAAAAATAAGTTTTCTAATTGCACAAAGTTACATCCCTGATATGGTCAATTCAGGCCAAAAAGGTCTTTAGTGACATTTGCACCGTTCCCTTTTTTCTAGCTAGCATCTGCTCATATTGATCAATGGAGCTGAACTGCTGCTATTCGTATACGCAGTGACTCACTGTATTATTTTAAATTAATTTATATTTTATGTGTAGAATTTTCCAATTGTTATTAATTAATCATTACAGAAGGAACATACTAAATCCCAGTGTTTTAAGTGCAGAGAATCCCTTGAATAACTTAATACTCACTGTTTATCATATGATGCATTTAATTGTCACTGTTCAACTTACTTCAGCTTGAAAAAGCTGTTTTGCTCCATGACCACTTTATGTAACAGGTTCTGCAAACATGACAGTTGTAAACCTGGGAAGGATGCAACCAACACACCACCTTCCTTAGAGCTACAAGTCTTAACTATTTGTCAGCAAATTCATTTTACTCCAGTGACCTGTCGGTCAGAGCAGTACTGAAGCGCATCACTCTGAATGACAAATGAGGAGAAACAACAAGGGTAGAGATGTAGCCAGTGGGTACACACAGGAAAAAAACCTGCTCATTTATCATGAGATCTGCTAGTCAACTTTTCTGCAAAGTATTTGAAGAAATGTGGCTGTGAGCTTGTTTCAGTGATCAAAATTAAGTAGCATCTTGAAATGGGAATGGTTTCCTCTAAAATGATGAATTATTCAAAATTTTCTGCAAATCCTGCATTCTGTGCATTCAGAGCTATTGAAAACATGAATGCAAAGAAATGTCTGTTTCTGTAGAGAAAATTAAATATCTTAGGTTTTGTTAGAAGACATGGAAATGGAAAAGACCCCAGTAGCTTCTCTGCAAATTAGTTTCTGTCTTAAATCCCCCAATTTTAAGATTTTCAGGCAGGCCTGTTTTAGTCATTCACTTTATTCTAGTTCCTATTTAGGTGTAATAAATCCAAACTGTAAGGAAGAGAGATTGAGAGATTGATTGATTCTGCTGTATTTACCAAAGCAGTTGATCTGGGACTGCAAGCACAGAGCGTTAATCATATAAAGGGACATAACCACAGCCTTGCCAGATCTGAATAGGCTGAAGGAGGGACAGCACTATTCCCAGTCTTTCCAGTGTAACGAATGTCACTCTGGAAACTCGATTCTTGATAACTCTTTGCTAGGGATATGTTCTTTCTGTGCCTTGGAACTAATTGCTCACCAGCTTTAAGAAGTTTCCCAAAATACAGAATGATCTTAAGAGCCTGATGGAAAAGTATCTTTCCTTTCTCAGTCATTTTGTACAGTGGTCTACCTGGACTTCAAATGTGCTAAACCACATATTAACTGCAATGGAGGCTGTTCAGATCAAATTCAGATTTCTGGAAAGTCAAGTTCTAGAACAGCTGGTCCAAATATCTGTGAAGGACCAGATCCCACCACCACGTAAGCTTCCTTTCTTGCTTTTGTCTCAAAGACTATTCAACATTCTTCCTATAGTTCCCCACAGAAAATATGCAGATCTTCTGATCACCCAAAAAGTGCTTGTCCTGGTTTGAGGTTGCTCCCCTGGTTAGAGGTGAGCATCTGTCGGTCCCATCTGGGGTCCTCCATCTCCCCAGTGGCCAATTTGGCCTAAATCACAACAGTACTTTATTGGACTGCGGCAAAAAAAAAAAGCATCCCAGCCTTCAAGACCCTGACTGAAGAATATGTAAACTAAGAGATGTAACTGCAAGTAAATTGGTGATTGTAGTAGCAATGGAAATACTGCACAGAAATAAATTGATCTTTCAGATAGTTAAGACTGCATACAACAGAACAAAATTGTCATCTTAAACTCTACCCAGAAGTCATCTTGATGGCAGTACATGTCATGGAGCAGAGATAAAACTTGTTGTCCCTGTACAACATCATATTACAAAAAAGGAGCCTTAGCCAATGAGAAACGCCATTTTCAAATGTTCTTACGCTAAGCAGCAGGGCAGCATATTATAGTAATCCATATCTGAAGCGATAAAAGCCTGTCACAAACTCCACATCTTACAAGAAAAGCTCCAGTTTTCATGAAGTAACACATAATTAAAAGAAACAAACTTGTCAACATTTACTACCTGAGTATCCACAAAGCTGGTAAAGGAGGTGGACAGACTGTATTTTTCCTTCAAGGAAACTTAACTGTAGTTGCACTTTTACCTATTTGGAAAAAATATGTCGCTTCATATTTGGGTTCAGCTGTTCAGTGTAACTGGTAGTGGTAGTAGTAATACAGTAGGAACCGAATAATAATAGTGCACAGGAAAAAAGAAATTAATCTTACCCAGAAGTAGAGGGAGAGAGAGAAATGGAAATAGATGGAGACCTTTTTGAAAGAATATGTAATTAATTATCCAATATTGTTTCTCAGTATTTTACAGTACAAATAGCTGAAAAGGTTTATATAACCATACCATTAGAGCTAATACGCTTGTAAACTTGAGCACTGTAAAACATGGATTTGAATACATTAAATTCTACTTACATGTTTGACAGGATGCTAAAATCTGGCTGTACTACATCTTGTTATGAATTCACACATTACTGTCGGTCAGAAAACCCTGACACTAACCTCCATTGCTAATTGTAATGGGTATGGGTTATTTTAATGTGCATGCTCGTTATTTTTCAGAGACAGTCTGTGGAAAACAATTCCAAATCTAAAAATATGGCAACAAATGAATACATTTGCATTAGGAAAATATAACACCCCTGAAGGTTCAAGGAAACAGTTTCAAAAGCATTTGAAAGAAATTATATGTATAACTTCCACAACTGTAAATGTGAACTGAAATACAAAAGATCAAAGATTTCAGTGCTGTGTATTATGCACAGCTACACTGAAATTTTCACCTAGTAGCTGAGTGACAATAAACCTGTTCTGAAGTCAGGTGTTCTTCTCAAAGCTTTCAAGCCAAAAGTTGCATAGAGCCAAAGACTCACCTGAAAGCTGCAGTATCAAGTTAAGCTTTTGTCTCCTTTCCCAAAGAGGGAAGCGAAGCAGGGAATGCTATTTTAGCCCTGTTTGTTTACAAGAAAGAGAAGTTAAAAGATCAGGACTTAAAAATAAAACCACACACTTCTCAGTTCTCGTGATAAAACCACCCTGCAAAATGTTACACTTCTGCCCAAGGATTTCCCTTCTACAGGATTTGTGGCTCCTGCACTAATGCAGTCACCTTTCTGGTGATCACACTTTGGATTGCAGCTGGTGCAAAAGATATTAGCAGTTGATAGAGGAAATAGCAAAGATTGATTACGGTGGGCTTCAGGAAAAGAGTTGACAAAAGATATAATCATAGACAGTGATTCTGCAGACGGTCTCGAGAAATCAGCTAGACACCAGTCCCAAGGCAGGATGTCATTCTCGTGTCACCCCCAGCCTGCACTTGCTTAATACATTCCTAAAAACCTTTGCTGGGTGCGTACTTGTCAGTCTTTCCAGCCTATTGTTTTTAATGCTGCACAATTCCTAGAAAGTTTTTTTCCCAAAATGCTTAACTTTATATCCCTTTTACAGTGTTTGCCAAGGACACAAAGAAATTGATTTTTCTCTTTCTTTTCACAGCAACCTATTACACATTTGAAAGTTGTTAGCAGGTTTTTTTTCAGATTAAGCAATCCCATTTCTTACAGGAAACAGTTGTATATCATGCAACATTGTCATAACTTTCATCCGTTCTGCTGCTCTCACTTGAGCTCTCTGTGATGGGTACCTGTCTTGCAGTCCTGCGGCCAAAACTGAATGGTTGCTTGGTTGAGGTCTTAGCAGAGAGCACCAAGACGATTTAATCTGGTTTACAGACTATGCATACTTCTGTTTACATAGGCTGGTATAACACATGATGTTGTTCACAACATCATGATATTCAAAGTTTCCCAGCTAATTGTCCTCATCTTTCCCTGGAATAGAATAGCTGCAGTATTTGTTTCCCCATATTTTAATTCAGGTAAGAAAGATTTATTATGTTTTGCATTGTCTTCTCCTGGAAAGGTCTCCAAGTTACCACGAGTTCAGAGACCAAATCACACTACTAACGTGTTAGCTGACCCAGTCCATGTCATACTTGTTTGCATGTGTTCCCACACTGCAAAACTATGACCACTGTATATGCCTACAGACTGCCTTAATGATAAACTCGGCTGACTACAGTAGCTGTTGCAGTTATATTCTTTAACAATATGGGTAATTTCTATATTGTGTGAATAACTTCTGGGAGTTCTGAATCTTTTAAAATATATTTGCTATTCAGAAATATGTAGTGGTGGTTTTGAACAAAATATTTGCAAATTATGTTTTCTTCAAATTCTGTTTTTTTTACTCATTCACAACCCGGGTAAGTGTCTCATTTGTTTGCCAGTCGTCTCAAGGTAGCACTTACACTATTTTTCCTCATATCCCACTAATCTGAGAATGACCTGGCGCACTCAGTGCAAATCTCAGAGGATGGGTGTGAGGGATGTGTGTCCCTATTCCCAGGGCCTCCCCCAGTGGAGGGAGATCCCTTCAGTGGCCTCAAAAGTAGCTGGAAGACGTGGTCATGCAGAACATGAGACACACACCAGTTCCCACAGAGGAGGATGAGGCTATAGCCATGCTGTACTTACACATCAGACTTGCCTGCTTAAGTGGTTCTTGCCTCCTGCCATGAGACACAGGACCTGGGAGGGGACACAGCACTTTCCCAGCAGACAGCCGCAGCAAGCATGTGGCCTTAGCTATTGCAATCCCTGTCTCAGCCAGCTCTCTGAAGAGCAGGATGACCAAGTATCTGGGCTATGCAAAGCATCCTGTATGAGAAGGAAGGATAGAGGAAAGTCAGTAACTCACGGCATGTGCTTAGGAAACCTATCAGCCACTGCCACTCCCCTGAACCTGAGTGGGCACTGAAGTATTGTGGGGCTTGGTACTTGTGTTTCCTTTCTTTATGTCTTTAATTTAATCCTTCAAATGTGTACAGTCTCCAGTTTAAGTCATGCGCATTGGTTTATGCTCCTTAAAACGGATGATGAAGCACTTAAAACAGAGGGATTGTAAATAAAGTGTAACAAGTAGAGTGCACGAAAAACATGATTCCCCAAAAGCTAATAAACAAAACCCATTTTGCCAATATATATAATATATATTATATATATATTATAAACATCGGAAATCAGGCATGTCAGGAGGGGATTTTCACACTGAACATTTTCTACTAAGAAGTGTATCCTTATACCCAAGATGATAGGTGAGCAGTTTAATTAAAAAACATAGCCAAAAATTTTCTATCGGAAGTTAAACAGAATCTGGATCTGATTTATCTCAGTGGTTAGCGCTGTCACTAGGAGAGTCAGCCTTTATATTCATCTGACATACAGAAAAAAATAAATGACACTGTGGGTTATAAAAATCACATTAATACTTTTTTTGCGAAATGTGAACTCTCTGCTACACTTCATGAATGAGCTTGGAAAGACTGACGGATTACGACTGATCAGATTTGCCAAACCTGGAGATTTTCCGTGCAGAGTAAGTTTCAATACTCTAAGGTTTTATCTATATTTGTATGCATTTCAGCACAATAAAACCAGACCAGTCGATCAAAGCCTGTGCTGCTGAGGCCCCTACATCTGCACCACATGTGGTCCAGGGGCTTTACTTTGGACTAAATTTAGTCTAGACTGAATATCACCGCTACACATATGGTTTGAAGCTGTCCAAAGGCCCAGTCACTACTTTGGACCCTCATGACCCATCAGAGGTTGGAGCAGGCCTGGTGCATACCTCCAGCAAGGCTTCTTGTGTCCGTTCCTCCTAAAGGAACCTTATGGGCTTGCCCTGGAAACAGAATTAGTGTGCACTACATGGAGCTGATCAGGTGTTTCACTTCAAAACCTCACTGCTCCATGCCAGCTTGTTACTGGGGATGCAGCCCAGACAGTTGAATCTGCAATTAGGCAATTTCAATGTGTTTATTTCCAGCAACCTGAAAAAAACTCCCGCAGTAACAGCTAAATTTCCAAAGTACCTGTTTGTTCTGAAGGAATGCATGCTGCTGAAACCTCGCTGCAAATTGCATTGCTAATTTTGCTGCTGCTAAAGGTGAGGATCAGCTGGTCTGAGAGTCTGAAAACCCTATGATCCCCACAGAGGGGGAACCTTCCTGCCAAATTTACCCTGGAATTATGAACTTTGGAAGACTGACCCAAGAGTTTCAAACGTGGGAAAGTGACTGAAAATCATGAAAAAAGCAGAGGTTACAAGCTCCCGACCATGTACGTGAGACTATAAAATCCCAACAGCCCTAATTCAGCCTGGGGGCTCCTGGGGGTATAAGTTTCTTGCTAGAGATCTAGGAGCTACAGTCAAGCCAGATCTGGGGCTCATAAATTATCGAGTTTGCATCGCACGCTGCCTCGAGGTCTGGGGTGTAGAGAGGATTTACCAGTGACCCATTTGCAAGTCCATGTCACAGCACTGCAGATCTTAGAGCGAAGGAGTCGTTTGTGGGAAGGAAATATGAAAAAGCCCTTGTTCTACAGGCTCTACAGCTTTGGAAAAAATTGTGTTGAATGTAGGAGGTATCAATTAAAAAGTATCAGGTTGCCATTTTTTAACAAAACACACCTTTCTGATTTTTTTTATTCTTATTTATGACTCTTTATGTGCTTCTACAAGTATGGTAATAGTGAAAAAAATTAATTAAGCAAAAATCACAGCCAGGATCTGCATTTAAAACTGTTACTCTTGAATATTCCTAAAAGGACATAAATTGTATATTCATACCATCCCTTTGCTACTTTAACTCCCCACCCGCATACAGTATGCCAAGCTGTTCCTGTGTAGTGATGTGTGCCTGCCTGTGCGCTGTATGTCTATATTAATCCACAGGCACATATATATAAGAAATGGCTGTGACGATTGCAGCCAGGGAAGGGAAGTTTCATGCCTCCACAGAGCTCTGTGGGGAGGGACTGCTGAGAAATGGTCCAGAAGGTTCCTTACGACAGTCAAGTTCAGGAACTGAAATTAGTAAACTGCCATTTATGTAGCAGCAAAATGAATTATTCAATCTGCCGTGTGGACTGAAAGTCTAATTTTAAAAGTCTTGCTTGCCGAAGAAGCCCCATGCAAAATGTTTGTTAAATGTAAGGCAGTACTGTTACTGCATGGCTGGATGTCTTGGGAGGGGTTGTCTGATACTAACTGCAGTGGTTAATCTGTCCCATAAATTATGGGTAACAGCTGAACAAGAATCAGTTTCCCTGTTTTATAAATATTTTGGAAAAGTTGAGGGTTTCCTCTTTATGTCACATCCAGAGCATTTTTGCAGGGACACCGCTAGGGTCCCCAGCGAGGTTGGTGCCTGGGGCCACATCCAGCTGCCCTGCAAGGAGGAAAGCCCTTGGCTGGACCCTGTGGACCAAGGGAGGAGGGAGAGCCCTGCACCATCCTGGGGTCCTGTCCCTGTTCCCAGCAGCCAGGGCCGGCAGAAGGGCTCACGGGGGGTCAACCGGTGGCCTGAGGGCAAGGGATGGTTAAAGGACAAAGGTTTGACTTTGACAAGACCTTACAGAGTGCACCTGAGTGTCCCTTCCTACCAAACTACTGTCTAGCTCAGCATTTCCCTGTAAAAGACTCCACTTGGGTGCATCAGCACTTTTCTGACACAAAAATATTTCCCTGAAAAATTTCTGACTGGCCAGTTACTAGCATGAGCATCAGTCACGAGCCTCTCCAAGCCAGCGGTGATTGTCTTTGTGTGTATCACCTAAAGAAGGGGGTAATTTATACATTCATTGCATGGCAGTTTTTCCTCCAGACACTGAATATATGAAGCAGGACTTCAGTGGTTAGCAAAACACCCTAGCTTGAAATTAAGGAAAGGTGACTTGTTTCAATGCTCCTCTGTGATGTCTTTCTGCTGCCTTCATGTCACGACTTGAGCTTGTCCTGAGGGAAATGCTGTGCAAGTCACCCACAAGCTCCTTCCCAGGCCAGAATCAGATTCTGCACTGTAAGAAATAAATGAAATAAAAGAATTAAATACTGTACACTACTTTCTATTTTCGTTGGCTGCTTTTTAGTATGTAATGCCACTCTGAAATAAATAAAACCAAAGTACTGTTATATGTCCTTGGAATACAAATTCATACAGTCATCCCATCAACCAATCAATTATTTTCTAAGTACATATATGTACACGTAAATAAACATTTAGATTATCCTGATGAGCAGCAGGCTCTGAAAGAATTTTAAAAACCTTAGCTAAGAACTGCCTGCCGCAGTAAAAGCCACCAGATGCATGTGGGAGGTGCCCCAGTGAGATCAGGTCCAACCATCTTTGGTCTATTTGCTCATGAATAGCAAAAGAAGGAGATTTAAATCTTCATTGTTACTTCAGTAGAGTCTAATTAACTTCCCTGTTTCCTCTGAGAAAAACAACCACCACCCCAGACAAGCACACATGGATAACATCACCCAATATCCTGAAAAGCTGTGGGGATTTTCAATGATTTCGAAAGTGGGGTCGTTTCTCTCTTTCTCTGCTCTCAACCCACATCATACATCTTAGGCAAACACCACAGGAAAAAAAAACAAGCAGGATGACATTCAGAGATGTTTGCATAGCCCTCGATTGCGAGGCGCAGAAGATAACTGTCGGAGATACACAATACTGCGGTGTCTGGTGAATCACATTAATTCTTTGGTCTTTAAGGTGAATGCTTTTCTTCCATGTTGCGTGATGCGCTGCTGGCTCTGCTAACAAATTCCTGACTTCATTCCTGGCTACCACTTACCTTCTTGTGCCAGCATCTGCTGTGCCAATTGCAAGTGCATCTCCATTTGAAACGAACCAAACTGGGAACTGAAAATACTTTCCTGACAGCGCAGCTTGGCAGCTCAATACACAGGCCATGCTCCTCAAATCTGTTTTCTTTCTAACCTACTTTTGTGCCAAAAAGCATTCACCTGGAAGTCAGTAGTGCATGAAAACATTCAAATCAGTCTATTGCAAGGGATTTATAGACTGTGTAGGGCAACTCACCAGAGAACTTGACTTCAGGCACTGACACTGCAACTCCTCTTTCCTGTTTTCCACTGCTTCTTGTGCCCCAAAAAGACAAGCAATTTTTTGAGTTTTCACTAAGGAAGGCCTCACATGGGGTCTTATATTTTACTGCTTTTAAGATCCTCGGCTGCCACAGAAAGAGCAGAACTACATTAATGAGCCTAATTTTTAAAATATCATGAATTTCATATTCCAGACCTAAAAAATAACAATACTGCTCATAGTGTTGGCTTAAACTTTACCACAGAAGCAGTTCTAAAGGACAAAACAGCTCAGAAAGCAGAGATTGTTTTATGATGATGAACAGAGGTGAATCTCAGGTTTTTTTTTTAAAAAAAAGTCATACACTTAAAATATCTTGACCCCAATATTCTAGCCTTTCCATTTTCAGCAAGGTTTGACTACCCAACTGATGTTTCATTGTTACTCCCTTTTATACTACATAACCATGAATAAAACCCAGAAGCAATCAAATCATTCTGCCTTCCCCCCTGGCTTTTACTAGGAAGGAATCTAGTTTCAGTAAAGCCTCTCTTCGACAAATCGGACATGCGCTTGTTCATAGTTATTCGGGTATTCCCCAAAATACATGTCTTAAGTCTTCTCATGTTAGGCAAGGCCTGAAAGCCATACACAGATGTATCTTTGCTGCAAAATCCATCCTCATGACTGTTGCACAAAATGTGGGCCTGTGTCGAAATGACCACATTCAGCATGCTCAGAGTACGGCTGGTGTCTCTCAGGGAACCTGTGCCGCGATTCCCTCCCATGGCGAAGACTGTTCACCACCTTTGCATCCCTCCTGCCATCTCCTTCCTGCTTTAGTATCACAGATTTTTGCCTGCTCATTTTTTCTGGTGTAATTGCACATGGAGCAAAGCTGTAAGCCGGACAACAAGAGTGAGCTGTTATTTTCTAAAGTTTTTTTCCAAAGACGGGTCATTTTGAAAGTCCCATTTCCAGCAAAGCCCCACAGACAGTTACAATAACCCAACTGAGGAGAAAGCAAGTTGAAACGTGGGGGTGGGAACGACAGACCTGGGAGGAAACTTGTCAGCCAGCTGCGCCACCAAATTAAACAAAAAACTGTACAAAGCTGTAGCCCCAGGCACTTCTCCACCAACTTTTCATCACACTGGCCCTGAAACGGGAGTCAGTGCCAACTCCCCAGCCAGGTGCTCCTAACAACTTGTAGGAACACAAGCTGAGGCACCTTGGGAATTTTCAGGCTCATCAGGAAGGTCCCAGAAAGATTTAGGTGTCTCCAGGGTTAGGTAATATAAGAGAGAAGCTTTTGGTTTTCTGTGTTATTAACTGAAGATAGGTGCCTAAATTACCTGGATGGAACGGGGGACATCTGGACCTTGCATTTTTACCAGACCCCCACCGAAATCAATATCGAACCTGGAGCAGGATGACACCCTCATTTTCATGGAAGTCCACATACCAGATGCCATGCAACACACTCTTCTGATATGTCAAACACTCTTGACTGTTTTAACGATTCCGGCTACAAGTCCTAAAATTTCCTTTCTTTGTGGTTTGTTTCTTCTTTCCTTTGAGTTTTTGACGTTTTTTTGTTTTGTTTTGTCTTTGGTATTTCTTAGTGGTTGTTTGGTCTGGTTTTGGGGTTTTTTTTGGTGGATTTTCCCCGCCCCCTCCAAGAGAGGTCCTTCTATGCTTTTCTAGCTGAAATAGAAGTTCTTGTAATGTGGACTGATATTTTTTTTTTAAAATTATCATATTGGTCCCATTTTTTCCTGAGTTTTCCAGGAGACTCTTGGTGCAGGTATGTCTATTTGGTTTCAGATATTTTCTAATAAAACATTGTTTGGGAGGGGTTATTTCTATTGAAGTATGTATAACCACAGAATCACATAATCACAGAATGGTGGGTGTTGGAAGGGACCTCTGGAGATCGTATAGTCCAACCCCCCTGCCAGGGCAGGTTAACTTAGAGCAGGTTGGCCCATGTGGGTTTTGAGTATCTCCAGAGAAGGAGACTCCACAACCTCTCTGGGCAGCCTGTTCCAGTGCCCTGGCAGCCTCAAAGTAAAGAAGTTTTTCCTCATGTTGAGATGGAATTTCCTGTGTTCCAGTTTGTGCCCATTGCCCCTTGTTCTGTCACTGGGCACCACTGAGTCTGGCCCCATTCTCTTGAAACCCACCCTTTAGATACTTATAAGCATTGATGAGATCCCCTCTCAGTCTTCTCTCCAAACTATGTGAAATATTGTGAGCACTGACATCCTGCCTTCCAACTGAAATCTACTGAAACTTTACCATTGGTTTTAAAGGAAACCATTGGTTTTCATTTCTGACTCTGTGATTTGACCAGCCTTTCTCTGTAATTTAGTTTTTCATCTGTAATAATAATGCCATACGTGGCATTCGCTGTATCGGAAAAATTTGGAGGATGCTCTGCATTGCTGCTCACTTTCACTAAAAACGAGCCCCCAAACATGCCTGCATGCTCACAGCAGCCTTTGCAAGGCTTCATTGAGTGCTCTTGCTTCTGCATTTCATACCTCCCAGTTTCTGCATTTTAGTCTGCTGGTGGGGTGGTCTCACTGCAGAACTTTCCTCCTCCCCTACCTTCAAACAATCATTACTTCGTGTTAGTGGCATTTAATCTATATTTTGAATTCCTGTCTTTCTAATCCTTACCCTTGCTGGAGTCAAAGCACAGACGTGTCTATAAAGATAAGAATTTCAAAACATGAGTTACACAAAGAGAACATTTTTGAAAGTCTAACTCCTGTGTTTCATGATTAAATGAGCTCTGGACTCTTTTGAGGAAATGGATAATTACATTGGTGGGTAAACGCTGAGTGCCTTTAAGAATTTGGAGAAAGATTGTCGTAGACAAAAAGAAACAAGAATTTCTACATGAACAAATTTCTCTTAGATGATTCTGGTCTCTACTTAGCAGCAGCCAAGAAAAAAAAAAAAAAAAGGGGATAAGAACAACTGAAAAAGTGAAGACAAGGCAGAAAATTATCAACCAGTTCATGAATGTGAATCCTGTGCAAGGCATTGACTCACATTTTTCTTGATATCCTCAATTTTTCAAAGATCATACCCTTATGAAGGAAGAACTTTGATAAGTATAGACTAGCAGCTGTGCATGTAATGAAAATCAGAGATAATTAATCATATCATTATTGCATACCATGTATAATGCCTGATGCATTATTTATGCAGGAAGAGATAGATTTTTAAGGCCAGAGGTGTCATTATAATTATGTAGTTTGACCTCTTGCTTGACTCAGTCAATACAATTTCACCCAGTAACTCCTTCTTTAGCACCAATGCCTTCTCAAACCGCAGTCTTTCAGAGACGTCTCCACTCTGGGTGTCAAAGCTCCATGTGATGGGAAGTCTACCTCATCCCAGCAAAAATATCTTGCAGTTTCAGAGTGGAAAAACTTTTTTAAGAGAAATCATAATGATATTTGTGTTGAAACAATGTAATTGCAATTGATTTTTTTAAACAATGCTAAACGATACAGTCTTATCTTGAAAAACTTTAAAAAATCGTTTCAGCTAATTGGACTTTTTAAAGCAACCTTAAATTATTTCCTACATATCATTTAGGAAAAAAAAAATCTTTTGGCTTTTTGTCAGAGCTTTTGCTACTATGTTTTTTCTTTTAAATTTAGTTTTCGCCTCACAAGAAAGAAAATATTTTTTTGAGAACTCTTGTTCTAGTGATTATTAATAAAAATACAGAATAATTTTCTTTTGGTAGGGACCTCAGGAAGTCCTCTACAACCCACTGCTTGAATGTCTGTGATTAAAGAATAAAAGTAACAAATAAAACCCTTGTCCCCTTAGAATACAAATGTATTTCATGACTGAAGAAGTATTTGTTTTCATATTTGTCTGCTAACGTGCCTCCAAATTCAGAAGGTTAAAGTGGTTGTGGGATTACCTATGGAAATTTTGATTTAGAATCATTACATTAAAATTTGGGCCCTTCAATGAGGTGGATTAAAATGGGAAACAGTCAGCTTGGTCTCTCTGTCTTGTACCTGAAGAAACAAAGTCTTCCAGAAGGCTATGGAGAACCACAGCTGACCTGTGGCTCCCAGAGAGACAAGGTTGACTGTCATCCTAACACAGGTGCCTTAGCCTTTGGCCTAAATTTTGATGGGACGTGTCTAACCTACGACCGTAGCCTTTCTCCTGCAGCTGCAAGTACTGTGCCAGCTTGCGTCCCAAGTGGAAGCTCCAGATACAAATGAATGAGACCCATGAGGAATTTCCCAATGAGGAAAATTTTCCTAATAAGTGAGTCCAGCTCTTAAATTTCCTTCAAATTTCTGACCAGGCATCAGCTGAAATGACCCTCAAACCATCTTAGTTTTGAGCAATGGGGTTAAAGGCAAAAGTTTCCCCAAAAGTGTTGTGATTCTACGCACATAGTATTTGAGTTGATTACATCAAATAATTAATGTTTTTCATGTGTGCAATGCAAGAAAGCTATTGCAGGCATTTATTTCAATTCAGTAAAATTATTACAAAGGTTTATGTCATCAAATGTATGAACATTCGAATGTCTTTCCAGCTGCATTGTGGGTAGCTTCTTTTGTTTGGCAGTGACTATTATAACATTGCCTTGATTATTAGAAATGGTATTAACTCTATACTCACAGAGCTGTATATATATGTAATACCTTCTACCCTTGTATACCTTAAAAATAAATGGTTAAGCTCTGTTTTTCTCCTTGAGAGATATTAGATGTCCCCTCTTCAGCCAGGGACAAATGAAACATATTAGGGCTAACAGTAAAAGATTAGCATTGTCTCAAGGAGACAGAGGCAGGATTCTTCTGGACAAATATCAGAGATACAGTCACCTCTCGGTCATAAGTCATCACATCCCAATATGCATATCTGAATTAGAAGAAATTAATCACAGTCAAAAAATACCTATTTCTTTCCATTGGTAATATAACAAACTCAGATCCCTCTGTTGTAGATATTAATGTTCAGTCAGATAAATCCCTCAGAAAAGACAGAATTTACATTTTCTGAGTCCCTGAAAAATGCAATACCCACTGTGTCATTCTGCATTTTACAGTCAAACATTTCCTGATGGTTACTTACATACTTTTAAAAATTCAGCCAGATCACTTCCAGTCCCCCTGGCACACCTCCCTTCTGTGCTTCCTGTACATACCATGTAGAAGGCTTTTAGGTTTTCATCTGGTTTTTACATTTCAGCCGGCACCGCTTGAAATGCTATGTTTGGTTTTTGTTTTTTCTTTTCTTTTGTATTCCTTTAATGTGCCGTCTTCATGTATGAGCTAGATGAGGAGCTGGGAGGCAGCACGCTTACTTCCCTCTGCAGCTGCTCTTTGAGCAGCTCCACAATGAAATGTGAGTTGTATGGAAGAACACTGTAAACCCCTCACTTCTCCCCTTTTGCTGATGCTTCTGTCCTGCTGCTGAGGTGGCTCAGGGAACAGAAATGCCTGGCAAAAGCCTCAACCTCCAATATGTGCCTGTGCATTAGTACAGACAAAAAAAATCTCTACAGTGCTGTTTATGCATTTCAAAACTGATTTTATTTACTCTTGCCTTTTTCCATCCTTTGCTTTCTGATATACTGAATTTCATGATAAGATTGAAGCTTGCCTTTCAGAAACAGTGTGTATATGTTATTTGCTGCATCTGAAAAGCAGGTGTTCTCAAGCCAATCTGAATATTTTGAGCAAATCCCTGCTTTGAAATGCAAATGAATTTGCAATGTCTGCATAGTTTGAGATAAAGCAGTTAACAATGAATTAATCCTTGTTTTATGCAGTTCATTATCAAGAGACTATGACCAGGCCAACAATGTATTTGGAACATAATAGGGTCTTGCCAAACAGGTAGAGACTCTATTCAAACTGAGCACTTACAGTTACAGTGAGCCTGGGTTTTGAGCACCGCATAAAGTAGCACAATAAGCCAAATATAATTTACGTTTGCCCCAAAACCTGGTGTGTTGGTACAGTCTAGCTGTTTTCCAGAACCAAAGCCTCCCAGAGGGTACTAAAATTTTGTTATGTGGAGAGTTTCTAGGAAATTGAGTTTTAAATGGGAGAAGGCTGCATTTCAGGAGAAGGTGACTTTTTAAAATGAAAAGGTGGTTTCAAAACCATGCTATTTTCATGAGACATTCTCTTGCTCTGAAAATTTGGGCCAATAAGAATAAATACATAAGAAATATTCTCTACATCTGCTAAGGTTTGCTTCTTTCATTCCACCAGGCAATGCTTTTGGTTCAGGTTTAGCCTTCTGTGCTTTGTGGGACCATGCTGATGTAGTAACTGCACTCAAGTTCCCACGGCAGTTGGGGTGGATGACGGCAGAAACAGGCCTGAACTGCAAAATTAGTAGTTCAGCAGTATAACAAAACTGTGCAGTCCTTCATCTAAATAAAAATTGTGGCTAATGATCTTCTGCCATGCTGCTCTGTCACTGCTGGGACTGTAGTGACATGGGATAGTGCTGAGCACCTTTAACATCCATGTGTGCAGAGGACACTGCGCCGCTGCAAGGTGAAGCCTTATTCTGCAGGCGTGGGAATGACTTGGTGAGCTTGAGTCTGTGGGATGAGCTGTGATGTGGAAAAAGAGGAGGTGGGTATTCCTAGAAAAGAGATTATGGGTGACCCCTTCCAGCCCCACTCCCATTGGGGCTCTAGGCTTGATCTCCCTCCCAGCCCTAGGCCTAACCCAAACCCTACCCCAGGCTGGGCTGAGCCTTAGCCAGGGACCCCCACCTTCAGTGCAACTGAAAAATATCTCAGGGGAGAAACCTGACTGTGGGCTACAACTTCCCTTGGCTGAAATTTAAATTAGAAATGCACCCATTCTCCCATCCAAGTATATCGCAGGTTAATTTGCGGAGAACTAAGTCTAGATAGATAGGTGAGGGGAAAACTTTCTGAGTAGTTTGGAGGAAATGAAACTTCTTTTTAACCTCTTTTTTTTTAAAAAATAGATTGCTGTTATACCTCCCCATAACCCTGCCATAACTGTGTATGGCACTGTTGTAAGTGAAGGGTTTGTTCGGCAGATTCTATTTTATATTCTAGAGTTGTTTGGTTTTAGCTACTCGGTGTTGAGATGCTATACAATTATTTACTTGAACATAGCAGTTTGCTTGCCATTAATGCAGGTTTTTTTGTTCAGTATGTTTTGATGACTTATATTCATGATCTTCAGACTGCTGAAAAGGAGGACTTCAGTTTTGCCTGTCTCTAATCACTGTAGTGCATAATAACAGATGGCAGTATTCCTAAACTGCCTTATTCAACAAATGGCATGAGATCAGACATCTCAATGATTTCATTATCCTGATTAATAATAATTATTATTATCAAGAACTAAGAATGAATCTTCAACTTCATATGATATAAACATCTTGACCTGCATTTTCGGGATTGCTAGCAATTCTGGTTGCCTCCATTTATGAGTCTCCATTATGAGAGAACAGACAAGACTCCTGAGTTTCAGACCAGACTTAGTAACATATAGTTGAAGATTAGATTTCTTTAAGTAATATTATGTTATACTAGCAAAATTACTAGTTGTTTTTTAACACGTAGGCTCTCATCACTTAGCCTGGATTTTGTTCAGTTCAGGTATTGGTGATTTTTTTCCTTATAACTGCTGCAGATAGAAATAAAAAATGAAAAATTTGCATAATGTTTCAGAAGAGTAAACAATCATTTTGTTCATGCTTTTATCATGATGCATCTGAACTAGTTATGCTTAAAATGGAGCGGCTCATTTCCCCACTGTCTCAGGACAAAACCGAGCAGAGATGCAGTGACAGAAGGAGAGGGAACACTTCCTCTCTGTGCTGACTCTTTCATTCTACTCCAGTAATATACTGTATTGCTGACCTGAAGAGACTTTGGGGGTCCAAAGGTTATTGGACTGCAATCAATATTGGATTTGAGGTCTCCTTTCCAGCTAAGAAACCAGGATTCAATAAAAGTTGAGCTGAGAACAGGTCTCTACTGCGGCCTCTTGGGCTGCCAGACCAATTATTCTAGTATTGATACATTTTGTGAAAGACAGAGTTTGCACATTTTCTTTGTTCAGAATAACCTTTAAAATATGAAACAAAAGAATTACTTTAAAAAGATTCCCATTCATGAGCCACTGCTCAAATCATTATCTTGCTGCCTGACAGTACTAATGAGACCTAACATTCATTTTTTTCAAGGTCTTGAAGGCAGTGTCCTCATGTATGCCAGAAGGAAATAATCTCTTGTTTAAAAATTAATAAAGAAAAATTAACTTAACTTCTACAGGTGCTGTGTCAAAGTCCTTATCTAGCTTTCAAGCATTTCAAAGCCAATCTTTTTAAATTTTATTTTAACATATTTTTATCACAGATAGCAGAAGAAAAATAATTACATAGATGTAGGAAAAAAATAGTGCTCAACAACACTTCGAAAACATCTAAACCCAAGGTTTCTATCAATATTTCTTAAAGATGCTGCATATCCACGTAGTGGGCTGAGACAAGTAAGCATAAGTGAAAGAGTGGCATAACTGTCTGTAAACGCACTCTGTGACTAAAAGGACTTAAAAGTCCATTGACCATGCTGAATGTGAAGATGGCTGTAAGGTGCTGGAAAAGCTTCAGGCATCATTCACTTTTTGAAATTTTATAACTAAGTCAGTCTACCAAACAAAGGGAGTCATGGTGTTGCCACGAGTGTTGCATTGAGTGCTCGGAATCATTCATGTTGGTCTTATATATACATATTAACAAAAGGAACAGGACTACCTAAGTCATCAAATTTCAAATGAGTTATGCACGAGTAGTTTCAGATATGACCAATTTTGAGTGGGTTCTTTCTTCATTCATTCTAGGAGGCCCTGGGTGTCAGGTCTTTGCTCCACAGGTAGCAGACCCATGGCACTCCTCGCTGAAGAGTGTTGTGGATAGAAGCAGCTTACAAGATTTCTGGAGAAAACTGAACAAGGACTTGGAAGAAGATCTATTGAGAGTAACTAAACAGATAAACTACAATGGGCTCAAGATAGTCCCCAAATTTAAGAGTAGTCAGAGGCTAGAAGAATATTAACAGGCAGATTTATGTAGACTCAGCCTGTCTTTCTTATTCTTATTCTTATTCTTATTCTTATTCTTATTCTTATTCTTATTCTTATTCTTATTCTTATTCTTATTCTTATTCTTATTCTTATTCTTAGTCTTAGTCTTAGTCTTAGTCTTAGTCTTAGTCTTATCCTTATCCTTATCCTTATCCTTATCCTTATCCTTATCCTTATCCTTATCCTTATCCTTATCCTGGTTGTGTAAAATCCAGCCGATAGGCAATCTCACAGACTTAATTGTCCAGACATGAGATGGTTGGTTGTATTCTTTCTGTGTCATGACAGGTTCCTATCTAGCCCATCTCTGGTCTGAGACAAGGAGGTTCATATGGACTCACAGTGCCAAGACTAGAGCCTACTCTGCTTTCTGAGCAACATGGTCTGAGATATTTTGAACACAAGGTATCAGCCTGGCACCTCAGAGGCTTCACATGCAAGATGATCCATGGGGATAGCTGGATACTCCTTCCAGCACTGCCTTCCTAGGGAGAACACCTTTGGCCACAATACAATTTAAAAGTAGAAGATATTGTCCAACATAGTCTTTGAGAAACTCTTCAGGGCAGCTGCTTACCAGAATTTGGTGACTTCCTGCTAAAAATTATAATTTTGGGCATCTACTGCATTGTGTTTCTAATGCCACAGTGAAGAATGGAGCTTTCTAGTTTGATGCTCTCTAGAACAACGGAGTGTTCATCTTAGTCTTAAATATGTATTATGTTCCAACACTCCATGAAAGTCTACAGGCATGTCTTCAGGTTAACTTATTACTATGTTGTTATTTATTTGGATATTTTCACTAGATTCCATTGTGGATCTCGATACTCTCTAAGATTTTAATAATGGACTTTATTACCACGCTTAGATTTATGCAATATTATCTTTGTTGAAAGGTCTGGAAAAGCTTAAAGTATGTGAAGTTAAGGTTACGTATAAGTATTTGTAAATTCATGATATTTTGGAGTCAAAATATATCGGATTAGTTGCATATGGCTTTGATTCCTTCGCAGAGATTCTGATTTAAAGATCATAAGCTCCTGTTGGTTGCCCTGAGTTGTGGCTCAGGTAAAGGAACTAACAGACTTTTGCCAGTAAAAATCACCTTTATGAACAAACACAGAGAAACAACGTGAAGTCCTATTTAGGACAGTAAAGAATGTCTCTGAACAGTTTTAGGGTATGTTTCCATTCTTCTGACACAAGATCTGTCTAAAAGGGTGTTAGTCCATCTATCCCAGCTGTTCATTCTCATCTCCAAGGATGGCCACTTCTGCCCATGGAGAAGGTTACTCAGGGAGATGAAAATATGAACCCCTTAGATTTGATCTGCCAACTACACAGCGGAATTTCAGAACACATCTGAAATTTTTTAGACAGGTACAATTTTAGGTATGATCAATCAACCTTCTGAGATTTATTGTCTTTATGGAAAAATTAGAACACCTTTTCTTATTTTGTATACATTACAAGCTACTATGGATTACTTCTACATTTAATCCAGGAAGAGGTATTTGACTAACTTACTTGTCTTGGCAATTTATTTCAATGGCAATCGATCTAACTACTGAAAGTCTCTGCCTAATTCTAATTTGAATTTGCTAGAGTTAAAATGTTCTATCATTGATTTTTGGTTTACTATCCTTTCCCAGATTAAACCGTCTTTTAGGATTTATCTTCTTCCCATGAAAATTCATTTGCAATGCAACCCACCTTGAGTCTTCCTTTCAATAAGCTAATCAGAACCATGGGTCTTGCAGAGCAGATGTCTCTGTTTGAATGCCTTGTTCTCATTGTTATTTATTATTTCACTAATCTTTGTGGAAAACTTTATCATTAGTAACTGTATACTTAGAATCACTGGCAGAGTTTTATAGAACCAGGTTTGACACTGATCCTGGCAGAACTCTACCAGCAAGCTCTCTCTTTGATGATGGTTTGCCATAGACAGCTACTTTTTTTTTAAATGTCAACCAATTATGAATTAACTTACTGTGTGTGTTCTTGACATAATTCAACGCTGTATTTCTTTTACCCCAGGAAGTAAAAAATCTTGACATAACTCTAAGCACATTATGTCTAGATAGGTTCTTTGTCAACCAAACTTGTAATCTCATCAAAGAATGAATTCAGGTCTTTGTGACAAGACCTATTTTCCATTAGATCATGTTGGTTGGCATTAAATATATTCTGATCCTTCGATTCTTTATTAATTGAATTCCATACAACCCTTTCCATTATTCTGCTCTCACTGCTATTGGAGACCTGACTACTAGTCACCTGAGCTACCCTGCTCACTGTCTTTGACAAAATACTGACTGCTTTTCATACTTCCTATGAGAAACATTCTGATATTTCTTCACTGAGACTCTTGCCAATTTTCTCTTCAATTTCAAGCTACTTAAACTCACTTTCTCTCTCCTAAGCGCTTGGTTGAAATCTGTTCAGCAATGTAAAGCAAAATGTAGGATAAACACGTTATATCTGACATTGCATAAAAGCCACAAGAAATTGCAAACACTGCTTGACTTGCAAGGCAAAACACAAGGTGGCAAGGTTGACCCATAATGTCAGCAAACACTAGGAAAACTCTTGGCAACACAGGCCAATTTTTTTGACTTTATAATGAAATCCCCAAAGAGGTCAATTTTGTGCTGTCTGGCTTCATTGCAAATGCTTCACAGAACTCTATTGCTAATTCTCTACGTGTCATTTCCATACTGCGAAGGATCTTCCAGGTTATGGACAGTGACCTCCATCAAATCTCCAATCCTAGAAGCAGGAAATCCATTTAGGTCTGGTCTACATGAAGAAATTGGCCATCTCAGTGACTTTATTCCAGAACAATTATTCTGCTCACAATGCAGAGCAGAATAAAAATTATTATTAGTCCAGAAGACAGTACTGTCCAAGAGCAGTAAGAGTGGGGCTTCCCTGCAACAGCAGAGGCACCATGAACCAGGGAGGACAGCGAGGTCAACTGGGTAGGGTATTCACTCCAGCCCCATCTCACAGACCTCAAACAAGGTGAGCAGAACAGGGCTATCACAGTAACCCATGTCAGCTGAGAGCCCAGTGATGTCCAAGCAGCTCTGTAGCAGCAGGACTGGTCCAGGATCAAGCCAGGAAGTCAAGTCAGCAAGGCCCGGTCAAAATCAGTGAGGTACACAGGAAGGCACAGCACACCTCCACCATTCCTTAGGCAAGGAACGTGCAGCTCCTGAGCCAAGGTGGAGTGGCTCCAGGCAAAGCTCCTCGTAGCTCTTTCTCACACTCTAGTTTTTTTCCAAAGTTACACAGCTGCATGGTTTCAGAGCTGACCATGCCAGAGGGGATGAGGACGCAGGGCCTCCTGGTGGGTTCAGCACTGTGGCAAATACTTGTACACCAGGCTATGCTATAGCAGCCATTGTGGAATATCTTGTTCTGTGACAGACAGTTTCGATATCAAGGCAAACTCTTACTTATTAGCTAGCTGACATTCTTGTAATACTTTACTTCTGCCACTCTTTCAATGAAGATGTCTCAGTGGAGAAGAAGGTTCTTTAGGTCAGTGCCTGTAGTTGTCTAACGCAAGAAGAATTTATTGTGCTATGTCCAACTCTTGCTTGTGTAATGTGTGGCTGTGTCATTGGATTTCAGCCGGAGCAAGGAACCCTGTACCAGGGTCCTGAGCATCTCCCCTAATAGTTTGTTGTAGCATACGTTATGCAGGGAAGTTTTGGTTGGGATTGTGAAATCTCACTAAATTTTCTAAATCTGTTTTCTTAAGCATTCTGAGAAGCTCTGCTTTCATGTGAAACAGAAAAAGCAATACTTAGCATGCTTCCATCAACAGGTTAAAAATCCTTCTGTCTTTCACACCGGAAGAAGGTTACAATTCTCTACTAAAGTTAATTCTCTACTAAAAATAAAAGAAAAGACTTAAGTACAATTTTGTAGCATAGAAGGATTTGTTAGAGACATATGTGGGATGTGTTCAAGCCATTGTGAGTGATCCAGTCGTCAGAACTTAACAAGTTACCACTTGTCATTTGAGCTACAATAATGATTCATCTGCATGCTGCTTGTCCTTGCAACAACAAAGTGAAACTGAAGAGGAAGTTTATGCTAATAGATTTTATTTCACAAATGCAGCAGGCGCAAGGCAAGCAGCTCACATAGACTCATGCACTGTGGATGTCTGATGAGCAATAATTTGCCAACTTGTGGTAACTGAGTTAATTGTAATTGTAAGAACATATGCTATTATGTACATTTGATTTTATCAGTATATTGCAGCATGATACTAATTTCAAACTCAGTAAGGAGACTTTCAGACAACCTAACTATTCAACAGCTTCTGAACATGAGGGTTCCAAAGTGCTTTGACATATTGCTCCTTCCAGATTCACATTTTACTGTGGTTAAATTTCTCATAAGCAGATGGTTCACTAACCTTCAGTGATATATAGTAAAGCTTAGTGATCCCCAACTCAAGTGACTGCTTGAAGTAGTGTTCTCTTGTGTCAACAATAAATATTTTTAAGCAGCAAATTAGTTGTAACTCCATCAACTTTGGATTATCTGATTTGCAGGCAGTGACTTTCTAGATGCTTTTAGTAAGATAATACAAAAACACCTACTGAAGTCCTTCAAAAAGGCTCTAAATGCATATGAATTGTTCATTTGCCTTTCCTAAGGTCCTGTGTTTTTGCTTAAATGGACTAGATATAGGCTTGGTTTTTTACTTAGATATGTGCCAAAACCTTGAAATTTGAGCCTATCAAGGTGAGAGCTTCTAAACACCAAAGAATCAACATTGCAGCAGGCTGCTTTCATGGTCCATGTATCTCCACACAAGAGAAGCAGGACACTTTAACAGCAGGCTATTCATTGAAGACCAAAAGTAGTTTCCAGAAAACAAATATTTTACAGATATCTGTACTGGGATGCTGCAGAGTCAATATCTTTGCCTCCTCATTCCATTGAGAATTCAGGTTCAGTCTGTCATTTTTAAAAAACATAATACAATCTGTCATTCCCAAACAGTACCCACTTGCATCTGCCCTTTTTCCCTTTTTTCCTGACTTGGAAACTCTAGAGCTACTATAATACAATGATAATGTCCCTAATGATATTGTTCCTGGCTGTAACAGATAAGTGGTGAGCTAACCACTTTAAAACAACTGTGTTGTATCACTGACACTGTCAAATCTGATTCTAAAAGCTTAAATATACATGGCTGTTTCTTGCTGCATGTATATATATGTATGCATGTGTGTATGTATACATATATATACATACAAACATATATGAGTCAACATGTATTTACTGAGATACCATACTCTGTACACCTTTACCTAAATATACATTGCATGGACACACAAAGTGAAAGATATGCGTGATGAACAGATATGTTCTTTCTACACACACACAACTTTGTTAATACTGAGATAATATGAGATCATACCTCATCACCAATACAAACTCACAAGTAGTCACTTAAAATATTCAACACCTTGTCAGTTCTCTGCTTATCCTTTTTTTTTTTCTTTTCCTTTCCACTGCCAATATCTCACGTAGCTATATTAGGCTTGACCACACCTCAAAAGTTTTTGCCTTCACAACTGTGGAAGACAGAAGGATTATTTTTATTATTTCAATATTTCTAATTTTTAATTTTTAATTTATTTTATAAACCATAGGCAATTCTCATTTTTCAAAGATCTGTGCCTCTTTTCCAGGGTTGAGGAGAGTAGGAGCTAAATGGTCTGTAGGAGCTAAATGATTTGACTTCGCTTGATGTGATTATTCCACCAGGAAGAGTCTATTAACAGCAGCATCTTCAACTGTACAACTAGGTATAAAAGAGGACATTTCTCTTTATCCACAGTTACACCGGTAAAAACTGTCACAAAGGTGTGATTGTAACTGTATAAGCCACATCACACTAGTTATCTTGTTTGGAGGGTGTTTTTGTTTCCTTTTTTGAAAAAACTGTGTAAGAACTTACAGCTGCATAAATATGTCTAAGTCAAAGGAGTAAAGCAAAAAGAAGTGTTAGTAAAACATTAAAACTTCATACAGTCGTCTAATACATTGATCACATAATACCAATATTTACATGAATATGGATTTTATGTTTGTTTGAGACTTCCTGGAGTCTAACACAGCCTTGAAATTGTACTTGTATCAGAAGACCTTGGGTCCTTTAGGAAAGAAAATAATATAGCTTCTCCCTCTCCCTCAGTAACCAGTATATAGCACTAATTCAGCTAATTAAACATAGAGCACTGATGCGTAAGCTTTGACGAACCTCATTTCTACGATTTCTTCATGAAAGAAGATTGCTATTTTTAAACCCCTGACGTAGATCATGTATTCACTTCTTTTTTCTTCTCTATCACATCAATACATTGATTTAGAGCAGTGTGCACTACTTCAAACATTAATTTGTCTGGAGCAACTTGATCCTATATTATTTTTATCAAGTCCCATGATTTCTAATCATTATGCATATGCAGTGATTAAGTGTGCCTGTTGGGAGGAAGGCATAACATAAGTTAATATCCGTGGAAAAGAAGGTTGATGGGGCTAAGTGACGTAGCCTGGGTGTGCAGGAGGGTTCAGGATGAGCAGACAGACCTGCTTATTTCCTTGCTGTTTACATCTTGCTCTGATGAACAGAAACTGTGAGTTAGCTGTTTTCTTATAAGTACTATATTAGGTGACCCACACGTATACAAGGTAATGGAAAGCAGACCAGACCTGCTGGATTCAAGGAAGATGAAGCAGTTACATCAGCCAACAGTTTTCATGTACAAAACATTAAATACACACAGACTTTGTAGGTTACTCAACACTCCAGTGAAACATCCACTTGGGAGTCTGTACTATACCACACCGAGGGAATAAAGATCTTAAACAGGGATGTAAAGCTTTTTTTTTAAATTATTTATATAAGCAAAACATTTCTTAAGCAAGTGACTTCTTGAGTTAATACTTACCATAAATATTCTGGCTCTGAAATCTTCCTTTTCCCCCTTCCATCAGCTCCCTCTCCCTGCCCCCCTCCCGAACCAGAGTCAGCAGCGCAGGCTGCAGCACATATCCAGCTGAACTTCTGCACTTCCTTTTAATAAGGACAGATATGTAGGGAACCAGAAACTCAGTAATCAATTTACCCAGCTAGAGACAGGCATTCTTCTTGTCTGAGAAAAGCATGTTATTTGCTGAGGTAGATAGGGTATGTCACCATTACGAACATTATTTTAGACACAATTTTTTTTACTTCCCTGGTGTCTCCGTTTCTCATAAATTTCACATAGCAAAATCTCACATTTACAGTGGTATGCATTGCACCCTACTTTGGAATACTTCTTACACACTGTGCTTATTAATATTTTTAAATTATGTAGCCTGACTTTAGTGTAAAGATCACCAATGGTGAGTCACCTTGACTTGGAAGCAGCATTTTAAACAATTTTCTGAGCCCAGCAATGGGATCAGCGGGATAAACACACAAATATTTCACCACTTCCAGTAAGGATTTCATAATGGTCTCCTCTATGAATAAGTGATTAAGTCAATTTGAATTCATTAGCTGTATTTACGCTGTCTGTTTCCTTAATATTGAAAGAAGAATGCGTGGTGTAGAAGTCTATCTTTATGCTGAGAGTCAAGCCTCAGTCATTCCTTAGAGACTTTTTCTGGTATCTTCAGAAGACAGCACAGAAGGGTGTATCCGTGGAAGCAATTTGAAATTTGCACCCTCTGGCAGATCTCTTTCCATCCACCCACACTGGAATCATCATTTCCCAAAGTAGACATGCCATCGTACAAAGTATGATAAAGACACAGCGGCAAGACCAACAGCGGGGGTGGGTGGTGGGGGAAGACGAGGCAGAGAAAAACCCCACACAACGTCCTCTGCCATTCACCCTCAGAAATGTTGTCTGGGAAATTAATTGCTCAAATGCCACAAATGTTCATTGCTTGGTATTTAGGTGTGGCATGAGCTATTTCTTATAAAAAGAACAGCAGCATAGTCTGCTCTCAGATAAGCTCATACATATTCCTTAGTGGGGGGAAATTTGGGCTCGTTTTTCTCTGGGTTTATATTGAGAAAGGCCATGCTATAGAAGCAAGAAATTACACATAAGGGCGCACTATTTCTGTTTCCACATCCTCCCAAAGACTGAAAAGTCAAAATTTGTCTGAGTTTCTGGACCTTAGCTTACCACTCCTTGAAACTATGACGTTAATATCTTTCTACACCATAAAATGGACAAAGTTTGAGATGCCCAGATGGTGAATGCTGGAGAACTGAGAAGTTGTTTTATGAAATTCCAGTGGCAACTTACCTCTGTAAATTCAAAAAGGGCTCAGATTTTCCAAACTGAAAGCTGTTTACCTTTCTATGCTAATTTCCTTTTTCTTTCCTTTATCTACTCTTTAAGTGTGGTCAAAGATTGTCTCATGTAATCTATTTTCTATACATCATCCAAAGGTGGCAGTTTTCCCCCATAAGCTAAAAAAACTTATTTATGTGGCCAGAAACATCTCCACTGGAGCTGGTTATTGAGCAGGTATAGAAGAGTGATACTGAGGTTTTATTTGCAAAACTGTAGCTACAGTATCTCTTCACATGCAAACGCCTGTGTTCATGGTATTTTCACCATGGTGCTAATCACGCAGCTGTGCAAGCAGCAGCGTTTACCAATTTGGATGCTGGTTTGCCCTGGCATGAAGAGCAGAGCCTGCTCTCCTCTAGTTAATTTTAAACCTACAAGGTCCACTGAGATTCTAGTATTGATTCTTGGGTGTTAAAGTAGAGTAGGATTAGAAGACTTTTGCTTTTGTGGGAATCTGAAAAACAAAAGTTTGATATTACTTCCATGCTGAGTTCTCATTATCGACATCTATTTTCACTTGTTGCATTTAACACAATTTATTTCCATCACATGTATGAAAACAAATAATTGCTCTCTTAGGCATGCTTGTGTGCTTATTCATGACTGAGGAATGACTTTATTCGGAATCTTTAGAATATTTTGCATTGTTCTATCTAATCTCCTACTGAGATCAGTCAGGGTTTTATACCACATCCTTAAAAAGAAGCACAGAAATAATCCCAGTTCAAAATGTCTGATAACTCATTACTGTGTTTGTCCATGCTTATAACTTCAGGGAAAGAAATAATGAATTGTCATGGGCAAATTCTTTTTTTTTTTCAAGAGGCTTTCCGTGACTCAAACTTGCAGCTCTTGCTGTAAATATAGCACACTAATTTAAGCAGTATGTATGCTCTCCTGTTGACCCTTACTCTGAGATAGCCTATTAATACCTTTTCCGGAGTTCCCGTCAGGCCCTTGCAATGCGGTGGGTGGACAGCAGGTGGGCAGGGGTCAGGCATGTGGGAATGCAGCCTCCTTCCCCAAAGCCCACACCAGCCCAGCCCAGCGCAGCCCAGCCCAGCCCGCTGGGGCAAAGCAAAGCCGGAGTGACCTGGGTGGCACCAGGCAGCCACACAGCGATGCTGCAGTCCCTTTGCCATGCTGCTGCTACAGCTGCCCTTGTTACCTGTAGGAAGACGAGCTCATTTCTCTAGGTGCATCAAGGATGCTTTGGTACTAAATTCGTGAGACCATAGGAGCCGAGAAGCTATAGATTAATATTTCAGTATAGGCTGAACAGTTTACTTCCTTGAGCTTACCTCTTCTCTCTTCTGTCTCGGAGAAAGGCGGCTCTATGGATCAACTCTTAGCTGGGTTTTGCATGGTTATGGAGGCTCCTCACTCAAGCTGAATAGTAGAGTTAAAACGTACCTCTGAAAAATGAAGGAACTGACTGTCCATAAGGCCTGGGTGCCGAACAGGGCACAATAGCAGCATGTTCACAGTTCAGGGTAATGTCTTTCTGGCTCTCAAAAATGGGGTTTCTAAAAATAATGAGAAAAGATACAGCGAGACAGTGTCATGTTGCTTGTTACTCTAGCCAGCTTAGCAAGCTTTTCTACTTAAAAGTAATATTTTCACAATACCTTGAGTTAGTGTGTTACCATGCCAAAGCAGAGGAGTTCAGAGTGGCTGACAGCATTTCTGATTCCAGCTCTCGCTTTGGCTCATCATAGCTGTGAAGATGAAATCTCACTTTTCCAGAGAGCCGTAGCCCATTACAGCACATTGGGAATGCCTGCCAGGCGCTACCCTTGGCTAGGGGCATGTGTTACAAATGTTCTTCTATGTGACTTACAGTAGGGGTGTACAGAGGAGGGGTGTACGGTAGGGGTGTACAGAGGATCACTGAACGCGCTCTCTCTGCTGGATTCTTCTTTTGTTGGTATTTCCTCTTCTTCAATGTTTTCACTAAGGAGGGAGGGATAAGGACAGGGAGGTCCTGATCTGACATCTGGAGCCTTGCTTTATACTCCTACCCAATAAACAGGCTATATGCTTTAGACAACAGAACCAATTATTTACACTAAAAGCCAAACAAAAGATGCTGGAGAGAGGAAGGAGGGAGGGCAAAATTTTAATAGGAACAAATACTATCGATTATTTCCCTGTATTTAGGTCACCACTGTATCACGACTGTAAAACTGAGGCCTCGAATGATTGTTTTATGCAGGTACGGAAACTAGCTGATGACATTTTCTCTGTGACTACTTCTGTTTGCAAGAATTGTATCTATAAATATATTTCAACTCAATGGCTTGCACCAGAGATGCTGGAGGACGCATAGGCTCCGGACTAGAAGGGAGAGCCCCAGCTGGTCAGCCGAGCTCCCAGCTGTGTGATCTTGGGAAAGGCACTTCACATCTGTTTTCTTCCCCTATTTCCTTTGCTTATCTAAGCACTAGTCTCGCTGTATGTCGCAGGGTGCCTCCTGTTTGGCCTCCAGTTGTTACAACAGAACAGACTTCAGCTTCCTCTCCCCAACCCCTTGCTTTCATTTGTATCTTTGCTTTCAAGTTTAGGAAAATGTGCCCCCTGATCCCCAAGGCTGCATGTTTCTGGCTGGTCACATGTGTGATGCTCATCGGTGGACAGGGTAAAGAAGAATGGTAGGTCTCCTAGTTACACGTAGACCTGATACAAACTTAGGCACCCTGGAATGCAGTTCTACCTGGAAGGTCCAGGTGACATCTGGCAACACCACCAGTGGTGGGCCTGCCAGAGCAGTGTACCACGCGGCTCATGCAAAGGCTCAGGCATAAAGGGGTTCCCTGCAAAGCTGTTGCAGACCCCTCACATCCATCATTTCACTGCATGCAAGTCCAGGGGGATGCACTCTAACCTCAGTACCCTGAAGCCACTGAGTTTCATCCTCTTATCCCTATCTACTCAAGCTTGAGAACTTGAGTGAGATGAAAGCATTTCAGAGGAACAGGACAGCCTAAAGTTTCCTTTAATGCCTCGTATCCTTGCAATAACAAGGAATCCATTAGAGAGCCTGTAACAAATACATATGCCAGTCCTCTCTCTTCACCATTTCCCACAGGCTGCACAATTTCTTTCAGGAGCTGGATTAATGTGTCCCTGTTTTACAACAGTATTTAAACTAATGGTGAATTCACCATCTTCACATGAAGCAACAGCATGTTCTGATCTTTAATTACTTTCTGTGTTAAGAAATAGCTTCTTATTTCAAGATTGAATTTGTTTAACTTCAGCTTCCAATCACGGGAAAGCTTCTGACTTACAAAAGGAGCAGCTTCCAGACACCGGCTGAAAGTTGAGGTTAGATAAATATACATTTGTCAGGAAGGCTGAAATGCCCTTGCCTAATTATTTTCAGTTTCCAAGCATAAGTACGTATACACTGTGATCAAGTTACTTTTCATCCTTCTCTTCATCTAGCCAAACAGGTTGAGTTTATTTACCTCCTTATTTTCCAGTCTCTAATTTATTTGCCCATCTGTTGCTGAATTCATTATAATATTTCCAGTGGACATGGTATTTCAGTACTGATGTGATGCAGTAGCTATAACTCTAAGTGTAATGACCCATTTACACAAAATAATGATGCGTTATTGTAATTGCTGATACCTAGGCAACATCTTTTATGTCAGTGATCAGCGTTTAAATGTTTGTAAATACCTAAATATTTTAAAAAGAAGTCTTTTAGTTCTTGAGCGTTGAAAGAGGCGACTGTTATTTTACTTTCTGTTAAAGAAATATTTTTAAGGCTATGTACTTCTTGTATTAGACTGATTTTATGAAAATACTTATTACTGAAGTGAATGTGTGCCACATAGTTTGGAAAATAGAATGGCCTTTTCACGGCTGTTGGAATCACGTGCCCAAATGCAACTCTGATACACTACTGAAAATGGTTACTTTATGTGACACACTCTTATAAACAACTTCAATTTCTTATTCTTTTTTATTTTGTAATGTATGATTAAGTCAATTACGGGCAGGCATCACCAAAAGATTACTAGAAGTGACATTAGCTACACAGTGAGTTTGTGTACCAGCTTTGGGTTTCTAAAGTATTTGGCTTTTTTTTTTTCTAATTTATAGTAGAAATGTTGTAAATGAAGGATTCTACCAGTTAAAGTATTAATATTGGTACCCTCAGTTTGTTAGAAGTGAAAGCAAATGGAGACAGTAAAGGACAAGAGGAAATACAGTCCCAAGTGTATTATAAATTCTAAAAATTGGGCATAAGAGATTAATTTGGCAAAGTTCAGTGAATATTTTCAACAAACACTATGCATTTACTGCCTTTCTACACCTTATTCTAATTAGTTAGTGAATGCGACAATTCTGCTAAAACAATATAAGAGAAACAACACCAGTCACTCTAGAGGAGCAAAAAAAATCTTGGTCGCCTTTGTTACCTTAATTCCATGCTTTTGCTGTATCTCACACCATGGAATATTTGATTATATGATCCCATCCCTGGCAGATTTCAAAACCTTTAGGTGCACTGGACTAAAACTAGAACTGGACCCTAGTTCAGAGCTCCGCCTATACAATTGGGCTGCTCTTCTTATGTCCCGAGTAATTTACTAGTTATGAGTAGCATTTTTTTTTTCATAAACTAAAGGTCCTGTTCTGCTCAGCACAGACCATACTGAGTGGAAATTAGGCAGAAGGCTCACTTTATGTTGGGTTTTCTTTTCTGTGAATTCTCTCTGCATTCTTTTCCCCATGTAAATTCTCCTTTTTTAAATAAGCAACAGTCGTTGTGTTGGATTCACTACACCTATCTTTAGCTGTCCAACAATTAGTCCCTTAGTCTTAGTCTAATATCTAAACGTCTTCTTACAACTTTATTATTAGATGATTAAAATTAGTTTTCAGCTAAGCGAGCAAGCACCCACCCTTCAAAGCCACCAGCAGAATCTTTTGGAATTGAGGAGTATCTTCAAGGGAGTGTTTTGTCTTCTCTTGCTTTCCATTGCTGAGATGATCCTCTAAAATGCAGTCGTATCCCTGCACAAAAAATTCAGTGACTTGAGAACTAGACACACCAAAATCTACTCAGAAATAACAAAGAAAAAATGAAGTAACAGGGAAGAAAACTTGTAATGTAAAGGCTTAACAGTTCTGCACAGCACAAAATACGGTTTCTGATGCAATGTGAGCATGTCTGTGAAGAGCCAACTCTTCAGCGTGTCCTCTGTAGACTATTTGCAGTAGTATTTGCTGTGTGAAATGAAGATGAACCATGGCAGTGAGTGGATTTATGTGTGTTGCTGCTTAAAGGATAGGGCACCTTGAATGTGTTGCTACGTATGAAGTTAGTCCATCAAGTAGTTAAATCATTTTCTTCCCCTTATTTAGTGCCTCTTACACACAAGAGAGCTCTTGCTCCTTCACCTTATGCCCATACAGAACTTATTATGCACACATAGGCCCCTCATTCACTCCATATGCTCCATAGTGCTTTCCAAGAGAATTATAATAATGTGGTTCCAACTATCATGCCAGTATAATTAACCCCTGGTCTTTTTACTGTATTTTGATACACTTGAAATATTACCTACACTTTAAAATCTCTGCGCATTAAACAGGCCCTCCTACAAGCATTTTTCCTTTCACTTTCTCTAGTTCATTTCAAAATAATCACCGATTTATCAATATGCTTAATTTGCAGAGTTAATGGAATCTCCAAGGACTCTTGAGGATCATCCTTTTCATTATTTTTCATCAAATAAATAAATCAAGGCGAGACATCAGAACGTCCTAGCACCTGCCCAGTATGCCCATGCTGGGGAAGAGGGAGGGAATAAGCTTCTCCTAACACAGATCTGCAGTTCAAGAGGCTCCTCACTGGGTTTCTGGACACCGAGGCTCATAAATCTCCTGAAGCTGAATTTCCTGCTGCTGCCTGCAGTCTGCTCTTTCCTCTGATAATGCTCTTCCAGAGTGCCATGTTCCCTGCTCCCTTCCCAGGAGGATCTGGGGGTCCTTCCCACCCTTCACCACTGAGGACTTTAGCAGTGCAAAAGGTGAATGCTGATTTCTCTTGGTCTGCTTGGCTTTTGCTTCCATTCTCACCTCATTCTGTCTCATATTTTGGTAAACTGTGCATCTGCTGGAAGGGTAGTCAATGGTGCGTGCTGTTGGCATCTCTCCAAGTGACAGCTTGATGCCCACCGCCAAGCAGTGATAAGAAAAACGATGGCTCTTTTAATTGCACTGAATAAAGGAGCTCTGCTAAGTGCAGATTTGCTCTGTTAGGACCTCATTTTTTGTCACTGCGTTTTCAGCTAGGCTTCTGTGCTGATAAAAATGTGTTCCCATATAGTCACCATGGTTAGCAAAAATAGAAAAACAAACAAAAAAAGAAACACGAAAAAATAAATAAATATATTTCACTAGAAAAAAAAAGATGAAAAATAAGGAAAATCCAGATAAATATCTCCATTCAGTAATTAAAGTAATAAATATTCCATTTCTTAAAATTAACAAAAATTATGCCAGAGTTCTTTATTCCAGTCAAGACAGCATTTAAAAGTACCAGAAAAATAAGGGTTTTAATAAACTGATGTACAATTAACACACTTCCTGAACTCAATTTCTCCTTTTAATTTAAAACATTACACAGTGGGTGTATATGACAAACAGTGAGAGGGACAGGGGAAAGAGGAAATAAATGCAACTTATTGAATGAGTTACGACTTGATGGCTCTGTGCCATTAAATAATTTTCACTGGAATAAATGGCATTGATTATTGACTTAGAGTAATTCTGAGTAATTATGAAATATAGATAGAAACGAGAGCAAGCGTTTTGCTGTTGCTTTTCTAAGACTGGCTCTTGGATACCATCTCATTGCTTTTAGATGCCATCAAAGAAAATTAAAGCATCCTTGTCCTTAGAGCTCTGGAAGAAGAATGAGGTTGCCCTTTTGGTCTGATGACACTCTTAAAGAAGGAGATAAAAAGTTCCCCAATATCATCCATTATTTTATTTTTGTCAGGCTGTTTTGCTGGCTTCCTTATAATAACCCATTGAAAACAACCTTTTGCATGTAGAATCCTTTCCGAGAAAAGTTTAAATTTTTTATTATCTTATCTTTTTTAGTCAAAACTGTAAAACAAAACACTTTGCTTTTGAAGTTTTTCATTTTTATAAGTTGCCTGCTTTTCTCTTTTCGTGGTGTGCCATTTGTCTTTCACCCTTTACTTTTGAGGTCAAATGGAAAAGCTGAAAGAAGCAGAGAAAGAATGAATTAGAAAAAACCTTTTGAAAGAGAAATTTTGAAAGGCAAACAAGTAAACAGAAGCATGTTTACAGTTACTAGGTGGAAGGTCTTTCCATTGTTTCTCCCTGTACTGGGTGTTGGTGTGCAGGAGAAGAAGGAGCTCCATGGCAGATACTTCCCTGAAGCTCATGGAGGACCATGGTGCAGCAGATATCCACGCTAAGGACCACAGAGGACCTCATGCCAGAGCAGGTGGATGTGCCCCAAAAAGAAGCTGCAGCCCACTGAGAACCCACTCCGGAGCAGGCTTTTCCTGAAGGACTGCAGCCCACGGGGAATGCCTGCACAGGAGCAGGGGAAAGGTGGGAGAGGGAAGAACCATCAGAGAGGAAGTGCTGTGTACTAACTATAACCCCTTCCACCCACACTGTGCACTCAGGGAAGGGAGACGACTCTGGACTTGAGCCTGAGAAAGCAGGGAAGAAAGGTATTGGTTTAATGCTTGCCTTTGATTCTCACTACCTGAATCTATTTTATTTGGCAATAAATGAAGTTATTTTTCCCCAGGCTGAGTCTGGTTTGCCCATGATGGCAATTGTTACGTGATCCCTCTTTCTCTATCTGGACCAAAGAGCTTTCTCATCCTGTTTTCTCCCCTGTCCTGTTGAGAAGGGGGAGTGAAAGAGTGGCTGGATGGGTGTCCAGCCCTTGGCCAAGGTTAATCCATCACATTCCATTTTTTTAAACAGTTTTGTTACTGAGTTTATATGTAAGACCATCATGTGTGACAGGGAGGCACCTGGTGCATCAGTATGGACACCCATTTTTATGGCTCCCTTTTCATCCAGTCATTTAATCTGCTCTAAGATTTCCTAGGCCCTGTTTGTTTGGTATTTAGAGATAAATCCACAAAAAGGCATCTGAGCTATCTCAGGGCTCAGAAGCCACTAGACTCTAGACTCTCAGTCCTAAGTAAGGTGCTGGTTTTCCTGCGGTGCACGGAAAGACTTGGCTATTGGCAAACAGGAATCACCGCAACGACGTGATAAATAGGGACACACCTAACCTAGATTACAAATCATGCCAAGAGGGGTATGTCTTAAAATCACAAACACAGTGGGATTGACCTGCCCAGTCTTTAAATAAACGCTAATAACATCTGCTCTGAGAAGGCTATTTATACTCTTTTCTGTACCTAAGGGGGGGTAATCGGCATCTGTCAAGAACAATTCATACCACCTAATGATGTTTTATTATCTCTACTAGCTATTGAGAAAACCCAAATGACAAGCTTAGATTTGATGCCTAACTTTTAAACTTCAAAAATAAGGTGGGAAGAATCCCTGCCCCACAGCTGTGAATGTGCAATATGCTTAAATATGCAATAGGCTGTTTAGGCAAGACACAAAGTCTATGAAGATACATCCAAAATCAGAAATATTGGCAGTGGGGTGGGGACCTTTAAGTGTGAGGTACCCAGAAACTACTGACACAGATGGACAAAGAAAGTAACCGGAGGGTACCCTGGACTCCTAAGTGCTGATGATCAGGGCACAGTGCAGTCAAATGTGAGGCCGTCTTTCCACCTATGACTAGCCAAGAGACTTATCTTTTAAAGTTGTCTTTTGTCTCAGGGATATGTCTAAGTTTCATTATCCAAAATGCATTTTATTCAAGTCTACATCTGATGGGGACTCTAACTTCAGCTGTCATGAAATGCAGCTGCGTCCCCATGCCAGGGAGTCCTTTTATGATATGGCTCCCTGCTCTTCTGGTCAACATGTAGGTGCAGTCAAAAATGTTGGCTTTTAGTTTGTAAATCCTCATAAAGCTTTAATCCTGACTTTTTGTCCCTTCAGCACTACAACTGAAAGCAAGTAAGGGACCATTGCCAAAATACAGTGATGCAATTGGATCCAGCTTTTAGCAAACGAGGTAATGGCCTCAAGTTTAGGCTTGTTTTTGCAACCTGCCAATGGTTCCTCTGAACAAGAAATCATACTAAGTTCCTACTACATGGTAGTGTAAACAGGCCCTTAGAAACTTCAGGCCAGCTCCTCAGCTGGCAACATCAGCGCAGCATGGCTGTGCTCTCCTTTCAATGCAGATGATATCCTCTACTAACATCTCTCAAATTAATTTTTTTTTTCCCTCCCTTGAAATTTCTGTCATGACTCCAATAGCAACACGTTCAGTGAAACTTACAGTTCTCCAGCATCTGATACCAGCTGTCAGGCTGTGTTTCATCAGACTGAACTCTTTGTCCAAGTGCTACCAGCTGGCGTTGCTTCAGCCATCTGGGATCGCCGTGCTCTAACCTACGGACTAACGCAGCTCCAGCAGAGTCAGGGCTCCCTATCTTTTCCACAAACAGAATTTGTTAGGAAAGTGAAGCAAAGCAAAAGCTGCTGCCCCTAATCAAAGCTTAAATCTTTCTGGGGCTCACAGCCTCCAAATGTCCACCCCTATCAGAGGCAATTCAGTGCTTTGCAGCTCTCAGATGTTGGCTTGCTAACTGTTGGCATCTTTTTGATTCCCAGGCTCTGTTGTTGGGAAACGCACTGTATAACGTACGCCAAGGACAGTGCAGCAAGGTTTCCTCTTTCTCCTGCCTCCCCCTTTGTGGCTTCTTATGTAATTCAGTGTTATCCGTCACTTCCCAATCTGCACACTTCCACCCTGCAAACTTTCACAAACTTTCTACTCCTTCCTCCCACTTCTCCCTCACTTCCATTAATTATACGCCACACTGCTTCTCAAGCTTTATTTTATGCAACCACCAATCTCACTAAAATTATGTTAGAAGGCTTTGAAAGTAGAAACTTTGAAAAGCTGTATTTAAAATTACCACGGGAAAAAAACCCACACACCCCCTTTGATTCAATATGTTTTGGACATCTGGCAATACGACGACCTTCCCTTCCCCACCAAATTTTGATTCTTTATTTGATCTCATTAGTTAAATTCCTCTCAGTAATCTTATTATTGTTATTGACTGCCAGTAATATAATTGGCACTGTAGAAGAGCCTGGGAATTGCCATACTGGATCAAACCAGTGATCCATCTCTCCTAGTACCCTATCTCCAAGAGTGGTCAGTACCAGCTGCTTCAGACAAAGAAACGCTACAGCTGGCAGTTTGGAGATAATCTGCCTGGAAGCTAAGTTTCCCTTGTTTAGCATTACAGGCTGGCTTATGCCCCGACGCCTGGAGATTTATGTCCCTCCCAGAATGCTTGCTTATGAAGTCAGGTACTGTCCTTGCCTCGTAAACTTACGGATTGCGGTCAAAACTGAAAAAGCAAGGAAGGAATATGAACACTTAGGTCAATAAGGCAACAGCCCAGTAATCATTACCCGCCATGCTGCAAACTTTCCCAAGGCTACACAGTGGGCTGGTAGCGGGGGCTGGAATAAAACTCGGTAACTCCTGGCTCCTTGTCCTGAGCTCATCTTAGGAGATGATGTTATGTCTCAAAGTATTTAAGATGTGGTAAACGCTAATTTTGTAGGACTGACCACTTATTCAATCTTTTTTTTTTCTTGTCTTTCCAGAGTACTTTGCAGAGGTCACTACATTCCTGAATAAGTACCTATGCTTTCATCCGAGAATACTAAATTTCAAAAAAATGATAGAAGTTGTTAATCTTGGTAGTAATAAATCCAAACTGTAGAATTTCTTGGTTAAAATTTATGTTAATTTTGGACTAGGACAGTATGGGAGACCAGTTCTCCCAGTAGAAATTGTTTTGGATACATAAAGAAACTCTTGATTTCAACACAGCTATCATAGGTCTATAAATAGCAGGCCTCCTATACATCTTGTACAACCTGAAAAAAGATTTTTGTGACATGCTTTTTACTTAAAATCTCAAACAAGACTTTGTCTTTGGCTATAATTTTGGCTGGAAAAAAAACCCTGTTAAAACTGAATTAGCAAAATTACCTTTCTCCTGCTCACACAATGAAGATACATGTATTTGGACTTCAGCAGATCAATTTGAAAACTAGCGGTCTTATTGTCAAAACAATTTCCAGTGTCATTGCTGTCTGATCATGGGAGGAACAGGGCCGTATTCTTATTTGCTGTACACTTACAGCACATCCTTATTCAATACCTCCCCCATATTAGATTACATTTATTCTTCAGAATTAAATGTTACTGCATTTATGTTTCTGTTGTATACATTTAATGGTAGATACATTGCCTTTTGGTAAATAACACATATTAAATAACCATTTATTTCCAATATATAAAAAACCTCATCATTGTTATTGTATATAAATACAGGATGCATTTGTTGCCTTTCTTAGCCTTTTCTCTTCTGCACCAGCATGTCCTGTAAATTAAGGGCAGGTTCAATTAAAAACATTTTCTAGCTTTCATGAGGTGGAAGATGTAGAAATCAATTCAGTAGCAAGCTGGCTGAATCAGCAAGAAATCAGCCAGCCTGCAGGAGCCCCTTTTTAAATGTTTTCCTCTCTAATAAGGTAACAAGCTAGAGAAAGGTAGAAAACAGAAAGGGAAGTAGGGAGAGCTTATGCAGATTAGCTGCTCCGCTCCTGCAGGCTGCAACCCTTATTTGATGCAATTTTTATCCTGCATCCATGGTTGCCCAGTTAATTTGTTGTTAACATTTTCTATGTCTTCAGTACTATTCATACATTGCAGCAAGGCCTTCAAATTTTCAATGTTCCTCAATGGAAAGTGTACGCAGTTTTATTCAGTTCTTTTCAGCTTACAGTTCCATTTGTGTGAGGTTTCATTCTCAACAGTTCGTTCACTGCTTTGAAAAATAGGCACTGTTAATTTTTAAAAATTGATATAGAATAAAAAACTTGTGGATATGAGAATATAGAAAAACTCTTTCTGGAAATCATTCTGAGAGTTGAAGAACACTGCATTTTCTGCATTTCTGTTTCCCTCTTTTCATCCTCCATGCACGTTATGTCCAGGAAAGAAGAATTACTACAAACAATAAAAATTATGTAATATTAAAATGTTTAGACAGAAAGAATAAACATAGGACTATATCACTGAACTCATGACAACTGCAGAGTTTTATTTAGTACAGTCTTGTTTGCACCAATATGTTTTACTAGTTAAAAGGCATTATTTATTCCTTTTTTGCAAGATATGTTTCCTTACTCAGTAAAGGTGAGTTCCTAGCATCCATCTTGTCAGCCAGCTTTTCATTAGAGTCTTCTCATCTTATTTTATTTAATAGAAAAATCCCACAACAGTTAAACATATAAGATGAAATTTAGTCAATTTTGTGTTTTCTTTTTTGATTTAGTGAAGCAAGGGTGTCTGTATTACATCTAACACCGCCATTAAAATTTAACAGAGCCTCAAATGAGAGAGATCCATTTTCTGGCTTTTGATTAATTTCTCATTTGCCTAAAAAGTTACAAGCCTTTGTAGAAGCTGTAAATCGGGCTAGAAGTGGTACTACATTTTTTTCTCTTTTTGTCCATGCAATAGCTGTGCCTCTTTTCACCTAAGTGTGTGCTTCAGCCATTGTGTTTTCCCGAACTTGGAGCCATTTGGTACAGTGCTAATTTATTTTACTGACTGAGCACATGAATCCCCGCTTCAGAGGAGCACGGATGGCGCTTTGGCTCAGAAGGAAGCTTGCATAGCAAGTGGAAAAGGGGTATCACTCTGAATGATTAATTGTAGTCCTCAGAAGGGTCTCAGAACATGATCATTCTTTACAGAAAATTGGATTAAAATTTGACACTTCTACAATTTTTTTTCTTTGTAGTGAAATTTTCATTTTTCATCTGTTGGCCAAATAATTCCATGTGCAGTCATCCCTAAATTAATCTTGAATTAATTTTTAAATCCACTGTCCTCTAATATATAATTCACCATAAGAAAACCCAGAGCAGTCAATCTTTCATTAGACATGGGGTGAGAAAGGGTCAGCAGACACTCCTGCCGTACTAAAAATAAAGGCACCACATCTGGTATGGAATGATGTCTGGAATTGTAATGCATATGCATCCACTTACTTGTTCTGCTGAAAACACAAACTACAGAGTGGCTGCATGTTGAAACATGAACCAGTGTAATAGGAGCTTAAACCCTGGAACAGACTGTTTGTATATGTAGTCAGTTTATTAGCAAATGTGCAGGCCTGTAGAGTACAAGAACCATCGTTTCAAGCCGATCTGTCACACATTTAACAAGCTGTTTGTAATACAGTCCATTTCATGTATAAGAGAAAAATCTTTCCCACAGGTATAAGAAATATATGATACTTTTAGCATATGGTGAGCTCTGGTTTTGCAGGTATCCTACATTAGAAGCTGCTGTAACATGTTGGGTTAATTTTTGTTTGTTTCCCAAAATCCTCCTTTCCTTTGTTGAACGTGCTATAATAAAACATGTTATAGCGGATGTTAAAAATGAGATTCCGCACAAGATGTGTTTCTAATGTCAGGCACAACCCTGCTCAGCGAGAATAAATCTAGCCCTGGTGCAAACAGCTCACGCAAAGCCTACTTTATATACCACAGCAGGGCTGAATGGGTAGAAATCAATAAGAGAGGGGCCTCTACTGCTTGAGCACAGCTGTGCCTCTGTGCCTTTCCATCAAGGAGCAGCAAGATGCTGGGCCACCTCCCCAAAATGGTACCCACCGGCAGCAGCCAGCGGGGCGGTGGTGGGGAATACACACCCTGCAGTGCCTGCGCTGTGCCTCAGCTTCTGGCAGGGTTTGCAAGTGCTGCGTGGGATCCAGGGATTTCACTTAGAGAAAGCTGCCAAGGCACCAATGTTTCCCGATCTTGCCTCCCGGCGGGAGAGCCCAGCCTGGCTCTGCCATGGCCCCGGGGCCAGGAGCTGTGGCCGATTGCCCCGCGGGACTGGCTCTGGAGTGGAAAAACACAGAGTCCCAATAGTGAGGAAGAGGAGGTGAGGTTGGTTCCCCCGTGCTGCCCAGCCTTGCCGCTGTGCTCAGCGGAGCCAGCGCCGAAGCCTCCGTGCTGGCTGGGTGTCTGCACCGGGAGGGGAGCAGCGGCATCGGGCAGGCTCTGCGCTGGGGCCGTGTGCCCCTGCCTGCCTTCTGCCCCTGGGGAGGAGAGGAAGATTGCACGTGCTGCCCCACCGAAGGCAGGTGGGAAGGACACTTCCTCCCCCAGCCAAGTCTCCAGATGACCACTGCCTCGCTGCGTGTTTTTTTGGGAGGAGGAGGTAGCCAGGCTCTACTCCAACATCTTCTCAGGCAGTTGCTGGGTTTGCTTCAATGCAGTGACTTTATTTAAGCCTTTCTAGCTGTCACGGACAAACGCCTAGCAAAGAGGACTGTGGTTTGCAGCCTGTACCCAGGCTGGGTTATAATTCAAACCAGATTCCGTAATTGCGTTGCATTTCACCTCCAAGTCAGAAATTAAATCTAGCGCATGTCAGGTGCTAGTGATTATGGGCTGGCTTCCCCAGCCGGTGCCAGCAGCTCGGCGGGGTGTGAGGGGACCACAGCTGCCACCCATCACACGGAGGACTTCGCTCCCCCAGGAGCAAAGGGAAACTCCTCATCCAATCCAGCAGGGCCCAAAGCCCCTTCCAACACTAGCTCCCTGCCTCTCTCCCCAGTGAAAACAGTCAAATGATTTCAGCTTTAACCGCAGATCCCACAGTAACTACTGGCCCTTGTCAACAGTCTTAGAGGAGTAGCCAAAGGCTGTTCAGGGCAACTGCATTAGTGGGAATATTTCCATATATTTGAATGGGTATTGTCTCAGACCAGGAATGAACAAGACTGTTCTGCTCCAAGTCCGTCCATACGAGGACAGTGGGGCAGCACCGGAAAGCTCCTGCTCCCAACACTGTGGAGCTGCTCCTCTTCCCTAACGTCATCCAGTTTGTTGGCAGACGTCCCCCTCCAGGTCCAGTCGTGCAAGGGAAAGAGATTTCTTCTCCCCGGTACCTCCCAGTTACTCTTCTCTTTCAGCCTGCCAGAGATATTACCCCCATAGTTTTGCTGGCAGAGCAGTTGGTTTTAGTATTCCTTAATCTGCTTCAGATAAAATCGATGGGTTTAACTCCTACAGCTTCCACAGGCGATCTGAGCCAGCCCAGCTGATCTTACCTCACACAAAGGGTAATCTTTACCACTTGTGCGGCTGGATCCAGAAGAGGACGTCTGCTGCTGCCGCAGACTCCAGATGATGCAAGTTTTGTTCCTTTGCTATATGGTAATTCCAACCAGGTGAAAATAGGCAGGTACCCCAGTGAAAATTGCCAAGCGGTGGAAATATTCAGAAAAACATGTTTGCACAGTATCACGCTGAGTAATATCAACACAGATCATGTGAATTGACCCAGTAATCTGTTGCCATCCGCGTGTCACAGAACTTGAAGGCTTTGTACAGCTTTGATTACAAAAATGTGCACTTTATCTCATCGTGGTGATTGAATGCAGAGGGAATGGTTTTGTCTTTAGGCTTGTTTATTTTTCTTTTTCGGGCATAATGGAGTTTTGAACAGTAAAATTGCTTTCTGCCTTTTCATAGCTGTTTGGCTATTCAAGAGAAAAAAAGACACACCAGACAGTACGGCACTGCTGAAGGGAGGGGTATGAACACAGTAAAAAGCAAGTTTAATGAGCATGTTTTAATATTTAAGGAAAAATGTGTTTTCACTTAAACACCTGAAAATCCACAATGAATCCATTCAAGTTAGTGGCATTATTTACCGTTTGTTAAAGGTGGAGAACCTACTCCTGAAATATCATTCTAACTCTGTACTTTAAAAATAAGTAAATAATAGCATTGTCCTGTGCCTCTCTCAATTCTTCGGTACATCTTTCATTGCTTGAAGATGCCTAATTATGAAAATCACACTTTCCCTTAATGCTGAAATCACACAATGAGTGAGATAGACTTGAGGCACCCTCCGAGCAATTTTTGGTACTGATACATTTTTTTCCGTATTTTTTATATTTGCTTTGGGTACACAACCTCAACAAAATCAACTGAAGCAATCATGAAAGGAGAACAACCGAGGCAGAGGAGGTTACAAATAAAGCTGGGGTTTGGGAGGGTTTCCAAGACATGGGGAGGAGACTGTGCTTTTCGATTTGCTTATTTATATTAGTAGCTACAATTTGACACTTGGGATTTTTTCTGTGCAAGTTGGCAGCTATGACAATAATGGACTATCATTCATGGCAGGGTCTTCCTGATGGCAAAGTAAAACCATCCATATGTTTCTGAGACCCAAAGGAAAAAAGTACTGGTGCTAGCAATTGAAAAGGGCAGCTCATTGGAGGTCTTAATCTTGCACTGAGAGCTCAATAAACTTCAAGGGCCCATGAGAGTGGGGAGGAAGGAGGCTGGAGCCATAACAAAACCTGGAGTTTTTCATGGTGTCATCAGAAGGTCTCTCCTTTTTTTATTCACATAAGTAAACAATGGTAGGTTTGGGTTTTTTTTTTCCTTTCTTTTTTTTTTAATTGCAGAGCTGTTTGGGGATGATGAAGAGGAACACTCTGACAGGGCAATTCATCTTGTCTGCCTGTATGTTTAACTTGCCCATGCCATCTTTCATTTCAGCTCTAAGCATCAAGCAACCATTATGCAGAAGTCATAAAAAGGTCCTAGGAGGCATGACACTGCCTATTGCCAGTCTTGCTTTTATTATTTGTGCTGAAAATGTTTTAAAATCCACTACGCTCCAAAAATACTTGCAAGTTCTGTCTCTTAAAACAACTGTAATTTCCATTGCATTTACGGTTTTCGCTGAGGGTGTTGTTCGCTATGTGACTTTCTCCCAAAACTGCCACGACAAAACCGAATCCCTTTACATCACAGTCAAGTCAATCAGGGATCTGAGAGTGAGGGAAAATAAAGTAGCAGCCAAATAACACGTTACTTCTTGCTTTTGCTAGTCTGACCAGAAAGCTAGGACAGGCAGTGAGGGAGAAGCCTAAAGGCTCCAGGTTTGGTTGAAACAATGATCAACTTGTTTTGCTTTGCCATGGTCCCATAACTGCATGGCAAACAAACAACAATGTAAGTACAGCCAATTCATTTGCTGTCTAGTTTTGATTTATGAAGGCAATAACCGAGCGAACAAGGGGATTCAAACCTTTTGGTTGCTTTTTAATTTTAGTTCCTTTCAGTTCTATTTTAAGTTTAATTTGAAATAGTTTTGAGGGGGAAAAGCGGCAGGGGGGCCCTCTTACCTCTTCATAAGGAGTGCAATACCTAACTTTTACTTTTTGCCTTGTGTGAGGAAGTATTTTTGCTTCTTCCTATTGCTCGATTAATACATTCTCCTAAACATTATGTTAATATTCTAATTTGGATCTTTACCTTTTAGATATTCAAACTATAGCAGCTGAGGGACTGACATTTCAGACTAAGAACCCATGGCTCCAATTATAGCTTATAGGAGCTGTCTGTTCTCAGTGCTTGTGTAAATCAGCCTTAGGATTGATCTGTGAAGCTAATTGCAGCTCTAAAATTCAAAACTACTTTCCCATTTTTCAAAGGAGCTTTGGTAAACCCTGAATTCCTCAAGGAACTGCTTATGCTATTTTACAGTTAATGAAAGGGCTTACCAAAAAAGAAAGAAAAAGTATTAATATTGTCCAGTCAAACTAATGTCTGTGAACATAGCAGGAGTGCATTGAAAGAGCACAGACTGGATTTGTCATTGCCCTTAATCTTGTGTGCTCATTTATATTACTGCAGAATTTTAAATGCTATTGCAACATAAAGAGGAGAGTTCCTCACCCACCCTGCACTGGTGTAAGCAAGCCAACAAGATGTAAAGCAGCAGAAAACCTGGCTCCATACGTGTACATGCAGTGCTCCGAATAATGTGGTATGACGCCGGTCTCAGCAAGAAGCAGGCTACTGAAGAGCTCAGAGGAACTGAGGAGAGCTGCCCCCCTCAGAAAAGGTCTGGTGTCAGTAGATGGTACAAGGCTCTATTAACTCCCTGAGTAGCCACAAATTCCAGTTTTATGTCAGAGATATTGGAGATCAGTATCTGCTGCCTCATAAGATGCATCCAGTCAGCTGAGCAGCCTTATCTTCAGCTGTGGGGGCAGCAACCAGCAGGGCTCAGTTTGCTCCCAGTCCAGTAGTTAGAGCTAAATGGGGGCCAGGTGACCCTGCCACTGGGGGACTGCTCCCCAGTACAAGGGGGTCTCGCAACTCCTGCTGGTTTGGGAGCCCTGACTTATAGATGCGAAATGCCACCAGCCAGCTGTATGTTTCAGCTCTGAGAAGCCACACATAAGACAGTCCTCCCTCCTCCCGGGAACTAGAGAAACCGGGCAGCAATCACGCTGGGCTGGTAGTGTGCCCACCTTGTCAAAAAACATGCCCCCCAAACGTGTCTTTTTGTGCTTTATCACAATAGTGGGTCCTGTCGTACCAGCTACAGCAGGCAATTTGCAAACAAGCCCATTGCAAATAATTGCTGGATAATTTCAATGCCTTTAAAATTGTTTTTCTTAAATTGCAACTACAGAATAAGGAAAACTATATGTGAGAAAAACCTGTTCTTTAGTTGCAAAGGAAAATACACCAAACTGCAAGGACCGTGCAACAGTAAGTGAACTTAAAGTCAGTAGGGTTAAATAAAGATAGAATGTGGTAACTCATTGCACACCAAATTCATTTCCACGGAGGCAACTGATACCGACCTCATTCTATAAGAAAGCACACAAACCAGCTCTTTGTGGAGAGCTCTTTTGTGAAATTGAATGCACAGTTCGAACTCTTCATATATTTATTTTAGGTACAAATGAAAAATCAAAAGATTAAAATATGTACACACGTAGTGGTTTTTTACTAATAATATTATGTATCTGCATTTTCATTTCAAACATTCAGAAATTGTTAATTTGGTCTCCAAAGGTTCTGAAACTGGCTCAAAATATTTTTCTTCTCTTCCAGGTTTTATCAACTTGCAGCATTTGATTGCCTAGAGGAAACTTTTTCCCACTTTTCTCTTCGACTTTGATAAACATAACCTGTTTTTTCATAAATGTGTTGTGTAACATTCTTATATAGAACCCAAGCAGAAGCCCCACCTCCAAATATCACAAGACTTGGAATAGAGTCATGAAATTTGGCAGTATTATTTTATGTATGTGATATAGATATGCAAATGTACTTAAGGTGTCCTCATTTATGGCTGTGGACAGTACAATACAATCAGTTTTGTGCATGAACACAGGAGCCAGGTTTTCATGAGGCCCCTGCTGATGCCCCGTCAAGTCAGGCTGCACAGATGACTTCTGAAAAGCGTCTCATTTAGGGCAGCCTGTGACTTAGCACAGGCTCCCTCCTAATCTCTTTCAGGGGCTCAGTTCCTTGCTCAAGACAGACCATTAATTTGCTGTTAAAGTCAACATCTATCAACAGTTATTACTTGTATCACCCCATCGCAGTAATTTTCTGTTCTCAGCTGAATGAAGGATACCCGAAGTACCTCAGTGTGAATGATTAAATGGAAAGTGCTGTATCAATTAGTGAATTCAAGTTTCATGAATATGAGACGCAGACTAAGATTCAGATCAAAGAAGGATCTTAAAAGCCATGGCACTTAGCTGATAAATAGCAACACCAATAGCAGCATCTGCAGCCCTGGGTGAAAGCCTTCGTTCCTAGGCAATGCCTGAGAAAAATCAGGTACCTCAAAGCAAGATTCATAACGCCAAAGCTTAAGCTCTAGAATTTGTTTTATCCTTTCAGCTTTCCAGTAGAAAATACACCTTTCCTCTCAGGGTTCATTCCACCTTTAGTACAGTTGACCAATTATTTCAAATGAAGCGTGGGGCTCACATTTTTCTTTCAGAGAGGGATCCACCATCTTATGCAGTGGTGAGCACACTCTCAAAATGTAGGAAACCTCCATTCAGTTCTGCCCTCTGCCTGAGGCGTGTTGAACCTCTACCTTCCAAATTAGCCCATGCTTACGAAGCAGTTTATGTGTTTCAACTGATGATGAAGAAGCTCGTCCAGATGGAGCACCTGAGGGGGACTAGGAAAAAGGATGCCTAGCTCCTGGATCCAGAGGTGGCTTAGTGTTGGCAGAGGTGTCAAACCAGTCAGCCCTGTCAAAAATGAGCAGCTTTCAAGGATATTCAGGAAAAGTAAATGTCGGTGGAACTTCACTGCATAAAGGCCGCTTCCACACTGATCCGCTTGGCTGCTCCCAAATGCCACCCTGGCCATACCCACACTGTGTACTGGACAGGGCTTCTGCGGCAATAACCGGCAGCCTGCAAGGCCTTGTGGTGGCACAGCATGGCCCTGCCTGTACCCCTTACCTATGCTGTGACCTGTCATCACAGTGTCTTTCAGCATCCACCTTGATTTTTCTGCAGCACTTCTGCCAGGTTGTAAAATTAGTGGTCTGGAAAAGGCTAGACAGCAATAGCTGGCTCCACTGGTACCAACCGGTATCACTAACAGCCACCTCTGAGAACAAAAATGGGTTCTCACGGTGCATCTCCATTCCTCCTAGACCTGTTCTGTTTTGGCGCATACTACAGGTGATCATTGGTGAGCTCAGGTTGTCCGCAGAAGCAGGTCACTAGTTTTAGGCTATTAAAGGTGACACTGTGACAGGCTCGAGCATTGTTTCTCACAGGTAGCATATTTGTCTTTAGAGGTGACCCGAGCTGTCCTCCTGCCAGCACTGGCATGGATGGTGCAAGAGTGCATGTACGCTGTCCGTGATGTCTTTACTCCTGCTGCCACAGCACACGTGGTCTCATGCAGCCACAATGGTCTCCACAAAGAGTTCAGCTGCATCCTCAGCTACATGCCAGCGTCTGCCAGGAGTGTGTGTGTGTGTGGGGGAACTTCAGGGCCCATCATCGCTGTCTGTAATATACTACACTATGTGAGAAATATAATCAAGAGCACTTTACTGTGATATGTTGTGCACTTTTCTGCTAATGAGAGGAGAAGAAACAGCCTGTCCAGTTCATTTGGCCGAGCATGCTGAGGACATGGCTCCCACAAGGACTAGGCCGTCCCCAATGCTGTCTGAGCAAAGCAGTCATCTCTCAGCCATCAGGGCCATCCTGAGTTTCTAATTTTCTACCCCATTCTCTTTTTGCACTCTTTAAACCCGTATTATGCTTCTTTCTCCTCTTCATCAGAAATATTTTCATATTGGAGAAAATAAAAATCTAACTAATTAGAAAACAGGAGGCTGGACTCTCCCACTACACATTCTGCCTTGCTTCCATATTAGTTTTAGTTGTCATATCTAAATATGGTAATTACTTGAGTATTTTGATGTAAATCATGAGCGATATTTCTTGTACTTCAGCAACCAAACACAGGGTGCTAGTACTAATGTGGCAGAGCTCATTATCTGCAAGATCATATTAATAAAGTCTAAGACAGATCTGAAAGCTGAATATCCTTTTTTAATTCGCAGTTACAGCTACTATAGAACTAAAAGTATCAAATTACAAATGCCAGGGCTTCATTTTTCAAAGTGGGAATCTGTGTTCAGAGAATCCAAACCGTGTTTTAAGATTATATGTTAAACTTTAGAGATAATTTTCAATACTATTTACAGTTTATTATGGTTCAAGGCTAAATATGACTCTGAAATCATATATTTAGTCAAGATGCCTAAAACAAGCCCCTGGCTTACACCTTAGGTTCTGGTATTGAATGAAGCAATCTTTCTGATATGTCTATTTTAGTGTCTTGTATAATCAGTAGCAAGTGGTGGAGGCCTTGGAAGGCCTCTAGAAAATTAAAAATTAGGAAAAAAAAATCATATTTATTTGACTTTGTTCAAACTTTGGCAGATTAGAAATCTTCAAAGCCATGCAACAAAACTCATTAACTACGTAAGAATAATAGGTATTAATTTAAAAGGATTACTTGAATAGATGCTTAGGTTTGGGTGCCAGTTAGGTGTCTCCGACCTCACAATGTAAAGAAATGGCATCTTTCCTTGGTTACACAGTATAATATCCTGGCCTGTATCAGGAATAGCGTGGTGAGCAGGACTCGGGAAGTGATCATCCCCCTGTACTTGGCACTGGTGAGACCTCACGAGTACTGCGTTCAGTTCTGGGCCCCTCACTACAAGAAAGACATTGAGGTGCTGGAGTATGTCCAGAGAAGGGCAACGAAGCTGGTGAGGGGTCTGGGGTCAAGTCTTATGAGGAATGACTGAAGGAACTGGGGCTGTTTAGCCTGGAGGAGAGGAGGCTGAGGGGAGACCTTATCACTCTCTACAAGTACCTGAAAGGAGGTTGTAGAGAGATGGGGACTGACCTCTTCTCCCTAGTGACAAGTGATAGGACGAGAGGAAATGGGTTCAAGTTAAGCCAGGTGAGGTTTAGGTTGGATATTAGGAAAATTTTTTCACTGAAAGGGTTATCCAGCATTGGAATAGGCTGCCCAGGGAGGTGGGGGATTCACCATCCCTGGAGGGGTCTAAAAAAAGGGGGGACGTGGTACCTGGGGATATGGTTTAGAAGTGGTTTTGTCAGGTTAGGCTAATGTTTGGACTCAATGATCTTAAAGGTCCCTTCCAACCTTAACGATTCTATGAATATATGATTCTATGATTCTTTTCATGTTATGGTTGGGCCTGGGCTATAACCACTTCTGCTTAGGCTATATAATGGAAGAATTAGCTGTTCCTCTGTTTAGTGACAGCTGAAATAATGGAAAACTACTTTCCAAGGACTAAATGCAGGCAAGAACAGGCTATGCTATCCAAGTGATCTAACACTGAATGGACAAATGGTGGGACTGTGTTGAGTCCAGCTATATATCTGTGTAGCAGAATGACCAGAGGAAGTCAGAGAATGCCAGAAAGCATCTAGGAGATGCCTGTGTTATGATGCTGAAGAGCAGCTATGTTGGGATTTGAGGACAAACTGCCAGTTAGAAGTTTAGAAATATAATTACGGAAAATGCTTTCTGCTGTTTGATTGTTGCCATGTCTGAGTGCAAAGACTTATTCTTAATATTATGAATTAATAACTATTATTAATTAATTAATAAAAAGAAGGCCCTTCAAACAAAAGAAATGAGGGATTATTCAACTCCATCACCAACTTCTGATCTTGATTGATACAACTAGATCAAAATGGAATATTATCATGAACTGTAAGGTGACATATTTTCCTTAAAAAGAAGAAATGGAAATGTTTCAAGGTGACCCCATCTTTCAAATGTCTTAATTTTCTATAAATGAATCAGATTTTTTTTCTTCTTATAGAATTTTCCATGTAGCCATATCTAGAATGTGGTTAGTTTTCATTTAACTTACTCCTTTCTCTGACAAAATGCATGTATTGCAAAACCACATGAAATCACGTTCTGGTGATTTCCTTCCTGGACTTCTTTACCCTTCTCTCTTTGCTCCAAATCTTATGAATATCTTTCTTTTATAGTTATATACATGAGCTGTAATAAAAAGTGTAAAGAAGACCAGAAAGAGAATATTATCTTTTTTTTTCCATGTTCACAGTAATCTGTTCTCATTGCCAGTCTGATTGCCAGGCTTGTAGTGATAGTTCATTCCTACTTACAGAGAGAAGCTGATCAGATAAAACGAAGAAAGATACACTAACACGAGCCTGGTACATAAATGTTATAATAGCAGTAATAATGTAATACACTTCTACCGTGTTTTTATTCAAGGATCAGTTGTGAAAAAAAGAGAGAAGCTGAGTAGTGGCCTTTGCCTATGAAGATCCAATTTCTATGTCACAGATTCAGGAGGTGTTTGCTAAATAACATAAACTAATGCAGGATTGTACCATATTCTGCACTGGTTCTGCTCCAGCCCTAGATCTGTGCCAGGTGTTAGGGTCACTACATAACTGATTTTTCACTATGGCTGTTGAATGAAAAAAAAAAAAAAGATCAAACCAATTGTTGTTTCCTTAACTCCCCCTTCCCCTAAAATTGTATTCAATAAAAATGTCCCAGATAGCCTAAAACAGAAAGGATTAAGTTTCCTTCAGAAAAGCAAAAGAAATAGTCTAAAATCATAAAATTAAAGAGAAAACAGAGAGCAGAGAGCAGCAAACAGGGAGTTATTCCCTATGTTAGCTTCAGGATACAAAAGATTCAGGCTAAACTTTTCCATTGCCTTCTAGAGAAATTTGAATAGCCCTCTCCCACTGCTAAGACACTGCTCTGTTCCCAGGGCTAGGGAAGACTGTGCGGCAGCAGGACACTCTCAGCCTCCTTCCCTGATGCCGTTACACTTAGTGTAAGCTCACGAATGCATGGACTGGCACCCAAGCCGCCTAAGTGGAGGTGACAGATTTTCGTTTCCCATGGTCCCCATTCTCGTGGTGTTTTTAATTTGTCTTGGATACACTTTCAGTGTTTTACAAGAAGCCGAAAAGTTCCAGGGGAAGAAATTACTGCTGTAGCATGCAATGATTTAAAAGATGCTCCAAGCCACAGCCAGGGAAGGAGCTGACCCGAGGTCCCACCTCCTCCATGAGCTGACACTTCCACTTCTCCTGCGAGTCAGCCAGCCGAGCTTTGGCCAGCTGGAGCCATGCTGAGCGCTTGACTCACATTCATAGAAGACAATCAATTTTTGGCCGAATTTGCTATTTTCTAAAAATGTTACACAGTTCTATTAATATGCCAAAATTATAGCTGTTTTATTCACCCCACAGACTAGTTCTTGCTTCACGCTCCACTGTGAGAGGTCTGCCTGCTACAGGCTGAAAGCCGTGTGGTACAGGAGCCTCAGCAGGAGAACACGGTAGTGGCAAAACTTTGAAAGAGTCCAGCAGACAATTCTTAATGTAGCTATTAAACTCACAAGAGTTCAGCTTATTAACATTGATTTTTTGGGGGAAAAATACAACAATTCTCCCCCTTTTCTAAATCCCTATTTAGTTTTGAAATGCATACAATAACTTTGATTCATTGAAAAGGATTAAACTCAATTAACTGCTGGTATAACTCTAATATAACCATAGTATTTACCCAAGCGATTAATTTGGTTCACTAAGAATGGACATTGGCTGACCTGTAAGCTTCATCTAAGAATCATATTTAACAATACATATCTTCAAAGCTGCTTTGCCAATATTGAGAAAAACTTAAATATGATGGATATGCCACTGAATCCTGAATGAATTGCATTGAATTTCATCAGCTTGGACCCATTTGCATGCAGCCTGGATCTGATTCCTTAATACCTATAAGGTATGGATGTTCAGAACATGTGGATACAATCCACTCTATTATAAAAAACATTTATGGACAAAGAGGAGAAACAATCTGGTCACAGTTCCAGGGAAAGTCAGCACAAGAAAAAAAAGGCCTCAGGATTTAGTAACTCCTGACGCTGTACTCAGATAACTGAACCATACCTTGGATCAAATCCTCAGCAGGAAACCAGAGATTTTCTAAATTACTCTTTAGCTGAATGTGGAAAAAAAAATATTAATGATATTCCTTTTTTTAATACTAAAAATTTTCTTCCTGTTAAATACACTGTGCTGTTATTAGTTGATATAGAAAATTAAAACAAAATGGAGAAGAAAAATATGGTTAAAAATGCATTTTCTTGGTATGAAGGCAAATTATCACACACAATTTTTTATAAACAGAGTAAGATGTGTGCAGGGCTTTCTGTACGTGTTGTGCATTAGCCCAGAGCCCTTAACTCTGCAGCCATTATGCTGACAAAGCTCCCCTCATCTATAACAGAAGTTTTACCTTTCCACATGTGTGCTTAGTGTGTGCACATCTGCGGCCAGTGTGAATGATTCAATGTGCTTTGGGATTCATGTCGTAAGTAGTAAATTAGATTAAAATAAGAAGCTACCCAAAAAAGAATTCAATGTAAGTGCGTATATTCACAATATGGAACAGCAGCTTTTCTTTTCAGTGCTAGGCTTATCTTCTATCTGCGACTAGTTACACTAAAGCATGAACATTCATTCACATGAGATGTCTGACGCCATAAATCTCAAATTCTCTCCTTGCTTCCACTCTTGCCTCCATTGTGCTGGCTAGGCTAATGAAAAGCAGGTTTTCAGTTTCATATGTACGTGCATGCGTGCAAAAGAAGGAGGGGTTTTGTCACAGAGGCACTCGCACTGCTCAGCACAGAGATAGAAGCCCACTGAAGTAGAAAAAGTATAATATATGCAATAAATCTGGAGAAAATCACCAGCATGTAGGTGCTTTTTCTGGCCTCATAACTATTTTTATAAACACATAGAAACCAATATATCATTGAAAATAAAGCAGTGCATTGTGTTATATGTCATGGTGTTTACAGAGAAAAGCAAGCTTTTGAACCACCTGGCAAGTATTTCAGGGGGAAAAAAAAAAAAAAAGATCTGAAAAAGCAAGGACAAGCATTAGAAAGAGAGGGGGAGGGGAAGCCCGGTACATCTCATTTGCACATGTGAAAATGCAAATTTGATCCATGTCTTTCTTATCTAGTGGTAACAGACTTGGCTTATGGAGCACAATAACACCTACAGTTCTATGGCCAAAAATAATGAAGTTTAAAAAGAATTGATTGGATTATGGAAACACTTCTATAAAGCCACGTGTTCATTAGCAGATGCCTGCCACCTACCTAGGAGCCGATGGCATGAAAAGCCTGAAAGTAGGATGTAACCCCCTGATTCTGGGACACAGACACATTGAGGGGGGGCAATAAGACTCCTTGTTGTGGAACCAGTAGCTAATGCAGAAAAGTGTGCGGACTTTGACAGTAGTTACCAATTTCCTCCTTCTCCTCCAACGTAGGTCTGCAGTCTCTAAAGCAAAGCTCATTCCTTTGGCTTGTGCCAGATTAGTTTACCTCTGTGATAGCTGGGACCTAAATAATGTTGACATAGCTGCAGAGCTGGACCGGGTAGATTCATTTTCCCTGAATGTCCATAAAAACCAAGCACGGTATTAACAAATCAGATCAGGTTCCTCTGAATTATCTGAAGTGGTTTTATCTCCAAATTAGGAGGGAGTTTGCCTTGCGTAAGGATTTTAAGAATTAGACTATTGCAACCAAGGGCCGCTGAATTAAAGGCGAAGGTACGTGGTCTCTCCGGTACGGGTTCATCTGTCAAAACTTTTCCATTCCCCCAAAAAACAGTGGAGCTTTTATAAACCTCGGAAAATGTGTTTGCTTTTCCTGTCTCACAAGCAAGCGTGCTGAGGAAAGTGAGGGTTGGAAGTGAGTATAAAATCAGAGCTGGGGGTGGAGATGACAGTGAGGAATATATGCAGCTGTAGTTTTCTACCAAAAAAAAAAAAGCAAGCTCTCTGCTTTTGCAGGGATAAATCTTCAGCTGGGTAGCAGAGCTGGGGGAAAAAAAAAAAAAAGCATTCAGAGTCTACAAACCACTTGCAAGTAATTTGCTATCCCTCTACCCTTCCATACGAGCTGAAATCAGATACAAACCAATTACCGCAAAGGCAAACACGAGCGCAGCCGCTGCAGCAGCGAGCTGCCAGGCACAGCCTCGGGCTTTGCCAGATGGGCACAGTGTGACTTCGTACCTCAGAGAGAGGCTGGGAGCCTGGCCGGGCTGGGGGAGGCAATTTGTAAAGAGCACAACATATGCCACCTGATATTCAGGGGGGTATGTGTCTGTTGCAGTTTACCTGTCATTTTTGTCAACCTTTCTACCGCGTGGCCCAGTAACTCCATGCTGCGGGGATTCGGCAGCGGATCATCTGCCGTGAAACTCTTGTGCATCACATGCTTCCACATAATTATCCTCCCATGTGCTCTTTTCTATACCCATTCAAGGAAACCACTCATTAGAAAAACACAGCCTGCTCCTCTTGCCTGTGGCCATCCTGCTCCGCCAAGAAAGTTGTCACCGTGATTTCGGTTCTTCCCCCCACCTACCCCAGTGCTCCCCCAAGCTGTTGTCCCTGCACCCTTGTCTCTGCACGCTCGTCTCTGCACGCTCGCTGGCTGAGGGGCTGCAAACACGTTTTGCTCTGGTGCAGAAGTGGGGATTCTTGCGCTTGCTATGCACTGAATCATGATGAAAGATACTTTTGACCTTACAACTGCAGAATACATGAGGCAGGGGTCAGCTCGCGGCTCTGTGGATGAGATCAAAATTCCCCTTGATGTCAGCAGAATTTCTCTTTGGGGATCACATCAGAAATAGATAATGGGGCCCACTACGCAGTTAACAATGGGGCAACAGGAGATGATTTTGTTCTGTGATTATAGTTTTGCCTTTTAAAACCTGAATAAACCTCATAGCTTTTAATGAAAAAACAGGGTTTTTTTTCCTTTTTTTTTCTTCTTTGGACATTTTGGACTAAAATACATACATTGCTAATCCCATCTTTTAAAAGGAGCTTTCGCTGTTCCCCCAACCAAACACTCTCCGATAAATCAAGTCTCCTACTTACTTGAGGATGTCTGAGGTGTTTCAGTGCTGTGTTCACTTCTGAGTTTGTAGAACCGGACTGAAAGCTTAGTGTAATGGAAAAGACTGCTGAAAACTTTGCTAAACAGATGATCACATTCCTGAGTTTGTTTTACTTAGTTAGCATTTTTGCCTGCTGTGAGGTGTTTTCCTTGGATGGTTACCTACAAATACAGCACTGACCTCAGTGTGCATGAAGCTGGCCAGCACAGACAAACAGAGCCAATTGGACATGCTCTATAAATCATCACCCACATCCTTCCAGCAGCAAAAATAAAAAGGAAAGGAGGAGGGGGTAAAACAACTGGTGAGTGTTCCACATGAGGAAATGGAGGCTATTTGGTGTCACCAGCTGGAAGTACTCAGAGTGCTAAAGAGAAAGGTACCGGCATGAGCTAGCCCTGTGCTGGATAAAGCACTAACATTATAAATAAACGCTATCATCTTACAGACATCTTGTATGGGCAAAATAATAGGCCTAGAAATGTTCTCTGCTTTAAAAGGCACCCATCTCAAAGGACAAGCACAGAAATGCAATACTATGACTTCTGAAATAAGACTTAAGTCCAATGTAAAAGGTGCTCTCTTAGCATGATTCACTCTAGTCTTCAACTCCAAATGTGTCTGAGGTGATTTCTACTTCTGTGCTGGGCCAAACCCCAGGCAAGCACCTATGTTGTCTCCTCCTTTCCCCATTATCCACAGAGGAAAACTCATCATGGGATGAAGCAGGTGAAGGAGTCCTGCTGCCCCTTACCACATCTTCAGTTTGGATGAGCCACAGAGCGGTATCTTAGCACGCTCCACTGCACTGGTCAGCTTACCTTTAGGATAAGACACCTTGTATTATCTGGTTTAGGTAGGACAGATTATTTCCCCCCCAAAAAAAAGCTTAAGGGAAACCAAGGTGTTTTCCAGTGTAACAGTTCTCTTGACCCTTTGCATCAGTGCATTTGAGGAGAGACTGGTGTTTGACTTTCCTGTGTACCTAGTGATTTTTCTAACTGCATAGTTACAGCATCAGAATTGTTCTAACACTAGTTCAGGCAAAACTTCTGCATTCTGTATAAATGAGTATTAATTACGGACGGAGATATTAATCTCATTTCTCAGTCTTCTTCCTGGTACATCTGCTATTTTGACTTAAATTGTTGCTTGAAAGTATTCAACACGACCCTTTGTAGGAAAAGATCTATCCTAAGGAGCCTATCTCAGCAAGAGGGATCATAGCTGAAAATCCCAAGTGAAAACACGCATCTAATTGCTTTTGGAGATCTGGCCCACGTCTTACTCTGCCCCTTAGCATGTCCTGCTGTATAGCTCCAGGAGTTCTTTGATCATCCTTTTTGCTCACACTCCTTTTGCTTTGAAGTGAGGGCCTTGCTGTCTTCCACTTGGTGATAGAGCACATATAATTAAGGGTTGCAACACTGAAGTCCTTTTGGCTACATCTGCCTTAGCAAATACAATAGGCCAGTGACTATTCTCCAGCCCCGAGGCCAGCTGCCACGTCATCACTCACATTCATACAGTCAAATTGTCTTGTCTGTTCCCCAGCACCACCTTTATCCAAAACAGGGAGACTGTTTTCACATTGGCCATTGAAAGCAGTCCCTGGCTTGTGCTAACCCCTGAACTGTGCCCAGGCACTGGCTGGGACTGCTAGCTGGCCATGGCCAAAACTGCATCAGGGATGATACTAAAAGGTAAACTGTATAGATGACTGGGTTCCAGGGCATGGACCCATATCCTGCTTCATTTCAGTTCACTAATGTAGGCATGGTCTTTGTGGATTTAGCCTTCACAAACAGTCTTGATATCTTAGACTCGGCTTCCCTGACTTTGGGCTCTCTTCAGTTAAAAGTATAATTATGCCAGGCTCCCCATGCAGTCAATGGAAAGACGTTTCCAGGGGAGAATTCAGATCTCCTTATATACACAACATACCCACTCATACACACCAAGATAAGCAAGCAAACAAAACTCAGCTAAACAAAAAATGTGTGATGTAATGATGGGAAGGGGCAGTAAAAATGTCAAGAGACAGAAAGAGTCTACTAAAGAAATAGAGCGTTTCTGCTTCAAAAAGATGAAGAATACTCATGATCGGCTTGTTTTTTCTAGGGCTGAAATGCCTTCAGTGGGTAAGCATTTCTGACTCTGTTCTGGGCAGATGACCACATCAGAGTTGCCAGGTGGCTCCAACCTAGAGGAAAGATTACAGGCTCGTTTTCTTCATAAATCACTAGGTATAACATTCCAATACATTCACCTCATCAGCTGGTACAAGCTGAATATAAAGCTGTCCAAAGAATTTTGGTGCAGGTCATTGGCAAACTCCTCCTAGATACATATATGAGTTGACTGGAGGGAACTTGTAAACATTGAAAATAATTCTTGTCCATCAGCAAAATGGCTAATGTCCAGAAAGTCTCTCTTAGAGCTATTTATGCATGTGCCTGGTTTGCCAACGACTGTCTTTGGTTTCAGAAATCCATGACTACTGTCAAACTGGAGTAATTTACAGAGCAAGAACCCTACCATACGCCTGCTGGCAGGGTTGCAGGGAAGTGCTCTCACCAGAAGCCTCTAAATCGGTATTCTGCTAGGTTCAGCATAACAAGAAGTATGCTAGAAAGGAAACTGCTTTGGCCAGTAACTTATTTCACAATAGAAATTATGTCTTAAATAAAAATGTTTGGAAAATTTTAATTTCCAGCTTCAGAAGGAATGAGATCGCTTTGCCTTTTTAGTTTTTTCTTCCAAGAGAAGAAGTAACAAACAGGGAACAAAACCTAAAAAAGTCTGTAAACAAAATATATATTTGCTGCTTTCATTCTTTTTTTTTTTCCTACCCAAATTGTAAGTATCATTTTCTACATAGTACTAGTTTAGGCATTTTCTGAGTAACATACTAAAATCAGTTCCATCCATTATTTTGCTATTGCAACTTCGAAATCAAAACTTTGCCTTGAAACTTGACATTTGCTATTTCAAAATCCAGCTTTTCTGCATGAAACCCTCAGATTCACTTCTGTTTTTCTCTTTCTTGAATCATCATCTTTATATTGTTTGCACATCATGCTTGCACCAAACACTGGTACTGTGTATTCTGTTAATAATGGTAATGATTTTCCCACATAACTCCCAAAATGAAGAAAGCAGTAGTTGGTTTCACTAACCTAGCCGACAACGAAAAGTTAACTGTTAAATTTATTGTCCCTTTTACAACAACAGCCTGGCCAACTGGAAATACTATCATGATTATGTATGTATAAGTTTGTATACTTGTTTTATATATATAACCCATATGAAAGTATGGGTAAAATTGATGTATGGTTTCAAAACTGATTAGTCATTAAACAAAAATGACAAATTATTTCAAATAAAGAGGAAACTAAGAAGGCAGGCATAACTTTTATGTAAAAGATAATAAACACATGGAATAAGTTAGCAGGAAAGGTGAATGCAGCAAAACACAGAAATGAGTTGAAAAGACATCTCTGCAGACTTTTTCCTCTCTTTTCTCCTTTTTCTCTTTTATTTTCATAGAGGGGGAAAGGATTAAGAAGCAGAGTGAAAAAGCAGGGAAGTAGGCTTTACGATATACTAAAAAAAAAGCATGCATGTGAGGCCAGATGGCTTTTTCCTTTTCCTTAAAACATCTTATGTTCTTGACATGGGACTCGTTTTTAAACCAAACTACAGGCCAGTAAAAACAATTTTTACTAGGGAAATCATCCATGTCCTACTTGTAGAGACGATGCCTTGCTCAGCCGAATCCCTGTCTCCAGGTAAGGCAGCCCCGGCTGGCAGCCTGACTCGCAGTTTCCCGTCCCCAGCACCTCCACTGGACTCCTTGCACAGTTCACAACCTGCACCCAAAAGCAGAGCTGGCTGTGTTGCATGGCAAATGCCTCAAAATGATCACTGCGTAGGTGCTGTGCTGATTCCCTGAACTCCCACACTCCACTGCTCATTTATATCTCCTCTCTCTGTTGGGATTTATCAGCTCATTCACAGATCCTCCCTGAGATGTCCCTGCTTGCGGCACCTTCCTCCCCAACAGGGTTGATGTGGGGGACTTTCCCATTTTGGTGCATCACTCAGTAAACTTATTTATTGGATTCAGCATCATGTGGAGCCAAAGGTTTCTGAAGTGCATGAAGAGAGCACATCCTTCTCAGAGGAGTCTTCTCACTTCTGAAAATGGTTAAAAATCACGTGGCAAATCTAAAAAAACATGTAGCCAGGGCAGGTTTGCATCACTCAGAGACAGGTTCTATTGGCTAAACTGAGGTACCAGCTATAGTTTAACACAGTCTTTTATGTTTGCTTACACAGTATTCTTTTAGGCATATATAAATGAAACTGTGTCACTAACCGGTCTGCTGCTATTTTACTAGCTAACATGCTATGCACATTCCAGCTGTCAACCATGGGCTCAGCAATCTCCGTGGCAAGAGATGTTCCCCGTACACATTGGATTCCCAGATATGAACGAGGATGTTTGGCTAAATCACATAAAGGAACTGCCGTCTGAGTCACATTTTTTAAATAGCTGAATGATTTTATCTTTGCCACAGGAGAATTGTCACTTCTGGTAAATTATGAATAATGATATTAAAATACACATTGGTGTAATCCTCATCCCAGATAAGAAGATCTTGCCCACCACATGGCTGCTTCAAGTCAAGCTTCATTCCTCAGGAAATTTTAATATAGACAACACCGAAAATCTTTTAAAAATATCAAAGTGATTACAGACAGCTCCAAACAGATTTGAACAATAACAACAAAACCAAAAATTGAAGGGGATAAATTTTAAGCTGGGGTAAGCTAAGGTATTCAATATATACAGCAACTGAAAAGTATATTTTAGGGACTACATATGTTCCAGAGAGGGTAGAACACACCACACAGACCTTTGTGTAAAATAGTTTCCATCCCAAATAGCATTTGAGATTTTCATTTTGAGAGATCTACTGAGAGGAAGAACCACAAAGTAAGTGATGAAATGTCCTGTTTATCTGTGCTAGTGTCCTGGTTTCAGCAACACAGGACTAATTTCTCTTCTAATACTTGGGAATACTTCAATTTTAGAAGACTGTAGTGTCTGAATTTGTGAAAAGATTTACTTTCTAGCCATTTATAGCTACTTTATAGCTATGGTGTGTGGGTTTCAAAGTCTCAGTGTTTTCGAGCTCACCAGGTGCAGGGATGAGGAGGAGCAAGACCTGAGCACTTGACCCACGCTGGCCAACAGGATTATTTCACACCATGAACGCCACATTCAACACAAATTAGAAAGTTTGCTGTGAAGTTCTCTCTCTCCCTTGATGGCTGCCATCCTGAGAACTTCTTGCCCCAGTGCCAGACCCCTGAGGGCTTCCCTTCCTCCCGAAGCCATAGCGTTCTCAGTGTCCGACATTTGCTGTCCACTGCTGGGAGTGCACACCTTCCTACTGGTAGAATTGGCTGAGTATAATCTTTGCATATTCTATATTGGTATCCGGATCAATATTGGTTCTTTAGTGCTATTAATGTTAATTATCTAATCTTATTCTATTAAATCTGTTTATATTTCAACCCCCGGGTTTCCTTGTTTTTTCCTGATTCCCTTTCCCGGGTGGGGAGGGGTCATCAGGTCATAGAATGTTTGTCTAAATGACAATAAATTGTTGTGGGTTTCTCAAACCATAACAGCTAGGTAAGATAAAGATTTACAATTACAATGTTTATAAGCATAAACAACAATGATGGCAATACTGATTTTCTTTCATTGAGAAATTATAGGTAAATTTAGGAGGAATTAAATGTCTCCTTATTTCAGAAAGGTAGTGGTAGCACCTCAGTCCTTACAGCAGCAAATAAGAAAAGGATGACCACATAGCCACACATTTAATTCCCAGTATCACTTAACCAGTAACTGTGAGAAAACTAAAAATGAAAACTTTAGTAATGCCAAGCAACTGTAAACCTAGTTTGAAGAATTAAACTAGCATTTATTCTGCTGAATACGAAGCAGAGGAAAAAAATATAATCCTGATCTCCAATTCTCTGCAACATTTACTAGTCTATCCTTCCTTTTGCTGATGCCTGTCACCCTTTTTGTCTTAAAAACTTTAAGAAAAAGAATCATAAGCAAACAGCAGTTCCTAACCTGTACTTGAAGTTTGACACATCTTTTTCAGATCTAAAGAAGGGCTTCTGTGTCCCAAAGCTTTTCTGGTTTTCCAACCATACATTGGTCTAAAAATGATAAATTACTTCTCCCTACAGACCCTGCCTCAGGTGAATTTATTTAATCCAGGGTCCAATATGATTCCTACTGAAGTGAACAGAAATCTTGCCATTGCCTTCATTATAGCAGGACCTGGCCACTAAATTGCAAAGAGAGCTGTTCCTAGTGAACAAGATTATTGATTACTCAACGGCTTTATTTCTGAGTTGGGAATTAGGAAGTTCATAACAAAATTTAAATGAAAAAATATTTGTGCATTCAAACCAGATTACCCTAATTTTAAGATTAATGGTGACTCAAAGAGCGAACATGCAGCCTTGAAAGTAAACAAATGACCACAGAGAAGTAAAATGAGCTAAAATATTATTTACATTTTGATGTAATTGCTCAGTGAAATTTCAGCAGATGAGATCATCCCATAAAAGGCAGGAGGGGAAAGTTTCCCTTCCCTTCTCCCAGGACAGAAGACAGGAACCAGGCCTTGCATTTTTATATGACATCAGTGTGTTCCCATGCAGGGATTAAAAGACAAAGAAAGAGTTAAAAAAAAAAAAAACACAAGCAAAACCCCCAAAATCAAGGCAAGGCTACCTGTAGCCCTCCAGAGGATTCAGTAAGTCAGCAGAGTGCTTCTTGAAGCTTTATTTCTCTCCTGAGCCCTATAACTATAAACTGTTGGATGGGATGAGTAGGTGTTACACATCCACGAGCGGCCATATTTCCAAAGGCCTTATGAAGCTTTCTCCATCCCATGAGGTGAATGCTGCAGGATGGAGGTGCCCGACTTGCTCTGCCAAACTAGGCTTGTACCGACTGCTACTCATGCCCATTCAAGGAAACATTATCCTGTTTGATATCTCAGTCTGGAACACTGTGGAGTTACATCGGGGCTTAATTTAGCAGAAGCATCATTTCAGTTGTTTTACACACTGCAGTCCCATTTGCACATTAGGTGTTACCTGTTGGGGTTTTGGTCTGGTTTGTTATGTTGTTTTCACAACTGTAGCATACTGGTTGTCCCTATCTGTATTTGTGTAGTTGACTTTGGTAATGTATTTTGTACTAGCCTTCAACGACCTTTATCCACATCTTCCCAGGCTCATTCTCTAGTTTATAGGGTTCGGTTTGAATTCTGACACCATCCTGCTTGGTGTATGGAGCTATTTCTATTACAGTCTCCCTGAAAATGTAGTAATCAGCCTCTCTAATTTCCATCATCCCCATTACTAATGAAGTTACTAAACAATTTACCAGACACAGGACAGATCTTTACTGAAGTTCTCCTGATACATCCTTTCAGTTTAATGACAAGCAATCGATGACTACTATTAAAGGACAGCTTTTCAAGCAATCATGCACTCCCTTCAGAGTGGTTTTAGTCAAGAGTCAGTGCACAGTTCATAACACCCTTAAGTCAGTGTCTAAAACAGGCCAAATGAATCTCACCATTTCGTTCCACTGACTATTCAGATATAGATATCCACCCTGGAGACATCTGAGATAGATAAGCAGAATTTCAGGTGGTTGCTCCTTTTCAGCTTTCTGTAACCTCATCTGTGTTGTATAACATGGTCTCAAGCAGCCCTCTGATATCATCAGGCCCAAAGCAACCAACTTACCCAGTTACTCTCTCACTTGTTTTTCTTTATTCTGGCTTGAATTCTTACCCTTTGAGTGCAAATGAGGATTATGTTATCAAGCTGAAGCAAAACAGCATTAAATATTTTTGCCTATTTGCAACTGTCATTCTTGTCCCCTTGAAGAGTGAGTCCATTGCTTTCTTCATTTTCCACTTGCTGCTAATGTGCTTATGAAATGTTTTATTGATACACGTTTTATTGTTTGTTAGTTTAACTCTGTCTGTTTTTTTTCTTTTTTTTTAATTTTCTCATCTTTTCTAATATTTCAAGAACTAACAATTGCTGCAGTGCTTGGTCCTGGCAAAAAGGCTCTGGAGGCTGACCTAATACACATCAGAAGCTAGACCTGAAAAGGTCTGTAGGATATAAAGGTGGCAGTTAGCTGCTACAGATTGGCTGGAAAAAGGTTATTTAGATAACAGAAATAATTTACTGTAGTTACAAACTGATGACATATCACAGTCCCAAAAGCCAAGAACCTCTGTCTCCTCTGGAGCGCCATGGAGGATTGCTTCATGAGAACTACTCCACTGCTTGCAGTGAGATCCCCATTTGGCAATGGAGAATTTCTTGCAAGAAGTCAAGAGAAAGAATATTTCAGCTGCTGATATAAACTTTTTCTTAAACACCTGGAACAAGCCAAAGTCTAAACAACAATATAGCATAAGTAGCTGATGCCACTGTTACCTCTCTCTGAGGGTTGTAAAGTCTTCAGGAAGGAGTGTTGGTTTGGCAGGTAGAAACAGATACCGACCTGCACTGGATGCCTGAGAAGGCGAAAGACACCTATCTAGATAATGATTGTCAAACTAGTAATGGACAAATAATAATGACCTAACACACCTCTTGCTTATAATAAGACCTATAAAAACTTTTGTATTTGTAAAAATTTTAGCTATAACCAACAAAGAGCAAAACATCTGTTGCTTTAGTTTGACATTATCTATGACAACTGTCAAGGTTCTCTCCTGGATAATGTAACAGTGCTCCTCCTAATTAATAACTGCAATTACTCTAAATCTGTCATAAAACTGTAGAGTTTAACTAGACTATAAGGGAACATGTTATAACATAATATATTTTATGAGATATTTCACCATAAATTATAACTGTGGGATTTCCATTGTTTCAGCTGTGTTTGCAATCACGCTAATATCAATATTACATTTAATTACACACCTGAAAATGCAGATAAACTGGAAGCAGCCAAAGGGACTTTGATTCAGACCAAATCGGAAGGAACCTAAGGTCTAGAAGTCAAAACAATAAAGAGAAAGTAATAGACAAGCAAAGGCAATAATTAACAGCATTCATGATGGTAATTTTGCTAATTGTAGGTTACAAGTGTCCTTCTTCTGGACTCTATTCAATGACCTTTCCAAGTCACAGATCCTATTTCCTCCAGTCAGATTTACCCTAAATATAAACTTGAGTCACTTCTTTTTTTACAAGTTTAGATACGTAAATAAGTGCAATTTTCTCTACACACAGATTTCCATTAAGCGAAGAAGTTTTCTAAGAAGAGAATATTTCCTTGATTTGGGAACTCTCTGAATGCATCATTAGGTGCTAGAAAACAGTGTTCCAGCTCTAGGACTATTTACCAATGTGGACCAGTTACAATGACAATAACGGTTGTTTTACTTTATACAAGAAACTACCAAAACCAAATGGTGTGACCTGTTGACATCAAACTGGATACATGTCAGAAAACCACTGCAAAAAATGTTATGCTTTCTCTCATAAAACATAAGGCTTGAGCTGACATGGGTATAGAAGAGGTCTTGTCTTTTTTTGAAAGAAATCCAGTTCAGGATACTTAGGCAGAGTCATATAAAAAGATCTTGAGCTGCTCATACTAGCTGGTCCCTTCTCTGTTGTTAAAGAAAGGATTCAGTCTGCGAGACAAATAAGCAGTTTTAATAATGTTTACCTCTCTTGAATGCAAGCAAAGTAAAAATAAATCAAAACACGTGTCTTGTATGTGTTAACTCTTGAAAAGGAAAGTAAGGCTAGCAGGTTTTTCAATGAAAAATTCTTTCTCAAAACATATTTTTAATGAAATGCAAGTTTGATTAAGATGGAAGTTACCATGAATAGACTGTGGAAGCCCACTTTCTTGATAATTCCCTATACATATGGTGTTAAAGTAACAGAAGCAGGAAAGGAACGGGCCTATGTGAAGACGGAGATGAGAAGATATATTCAATTCGCTTCTCCTGCATTTCTTGGTAGATTTCATTATGTTCCTATTGTTCTGCATACTGGGAACAGATACCTTTTACTGGTATTTACAACATAACTTGGTTTTCTAACACTGAGAAATGGACAACTACCTAAGGAAGCTATCATATCTGATCATCTGCTCTTTGGTGCCTACCACATGTATCCTACTGATTCATGTTGGGGACGTGAATATATGATGATTCACAGAGGTCTGACCACAGACATGGGAACAAATCCCAGTCCTGAAGTTTTTCAAGGAAATGCTTCAAGGGTTGTGACTGAAGGAAGACTCAGAGGTGGTTGGCGAGGTGCGTGCTGAAGCGAGCAGTCATAGTATCCTAGGTGTTATATTTTTGCATTGAAAATATACAGGGAAGGGCTGCACAGGTGGGGACCATAGCTGTAGTCTGAGTAATGGGGTGAGTTCTGAAATGCTCTTCCTGGGGGTCAGCCTGGCTGTAAAAAAGGTCAGCTCCTTCACACGTGAGTGCTACCTCTTGCAGGAAAGGATCATGGTATTTTTCCTCATGCAGTACTCCAGGAGGCACTAGGAGGGTCTGCAGCGTTCACTTCAGTGTGCTGTGACAGTGGTGATGCCCACTCGCAGCCTCCATCTCTTCTAGCAAATGACATGTGAAGCCGTTCCCTGACTCAGCTAGCACAGCCTGGCCACATCCACGCTCTTAAGCCCTCTAAATCAGGGTGGCCACAGACAAACTTTCTCACATGTGCGGGGTGCCAGAGACTAGTCTATCAATTTAGCAGTGCAGGCAGTTGCTTTCCAGAGCCAGTACCAATGCACCCATGCCAGCACAGACATTGCCAGGTTATCCAACACCAAGTTCCCCATGAAGCCAACAGGGAAAGATTATTACCATCCTTGAATATAAGAGCCTCCCTCTCATGTACTAAATGATGCCAAAAGCAAACGGGCAAGTACTGAGGCCTTCTTTTTATTGTTTTCTCAGAATAGTCATACACAGTAGACCCAAATTCTCATTAAATACAAAAAAGTACTTTTGGTGAGCACAAAATATATAAATCAGATCATGATGAATTCTGATGAAATGGCAGAAGAGTTTGTGCATCTGACAAGGCGATGCCTAATAGAGATGCGTGCTGTCTACGGTTTATAGAGAAATCACCAAGGTTATGTTACAAAACAGCAACGTAAAGGGAAGTGAATAAAGGACACAAAAATAGCCAGGAAAAGGGAAAAGAAAAAAAGGAAATGTACTATCCTGTAAAAATCAAAAGAAAACAAGACAACCTTTCCGAGGAAAGAAGAGAATAAACAAAAAGGACAGAAGATAGTATGGATTAACAGAAGATGATCAGGAAGGAGAAAACAAATGAGACTACACCTTGGGGAAAGAAAAAAAATCATAGAAGAGTCTGCATTTAGACTCATGGAATTGATTTTACTTGCACACCTAACAGCTAAATATGCAGTATTTCTCTGAAAAACTTCCATGAGTCAGTGTGGAATGAGAACAGAGTGGAAGATGATAACTTCAAATAATGAATGCTGACGTCATTTGCAAAAAATCTTTACTTATTCCTCTGCACAGAATTCAGCCACTGGGCTGTTGTGGTTAAAATAAAAATACTTTCCACTGGCCATTTTTTGTAGTGAATTATAAACTCTACAAGGAGAAGAACCAAAGCCAGTGTCTGTTATGCAAGACTGGATGATGCGTGTCGCTCTGCAACTCCTGTTGTGTTTTTAATTTACTTGAATTGATTTGTCTTTACTTGTTAATCTCCCTGTGTATATGATCTCTCAAAAATCCACTGACATCAGCCACAGGCTAAGAACAGAGCCACTGTTATCAGTAGGGAAAATAGACTGTATAAAAAAGAGCCTTTTACAAAAAGAGAAAATATCATTGCAAAATATATGATCCAAAAGAGCTTACAGCTATCTTACAAAGGAGTAGGATGATGGCCTAAATCAACTATACCCCAATCCATATTGTAGCAGAATTAAGAGATGATCTTTATGAAGTGAGGACTGACAGGGGATCACAGGATTTAGCAAATAATCCAACTTCTGGACCACAGGAGATACTCACAGATTTGAAGAACTCAGAGAGGAAAAATCTCAAGAAGGGTGATAGAAGGTTTCAGCTCCTGCCTGCTTTTTGTGAACACTTGAACAGTGTCAAGGGCACTGTTCCCAACACAGTGAAACCTGCCATATGTTAGCACCCCCTAAAAGTGTAAAGATATTCACCTCTGGCATGAAACATCTTGGGACAATGGGAAGTGTTATAATATCAACTCATCTTGAGTAAAGAGGATTTTCGTTTTGCCATCTGTATTTAAAATGCAGTAGTACTTCAGATTTGCAAAGAAGATGAAATAGTAATGACATGCACGGACCAGAAACAGCACAGGGCCCCACAGTGCCAGCCGTGTCCTTAAACCATTACAGTCTAGAACCAGTACAAATTGCCAAAATCCCAGGAAAGTCAGCTTTGTGTTTTATACAGAGAGGGTATTCCTGGAGCATCTAGATGCAATGGGAAGGATGTATGCTTATTAAGGACCAAGATTAGTTCCAGGCTGTAGTTCACATATCGGGAAATAAGTCTGATACAAGAGTTACTGGCCTCAGTGTTTAATGCCAGCGGTCACCAACCCCCTAGGAGAGACCACATACTGCATGGCATGTCCACTCTTGAAAAACTTCCTAATAAATCAGAAAATACTGGCAGTGGGGAAAATGTACAGATGTTGACCTGAATCTGGCTGGATGTTATTCAGTGCCCTCTGAGTTGGGGTTAGCAAGGTCCAGCTTCTAAGAGCGAGCCTTATCTCATACGGCCGCCTGAGCAAGGCTCTCTCAGAGAAGCCTTTGACTTCTTATTCAGCATTGGAAGACCTCTGCAGCTTGCCTAAATGAAGGCTGGCTTGGGACTTCAGCAGCCCTTGTCCTTGCAAAGTAAAACCCTTCACAAGTATTTCATGTGAAGGGACAGATTGGCTGTTTCAAGGAAAGCCACAGAAGCAATAGGAGTGTTCCAAGAGCAAAGCTCCACCAGCCCACCTGAGCCCAGCTCACCGCCTCCCCCACGCAGCTCAGCAGTTTGACCCAGCGCACTCTCAGCTCAAACACTTGCTGTTTAACTCACCCTTCCTTTTCCTGCTTCCCTGTGGTGACGCTCCTGCAACATCTGGATCTGTTCTTAGTTAAGGACAGGAAAAGAGTGGAGTGAAGTTGCAGTTGTTAGCCTTACACATCAGTGCCACGGAAGATCACAAAGAGTTTGCCTATATTTTTACATTGTCAGTCTGCATTTTCACTGTTTTCTGTCTCTTCCAGTTCCTGCAGATCTCCCAGCTGCAAATAGGTTCACAACAAATTGAGCTTTTCCATCAGCCACAGAACTTTGAAACTTATAAAACTTCTGAGACTCCATTTCCACTTAAGCTACAATAATTCTTGCTAAACTTTGTATTTAAAATAACTGTACAGTGTATGTATATTTCCCTGCATTACGTAATAGGAAGAGAGATCTGGTATCTAACACAGGGCTGAGTGGTGAGGTTTTTTTCAGTGAGCTACAATAACTCCATATGCCAAAACATTAAAATAGCTCCATTTTTTTTGTAAGTGGGAATAAGGCATATGCAACTTTCTCCATATGAATTTTTAACCTGCTATCTCCCAAGTTCCTTATAAGCAATGTGAGGATGTAAAACTTACTCTTGTTCAAACAGAATTTAATCTTAAAATGATCTCATGAATATTTACCAAAAATAGATTTTTAACTGGTAACATATATCATACCACCTTACTATCATATTTTTAATAACAAGATACCTGAGCAAATCTTGATACGGGCAAATGTTAAAAATGGGTGGGTGATTTAGGTAACTGACAACACAATTACGCGTTTTGAATTTTTATTTCCCTAAGTCCATATATCCAGCAAGGTAAGGGTTTGCAACACAATTTTTCATAATGAAAGTAAATTAGCATACTCCTAGCTAGCATGTTTCGTTATTGGATTTTTCCCCTTAACCTTGTGCTAAAACATGCCACACGGAAAACATTGCAACTCTAGCCAGCAATTCTTAATTTAGTTTACTTGAGGAAGTGTGCCTGCTTACAGTTACAATTACTGCAGTTGTTTTGGCATAAAAACCAATAGAAAGCCTGCTTATAATTTAGTAAGCAGCTTCCTCACCCACACCATCTCAGACTTCAAACCTCTTCTCTGACTCTCTCTCGTCCTGCCTACTGAATTTAAAGTTGTTGGATTTTCATTTAAGATTTTATCCAGCTCTTTCCCACTTACTTAGCATGTGAAGGCAGCTGGGGAGCGTAAGGGTGACCAAACAGGTTATTAAGAAGAAGCTACGGGGCTGAGACTTGGGGGAAGGGCCAAAACAGAGATTTATGGTCCCTATGCACGAACAGAGGGAGGAGGTGGAGGATAAAAAGGAGCAGGAACCTGCTGAGAAAAGTACAGGCGAACATTTCCCAGAGGAGAGGAAGCCGCATTTTCTGAAAGGCTTTTAGCAGTGGGCTTTACTGCCCTCGATGTGCCTTTCTGTTAGTGTCCGTATAGTTTCCTCCTCCTGCATACTCGCCTTCTCCAGGCTGCCCCCCCACACCCCATTCCCCAATCGGCCACTTTCACCTCGTTTTCAGCAAAAAAGTAAGCTAGTTCAAAAGAACAAATGACAAAAAAAAGATATTTGTAAAATATCATAATGTATCAGTAAAATATTCCCAGGCCAAAGCTGAGTCACCATGACGAGATGCAGCCAGACTGGCTTGCATCTCAGCTCCTGGGCTTAATTTCCCGTTGGCCAAGTGCCTTTGCAGCTCTGAGTCAGTTAACAAGAAAACACGGGGAAGAGAGGCACACGGACAGAAGCCCAGCTGAATTTGGACAAGCTGTAGTTTTATGACGCTGTCTTCCTACTTCTCCACTCTTCTTGGCTTTTCCTTGCCATTTAGTTAGTTTTTTGTTGTGTCACCTCTGCGTACACTTTGGCTCCCCTCCGCTGGCATGAAATGCTCTGCTGCCATAGCTGAAAACGCTGAGCCAGCCTCAGGGGTCTTGTGAAGAATGTTGCTCCATTGCTCCATACAATTTAGCTCAGGTTATTGCTTGTAAAATAATCCTCTTTTAAATACAACTACCTTACAACCACTTTACAGCCTCCCGTGGCAATGAATTCCACATGCTCCTTAAGGACCCCGTACTTCATTTTATTTACCACTCGTCATATTCTTTGTATAGTTGTTCTGGAACAGCCAAACAGGGAGAGACACGCGCGCACACACACACATTTATTTTAGCTTTTTACTGTATCTTCCACATTCTTAACCCTTTCAGTCAGACACCTTTGACCCAAGATAAGGCAAATTGCTATTCCTATTACTATTTTAAAATTAACAAACAGTTCTACAATCATTTAATTAACACAAAGGGTTTCCACAGCCTCCTTCATAGTGTTCATATGATATGTCATATATCTTAGGTGTATGCAGCTATGATAACTGCATTCGCTGATTAAATCAGGATTCTGCATTTCCCTTTACTAGCTGATTTAAATTACTGACTTATTTTAAATAATGCAAATTATTCTTTTGCAAAATACACTTTTGACTTAGCAGGGTGTGAAAGTAATAGATGGCTCACCAATCTCTAATAAATGTGCCATAGTGCCCTCCCCATTGTATTTCAGTTGTCTAATGGGAATATGAAAACACTGTAATTCATTTT
>VZSZ01006628.1:534842-567845 GCA_013398815.1 Ibidorhyncha struthersii
TTTCTACCAGAAAATCCACCTTGACCTACCTTGCCAAGACCCCTGTTGAGTCAATTCGAATAAATTACTTTAACAGCTTGAGTTTTCATGAAAAAGAGAATTGAAATAACTTCTAATTTGACAGTAGCTATTTACACTTATTTATTTATTTAGGCTTACCTTCATCATCTCTGAGCTCTTCTTCATCTCCATCATTTTAACACAACTCATTTTGCGTCGGAAAAAAAAAGCATAGGAGAGCCACTAAGTATGAAATCTGCCAAAATGGAAACTTCCAGTATTTTGTCTCTTGCCTTTAAGCGACTGGAGCTGTAACCCTCTGCTGAACATGTGCCAGTAGTCTCTGACTTGGCCTATGGGCAGACACCAGACCACGCGGCCATACTCACCAACAAGGTGTCCTGAGTGTTGGACAGGGAAGGTGACAGTTTAAGGCAGACCCTGCAGCAACAAGGACGTATGTGCACTGGACAGCACCAAGAGGAGGTCATGATCCTCTGAGTCATGTCATTATAAGTGTTAGAGAAGTGCTTTGCCAGGGCTCAACCTAAGAACAGATCTTATGGGAGAAACAGGACCACAAGAAAAGGATCAAAATTATCATGTATGAAAAGCGGACTGTGATTCCTGTGTTTATATCTACCCGTACGCTGCACCTAAAATCTCAGACTCCTAACCATTGGCCTTATAATCTCCTACTCTTTCTATGGATGAGTTTTCACGTTTCTTCTGCTTGAATTCTCAGTGTTGTTTGGTGTTGATTTTCCTTTTAAGATTGATTACTTTAAACTCAATTAAAAAAACATAGTCCCTTCAGAGGAAGAAAATCATATCTCTGTACCATACTGTGCAACTTCAATTATAGCAATAACAACAAAAGGCAATAGACAGCTCACAGTCATCCAGAGTACATTTTATTCCTATTAAAAACACATTAAAAATATTAATTCCCCACATTCTCAGTTTGGTTTCCAATGAAAAGTACCGTTGATTGAAATGTTAATGAGGGAAAAAGGAGAAGAGCAAGGAAAAGATTCTATGAAGATGGTTTTGCAAAGACACAGAAAAAGCTAATTATTAGAATGTCTGTCATCAGATATTATCATGTCTGTCATCTGGTGGTACCAGAAATGCTGTGTGGTGACCTCCTGGTGTATAGTAGAAATTGCTCACTTGCCTATCCAGTAACTCGTCTTCATTTCCTAAAGATGAGAAAACTGCTGTAAGGATTTTTTGTTTTTTTTTAATTTACTCTTTTCTTCTAAATTCTTAAATAGTAAAAAATTAGGGGTTTAAATCTTTATTCATGCAAAATCATCGCTGTTTTCAGGCTGTGGGGACTCCGTTAATGTAAAATGTAAACACAAGTCATACAGTCACCCTGACCTTCTTAGAATTTGAATTTTATACCTGGCTAGAGTCTTTTTGGTAGTAACACGCATTCAGCAGGGGTTTTCTTCATGTCTGTATTTGCAGGGCTGGGGCCCCGATAATGTTACAGCTAATTGTCCTAATGACAACCTAACCCAGCATCAAACCCTGCACTTTACTCTCAGCTCACCTCCTGCTTCTATCAGGTATCTGGAGACATTAAAACAGTGTTCATCTTTACCGGCAATGCAGCCATACGAAGACACAGCCTGTACCGAGATTTCAGCGGGAAATACAGGAACGGAGGCCTGAACTCTGTTTGTAAGGGTAACGGTCCATAGGCTAGCTGTATAATTTAGCACAAGGCAAAGTTAAATGTAGTAAGTATGCAACTACTGAATTGCAGCTTTATTCAGACTCTTCAGAAGGACAGTTGGAAGTGTCATCATTTGAAAACAAAATGAGAGACTAAGTGCCTACCGTTTGCCTTTGCTAAGATGGAATAAAGAGTTTAAATAGAAGTGTAAGCAAATCAAATGGATCTAACGTGCCTCTGGAAAAAAAAAAGTTATCTTTAATTTGACAAGTATGATATAATTTTGAAAAAAAAACCCACCCCCACTAATAAATCTTAGATGTGAATTATTTCCTGTATTGCAGCAAAGAATTAACATTTTCCTGGAAAGCTTAATCTTGCAAAGACATATTTCTGTATGGCTCACTAGTTTTTGATTTAGGGGGCAAACATCCCTAAGTAGAAGAATAAAACCTTCATCCAAGGGCATATCAGCCAAGAAAATCTTGCTGACTTCAAAAATGTTGCGTCATAACCTACAATGGTTGTATATGACCATTTGATAGAATTGCATTCCAGTTTACATTAGGTAGTATGATTCATCTATCAAATTTAATAATGAGCAATGGCCACCTCGGCAGTCTCCTGAGATCCTATTATTTTATTGATTAAGTTAGCAGGGAGTCACGAACCTAATAATAGTAAAGGCTTCAAGTCTTAAATTTACACTGGAAACAGTTATGCAGCTTTTTTTTTCCAAAAGCTTGCCTGCAAAGGGTTCATCCTGTTAACAGCCAGCTTTGAGACAGAGCATAACCCTAACTCCCCACCATCAGCCACTGCCAGCACATCACGGTGGAAAACAAAGAGTGAGGTGTTTGTCCCCTCCACGTGTGTCTTCAGGAAAGCTTTAAACAGCTTAGAGGTAATAAATAATTAAATTTTGAAATGCACGTAAGTTAATATAAAAAATAAGAAAATGTGCAAATTTGAGAAAAGGGCAAATGAAAGCTGATTTGCACACGGCAAGTGCTAAGTAACATTGATGCTAAGCCCGTTTTGAGGCACATAATATGTTTGTTTGCTCGCATTATATCTTTCACGTCCGCTAATCATATCCTCATGTTTGCAGAGGCGGAATTTCTCATAATTAGTGGAAAATATAACAGCTTTATATAAAACAGGCTTGCAATAAAAAGCGTTTTGACACTTCCACACAGGTTACAATCCTGATAACTTTATATGGAAACAATCCAAGCCTGGCAAAGGAAAAAAAAGTCCCACAAAAAAACTGTTTGAAATTTTTTTCTTGGTATTTAGATGTTTTTCTATGTTTTTTCTTGAGATGTGATTTTATAGCCTTCTTCCAGCTGATTCTCCATACACTTTAAGTATTGGCAAACGCTGAGCATATGTATGTCGAAGTCACTCTTTTCAACCGTATTTCATTTTTATATGCAATGGCTGTATATTAAACTAACAGAAAAGAAGTAGCTTAGGCCCAAAGAAACAAGGCTGCTCTTGGCCCTGCAGGAGAGCCCTGTGTCCATCAGCCTTACAGGAGAGCACTACGCCCTATACAAACTGTGGGCAACTTATTTTGGGAGAGGCTTTTACTAAACACCTAGAGGTGCACAGAGGTGTGGGGTTTAGACCTGTATTCTTTTATACATCCAGTCCTGATTCTTACAGGGCCCGTTTCCTATTTGCAAATGAGAAATATTGCAACTATTGCAAATCTTACAAACATAATTTGAATGTTGAATAACATCAGCTCAGAGAGAGTTGTAATGGGTGTGTAACTATCCATGCAAACAGACTGGTAAGTGAGCAGTATTCAATGCCTTATAGGAAACGTTCATCGCTTTCCAAGATTAGGGCTTTGATGTCTTTTTCTTTCCCTACTTTTACCTTGCACGAATATCCTCTGAAAGCTGTCAGCCTCTCCCTCCCTTTTCCTTTCAGGCTGTTCCAATCCATGTAGAAGCAGTGCTCATGGCTAAAACTGGAAAGTCCTTTCCTCCAGCAGAAGCCTACCCCAGCGTGGGGAGGACGTGCCTTGTCATCATGTGGGCAGGACAGAAACTGCAATCCCATTTGTACAGCAGAGATTCTGAATTGGTGACTTAGCACACAGCCCCTGCCCCAAGCAGCACTGATGCAGAACTTACTCAAAATTACTAAGGTGGAGTATGTCTTACTCCATAACTCCAGACACTTTGCCTCAGCAAAGTTATTGCTAATGGTCTCCTAGGCAGACAGTTTGCCATAGTCTTCTAGCAATGAGGAGTTAAAGTTGGTTGACAATTTATGTACAACACTTTTCTTTTTCCTTTAGAAATGGGCTTTCAAAAAAAAAAAAAAAGCCACTAGAGTTTCTACAACAGCAGCACTTGCTTTCGAGATAATTACAAAAAACATGGTTTAATCACAAAGAATGTTTAAGGCAAGCAAGACATTTTGCAGAGTAGTTATATAAAAATTTCAACTTAAAAATGTCACAAAGCAACACACACGCATCCCCACCCATCTCCCCACCGTGGAGACCAGTAAGAAACCCTGTGCTTGAAAAAATGCATGCTTTAAGATGTGGAGTGTTTTTCACTTGGTAGATAAATGTACTTGGCCTTTTTGTAATAAGGCCATTTCTCCATTCCATCAGTGAAAATAGCACTAATTATATTTCCTTGCTTTTCACAGTAACTAAACCCTGTGAACAGGTGTATGAAAATAGACAACTATAACAGACAAATGTAGAAGTCACACTCAAAACCCCATTCACTTCACTAATTGTAGATGATTATTATAAAAATGTGTTGGTGCTTACTGTGACCTGCAAAGGGGAAAATAGTGAATCAATCAAGATTGCAATTATGCTCTGAATGCCCTTAATAAGCAGACTAAGATGGGCATTTAGAAGATAATTAACTTAAAACACACAAGTTTGTCTTGCTGTTTTTAAACAGACCCCACAGCCGTTTTCCATCCTGTAGATCATCACCCTTGCGCGAGCTTCCCCGGAGCATTTCTCCAGTAATGAAATACCACCCCAGAGAAGTACAAAACCAGTGAAGAGAACAGATTTTCCAGACAACTCCCAAAGAAGTTAGTAGTGGTTTTCTTGTTTGAGCATGTTCTCTTCGAATAAGTCAGACAAGAAATAACTATCTGTGAAGAGACACCCACCCTCTGCAAAAGACAACAGGCAGTTGTGCAAAATGGCCAGCAATGACCTAGAAAATGCCTGGAGGCTTTGTCCCGCTACTAATCCTTGTGAAGGCCCTAAAGCTAAATTTAAACCTGGCCTCATCAGTGAAACACTGAATTGAATGGTGTTTTGCCATAGTCAGCAAAACTGTATTTGCCTCAACGTAGTGGTCTTTTTTGCAAGAGTGATGAATAACTCACCTCTGTGGATCTGTACTTTCGTGATGAATTTGCTCCTTTTCACAAGTTGAAATTAAGTTCAAAGATATTTGAATTGTCGTACACTTTTTCCCTCTTATTTTTTTCCTTTTCATTTATTACTCTTAGATTGCCATCAAGGAACTGCATTCAACTGTGTTAAGTTGTGACAAGGTTCTCCCACCTCACTTCTCATTTTTATTTCCTTTAGCCACTCTCAGCTGTTCACGTTTCCTTTGCTTACAAATAGTTATGGAAAAGAAACAAACCAAACCAAACCACTGTAAATTGGCCAAGCTACCTTTCCAAAAGTTAATGGAATTCTGTATAGTTAGAGATTTTCAGTTACTGTTTTATTTCTTTCTTCATTTCACACCCCTCTACAAGGTAAGAAAATATTGAACAGGTGTTCATTAGTAGAAAGAGAACATAAGAGAACATTGGAAAGAACCCAAACATAGAAAGATCCCTCTCAAAAAATGTCAGGCATGTTTCAGGTCTTTATGAATAGAGTCAATACAAAAAGGAAAAAAAAATACTTTAAGAATATTTTCTGAACAATATTTGACAAAATTATCATGTTATGAATTTTTCCTTTCATAAAATTATTTACATGTCATATTGTTTATTGTTCAAATCATAGAAAACGAACAATTGAATTATTCATGTTTTATGTCACTGGAAGCAGAATTAAAATTACCTAACAGTCTTGAGGCAAACACAGTGACTTTATTATGAGTAAATAGAAGATGCAAAAGGATGGCAATGAGCATCCAATGATCTATTTTGTTTATTTACACTTGCTTTTTGGTTATACATATAGCATACATGGAGATGTATTTTAAAAGTTTTTAAAAGTATCTTCTCTTTTGGCACAGCATAAGGAAAAATTTCATCCTGAACTCATCTGTGTGTAGCTTGAACAAACCAACAGCTCCATTCCTTCTGCAGCATGCAGTAGCTAAGAGCTCTGGTAGGGTCCCCAGCCAACGAGACAGGGCCATGGTCTGTCCTAATCCAGGTGGGAGAAGTTCCTACAACACCTGAATTCCAGTTGCGCCTGGCTCCTCTGCAGGTAACAAAGAAGGGGAGACGTTCCCACCTTCCATATAGCTACAAAGTTGGTATGCAAAATGGGTGAGATTCATCTTATGTAACTTCACTTTTTACACTGGATTTTACTTTCTGCTGACCTTTAGTGATAATGCCCTCCTGCTACCAAAACCTTGCCACGTAAACTTAATGCAGTACTCAAGAGAGGGGGTCACTTATTGGATACAAATTATCCAACATATTTCAGATATTTACTTTAGCACAGAAAACTTTAGTGTTTGATGAATAATATCCCAGAAGCATCTACTTCTTTCTATTGACTATTAAAATACTCTCAGTAACTATTCAGGTAGAGACTGTGAATCTCTAAAATAATTGAAAGATATTCTCAGAAATCAAGCACTTTCTACTGAAACATGTTATTGTCTCAACTAATTCATCTGTTTCCAATGGACTGTTCTTGATGGTATACTTCTAGATGCTTTGTGATGCTTAATTATAAATGAGATGATAGAAGTTTAATCAATTCCATTAAGAGACTGTTTCACACTCAGATTGGTATCATGTTAAGATTTGCCTTGTAAGATCTGAGCTAAATATTCACCTCTTGTTTCCCACGCTGCTGTGAGCATTTTCTTCGTGTAGTTTGCACAGTTCCCCCCTTGAAGTTGCTGAGGGCTTTCAGGTCTTTATGGATTGAGAAACCTAGAGAACTAAAAGGAAAGTAGCCAGTCTGCTTTTCTGTTTCAGTGTAATTCAAAATTGCACTGAAATAACTATTTAAAACTTCTTCAGAATGTGAGAATGCTGGGTCAGGACTTCAGGAAAACGAGTCAAGTTTTTTGAGTGAATTTGCAGCACTATAGCACAAATCAGTGTGCTGCTGGAGCTATCCCCTTCATGAGACATAAAGCCAAGATTTCTTGTGGCTATTGAAAGCTCCAGAGCCTTTTTTTCCTAAAATGAAAATGCTAATGGCAGTTTTCTATACCAGTAGCAATCTGGTACAGCGCACATCTGAAGCATCTATCTATCTACCCACCCCTGACTATCAGGGTAAGCAAAACAAGGGATCGTGATTCTGCATTAAGAATAGGATGGCAAAGAATTTGTGTCTTAACAGCAGCAGGAAGAAGACTAAAGTCTGGTGTCTGTAGCTCAGTGATTTCGTTGAATGCTGACAGTTACATGCACATCTGTCATTCTGCAGAAAATGCACGCTTCCTGCTCACACAAGCTCACACACCTACTCTTGTGTGTAGGACAGTCTGAGCTGCACACAAGGGGTGGCTTTCTTCAGTGAAGGGTCGTGATTTTGCAGTAGATATTTTTAAGGTATGTATGTATCTAAAACTGCCCACAGCCGCCAGGTGAGAGACTCCATAGAAAAAAAATCAATTAAGATTTATTTCAATTTATTACCTTGGAGATGCAGTTTTAGAAAGTAAGATCTTTGGTTGAGACACGAAAAAAATTGTTTTGTACTTAAATAGTGGAGTTAAGTTATTTATTACCCTCACTTCTTTTTATTTACTTCAGTCATCACTGACTTTTTCAGACAAAGATTTGCAGACTAGGAATTATTGCTTTTACAATGAATCTTTATCCTGGATTACAGCATACTCTGAAGGACTGTCAAGCACATGACAATCTTCACGGTGAGTTTAATCTCTCTATATTTAACCCTTTAGTAGTCATTTGCTGTAGCTGTAATGGTGTCAGACTGGTGGTAATAGAAGGGTTGTATATAGATATTAACACCTTTTTTTAGAACAGATATTGCTAAAACAAGCTTTCTGGAATACAGCTTGAGAACCAGAGATGATGTGAACATTTAGTTAAATCCTGAGAGTCAATAGAATTTCCACAGCTACATTGGCTGCAGTATCTGCATTCCCTGTTCTACAGCGTATGTTGGGGACTTCTTTCCAATAATGGTGTGGGCCAGAATAACTATTGTGCAGTACTTCATTCTACAATATCTATTTGGAATAGTTTGTTGTAATTCCCTCTGTGGACAATCTATTTTGGATTACAGGCTCTTTTTATTTTTTTTCTTTATGACTTAATGAATGTTGTGAATGTGACAAGTATACCAGAATAAAATAATTTCTGTTCTAAAATACATTGCCCATGAAAGGAGCTATTCCAAAGTGACTACTGCTGACTAATTTATCCCAGTCCATTCCCTTGCATAGACAAGTTCAGAGACAGCAGGAACTAGTTCCAAATATTGTACCCAAATGTGCTCAATATATTTTATAGCTTTAATCAAAGTATCCTTTCTGTCTTTATATTTTTACATTTTTTTTAAAAATGAAACATGAGTCTAGGTACTTGTCCTGGGACTAGGCTAGCAACTTGGGCTAGCAACTTGTTGTTAAATATTTCATGACATTTCACAAAAGTTGGTGTTAATGTCAATGTTTCAGCCAGATTCAAATTCCTGTAATTATATTCTACCTCTGTAAATTCCTCCTGAAGTTTCAATTTTATATCATCCATTTTTCTTCATTACTTTAAAATACTGGGCTTTGTTTCTATATACTGTTATACAACTGAAGTTACCTGTCCTGGATTCTAGTAGTGGGTAAGGTGGTTCAAATAAATACAACCTGTCTCAAAAGAGCACTGTAGAGATTAACTATTAGACTTCAAATTTAAATTCATCAGATGAGAGATGCAATCGTAGTCCAAAGTATAATCTGTTACTATATTCTCCATCACACCTTTTCTACTTAAGCACAGCCCATAAAAGTTTACCTTTTTCTTGAGAAAATGCTTTTCTGCCTAAAATGTTCCCCCCAAATGTTACAGCAATAACGTAGGGAGAGAAAAGGGCCAATATCAATCAGAATTTAACAGCTTTTCTTGCAGAAACATTTTTAACGCAGAATCAGAGCTGCTATAAGTCATGTTGACGATTGTAGATTGTATTGTGGTTGATTCTTCTTGCTGTTTCCAAAGAATTTCTGGACTAATACCTAAAAAAAAGAGATAATCTTCCCAATGAATACTAAGAATCTTCTCAACTGAAAAGTTAGATTTCTTTCATTATAAGTTGGGATGTATTCGTCTGAGATGTATTCACCTGAGAAAGAAAAAACGGACTGGCTTGAGTCTTTGCAAATCACAGTGTTTTTCTGCAGAGCTGGACCAATGTTTTGTAAATAGATAACTTCAATTTAGTCTTCCAAATTTGCTTCATCATCCTTTCCACGACAAATTTTTGTGTTGTTCAATGTAACGGCTGCAAAAGAAATTTGGAACTGGGTTTCTGGGTTTAAAACTACATCTGAAAAAAACTAGCATTGGTGCAATATGTCATCCCTATCGTCTTCCTCAACAGAATATAAGGACTGAAGGCGAAATTTATCCCTCATAGAAGACTAGATATTTAAGTATCGTTTAATTCTGGGTTTGGTGCATAGGCCCTCTTTGCACAACAGTAAATTTTACCCTTAACCAAGACAGAGACTAAATGGCTCCTTAGAGAGCCTTTGCAGAGCATAGTTGACGTGTTAGCCAGAGAGAGAGGGACCTGCACTCTGGTGATCAGCGCTGTATCTCTTCTGGAAAGATGTCAGTCACCAAACCTGTCAAGATGCCCACAAACACAAAATCCATTAATGAAAATAAGTCCCAGCCAGCAAATAATGTCTTCTGTGGGTGAAGGAGTCAAGGGAATTACAATTGTAACTTGTGTTTTCTCTTGTTTTTATCTCATATCTATGCTTTCCAAGGGCAAGTAAACGGTCTCCCGGGAGAGTGATCAGCTGCTAGAGAGCCTTGCGTTAGCAAGGTGGGACCGAGCGAATTACCTCTGCGGCGTTCTCCGTTCCAACAACAGCAGGATCCATTCCCTCTCTTTAGGTTCCCTTTGGTTACTATGTAAGCAAAGAAGCGACGAGGAGAAGATTTTAATTCAAGATTAGGAATTTCATGCATTATCATAATGGTTCTTCAATTTGCTGTTCAAAACACAAGTAAATGTAGAACTGAGGGAAAAACAGACCTTTAAATTAGGTCTCAAGAGGAAGAAAAATTTAATCCCTGCACATTGTAAATAAAGCAGTCTATTCCAGCCGTTATGTTTGCTAAACAAAGAAAATGATAAAACACACACTTTGGACACAACTGACCGAGACATCACAACTGGCTCTTCAGAGCAAATGCTTTGGGTCTGCGCACAGACACTTGATGAGTGATAAGGTTTTCTCTTCACTTGTGGTACTGTTGAGTTGCACAAACTTGAATGGACTTGGCAATAGTATCCCTGAGGTTTGTTTCGGGCTGGAGGCAATTACATCCTCCCCCTTATAAAAAGAATTTTGTATTGACTGTGCAGTTAGCAACGAGCATGTCTGCACTGTCCTGGTGCATTTTCTAATTACAGCTCAAGATGAGAGAATTTAAGAGAATTTGAACTGCGCTTCAGAGAAGAGTGATATGAAAGCTGTTGATTTTACTCTGTAAATGTTCTCCAAGCTAAAGGATGAGAAAATTACAACAAATCCAAGCAGTTTATTCGGTGTGGTTCAAATTATAATATCCATGCATATCTACATTATAATCCTTTCTGGGTTTCTTGTTATTTGTGGCTTCCTGTTCATCTTTTTCCCCCTCAAATTTTCGTCATTGCTTGTAATTTCCTGGCTTCATCACAACTCTTTCTGACAAACCTTCTGTTGCCGCAAGGTGCACAAACATGCATATGCAAGGAAAGAGCAAGGAAGAGGCAAGAGGTTGTCAGAAGTATGCTAATTGCTTTACTTAATGTATGCACTATCTGCTTTCATATTAAAAGCATAGTGCCAATCATTTAAATTCAGGTAATCAGTAGGATTGTGAGAATAAAATAAGTAAACACCTGGCAAGGTAGTACATCAATTTATTTTATTTTTTAAATTGTTTTCCAAAACAAGAAGTAGAGGGAGGGGAATCTCTGCAAGGTCACCAGCTTAGGAAAAGCTTACAAAAATTGACGACAAAATCCACAAGAAGAGAAGATTAAACACTTAAATACACTAATTTTGTTCCGGGCTCGCAGCCTTTTCCTCTTCTTGGCTACTGGTCTCACTCAGCTAAAACAACTGTGTCAAATATATGTCTCAGCGCTGGCAGTTCGGGGGTTGGGTTTCCCTCCCACAACTAAGTGGGTGAACGAATGGCAGCGAGTCTGTGACCCTTCCCCGGTGGGAAAAACAGAGGCGCTGACTTACCACATTGGGAATCAATGGTGAATTGCTTACTGCAGCTCTGTTAATTAATGTGCACGCATTTACGGACTTCACAAACGAGAAAAGATTGTAATTTTCTTGAAAAACCCGAATGGCATCAGTTACTGATGCTCTCTCCCTCTCCCTCTTTCTTTTTCCCTCTCTCTGAATGCATGTATGCATGCATGCTTATATAATTGCATGCCCTGAAGAGGGCTTCTTAAATACACAGTTAAAAGCTTCAAAGACGCAAATGAAAATCGGTCAAAACTTTTTTGCAGGAATTTTAACTTGGATACGAAGCTTGACAGCTACTTTCAAAAAGTGGAATTTAAAAAAGAATGACTTAAGCAAAAAGGTATCTTCCTTTCAGGGAAGGCAGCCCAAACATTTAAGTATTTCCTTCAAGGTTCTGTTATTGCACTTTTTAATTATAACCTGTTTCAATTTACGTCTACTGAAAAATGTCTCAAACTCTGCGAAATACCCTTTCTTCTATGCAGATTTAATATACTTAGGTGTAGTAGGGTTACAGTTATTTAGAACTGGAGGGAGGCAGGAGGAAGGGAGAGGGGAATTTGGGGAGTAAGAAATGCTAAAATAAGACCTTTAAAATCAAATACTAAACATTACTATATCTTGATACAGACTCCCCAACCTTAAATTTCATGTACATCAATCCAAGATAATCACACAATAAGATAATTTCTTTTTGTCCCCACTGTAGAACAACTGACATAACAAAGCATAGTGGGAAATGCTAAAAATAGATACTGACCAAAAAATGTAACTCAGTGCTTTTTCTTTTCTTCTCTTGTCTTGCACGCACATGCCCTTTTCAATTGCTTGGTTATTTTTGCTTGTTGCTTTTTGCTTGATTATTTTTGCATTGTTGTTTTTAAACAGCATGAACATAGAAATGTTTCCACGGCCTTCCTTTACATATACTCATTTACAAACACACACATATGTATATATTGTAAATAAATCAGTGCTAGTATCTCATTATCCTCATCACAGCCCTAGAATAATACATATTCATACAGAAGGAGAATAATGCACTGACAAAAACAAAGTAGGAAGAATCTGTAGTATTCAATCTGAAGGGCTCAGTTGCTTATTACAAAGAAAGCCAAGGTTAAAACAAATATTACTATTGTGATAACCTCTTTATATCTGCAAATGCCTGCACTGGGCTTGGTCTCCACAGGATATTTCAGAATCTTACAGGTTTTGCATAAAACTGACGTGGAAGAGGGGGTGTGCAATGGCATTTAACAGGACGAGCATCCTAAATATGCAGCTGCCTACAGAATCAGGGTGGGGACTCAACTGTCAGTATATATGAGAAAAATGTCATACACGGGCAAAGCCATAATGATTTCTGGCCTAGAATGAAAACGAGTGGGATTTTATACTACAGCAAGGACCATACCTTCTATCAGCCCTGCGGAGTAAGAGTTGCCCACTTCATCGCAATCATACAAGAGTTTTGGAAGCAGACCAAATGCAACTTATCTGGAAAGGGTGTAAATGTCTAGAGAGTTTGTTTTCATCATAGATCCAATTTATGCCACTACAGAGCCACGATTCTAGAACAGCTGATAGGAGACCACCGTGCATAATGAATTTGTTGTTTTCACATCCTGTAGAGAAATGCCGTCTAACCTATCTGGCAAGAAAATTAATTTCAAGAAAACACAGATTTGAACCCAGGTCAGCTCCAAGGTGCTGGCCACCTCTAATGGGCCATGGCATTTGCCCCAGCATCTCCTGGCTCTGCCACAGCTCCAGGTGCAGCCCATGCTGCCCACAGCAGCAGCTGGGGGTGTGTAAGTGTCCCCATACCCTGGGCAAGGAGCCGCACCTGCACTAACCTCCTGACAGCCAAGCAAAGCCCATTTCCACACCAAACCAACATAAATGGTAATTGGGAAGGTGGCTGTTATGGCCAGTATGCGGGCCAAAAAGCACCCATTGGATTTGGGGATGTGCTGAAGTGGCTTTCCTCTGATTTATGCAGCGTGGGTCTTTAGCTGCCCTTCCCCTGACAGATGAGTACTTTTAAAAGTAAACAAATACACAAAGTGTCCAAGTATGCCATCAAATGACCTCCTGCTACCATTATTGATGAGTTACACCTGTTTGCCAACAAATACGCTCCTTATCACTGTCATGTGAGTAATCAGGTAAATGCTTGAGTAAACAAACCTGCCCAGCTCGAGGCCCTGGCAGCTATCTCAGCCGGATGCAGATGAAGACCCTCTACAGCTAATCCAGAGGTAAAGCTCCCCAGAGACTTAAAGTGGCAGAGAAGTTCATCACTGGTGGTCCTACCATGTTTCCAAAGGTCTAGTGTAAGCACTAAACTAGATTTAGAAACTAGCCTTTACAGATCACAGTTATCTCTAATTCAGACGCTGGCACGGTACAAAAGAAGATACATTTCCCCTCCGCCCCGTATTCATGGCCACCCCAACAATGCGGTTCCTGGCGAGCTGGGGCAGGCTGTGAACAGCAAGCTGGACTCAGAGCAGGCTGGGGTGCCCCCAAGCCTGGTCCATGAGTGCTCTGTGCTGGTGTAGACGGTGTTAGGGAAAGGATAAATTAGCCCTTCTGCCTCCACAGCAAAAAGGCTCTCATGTCTGGTGTTCACCCACCTGTGAGACTACCTGAGACATAGGAGCTTTACAGCTGTCAGGGCATTCCATGGAAACGCTGTGACCAGAGATAGTGGTATTTGTTAAAGGACTGTCAGAACCAAGGGGTTAAATAATGCTCGTACATAGATGGCGAATGTTTGTCATGGATGCACAGAATAAAGAAAGACTTGAGAGCCCGGCTGAGCAAAGAGAGGAGTCAGGGTTTGGCACCTCCAAGGAAACACACTCAGAAAGAGGATGGGCAAGAAAAAGCGAGCAGTGGGGCTCCTTCCCCNAAGCACTTTGTGCAGTCTTTTTCCGAATATTCCCAGAGGAAGTATGGCTCTGCCCTGCCCTTGCTTTAGCCCCTGTCTAAATAGCACCATTTAGTGTAATATAAGCAGAGTCAAGGTTGCTCTTTTTTTTTTCTTTCTTTCTTTCTCTCTCTGCAAATTATTGCTGAGTTCACTACTGAAAATGATAGAGCAAAGTGTTTGTTTTGCTTACCTGCTCAAAGAGCAGGTAAAATATTATCTGAAGTTCACACCACAAATATATTTTGTTCTTATCTTTAGTAAACATTTAGTAACAGTGAAGCTCTCATTATCAACAAGAGCTGTGTACCTAAATCCCTTCCCTCCCACCCCTGATGTCTTTTACTCCAGAGCTGATAAAATGCTTTCAATTACAAACGTCTGCTCACAAGAAAAGATATAGACACGTGAAAAACGTGTGTGTCGATTGTGTGGCAGAGACACTGTACATTACATTGCATTAGAGGGCTCATAATAAAAATTGGTATGAATGATTGGAATACCAGAAAGAGAACAGCTTAGAGGCCAGTGTTTATTAATGCAGCACCTGCTAGTGCTGCTATAAATAAAGGTTTCTAAACAATTCCATATTATGAACCCCTAATTTCAGGAATTTATAACCTAGATGTAAAAAATTCCCTCTCAGCTGACATTTAGAAAAATAACAGATTTGGATATAAATGCCTTTACTGAGTACATACTTGGAGAGACGTACAAAATTTCTATTTGTAAATCCATAGTTGTCTATCTATCTATCAAAAATATAGGTCTTACTGGCTTCGGAAATTCTTTTCAAAATTAGAGAGAAGACACTTGAATTGTTAACCGATGTTTTTAACAGGAAAATTCAGTATTGGAGATTTGTTTTGTTTACATATTAAGTCACGGTGTCATGTTTTAAAAAACAAAACATTTTCTCACATCTGAAAACCTGGAACTCTTTGGTACTTGCCTTCTAGCTCATGAGTGAAAATGAGCCTGTCCACTCTGTTTCTCCATTAATGCTGGAAATGCGCTGCACAGCATATAACCATGTAACTGGGTGTTATCCTTCTTGCGAGAGGGTCAGGAGTGTAGTTATTCTCTATACTTACAGATTTGGTGCCACAGAAAATGTAGGAAAATTCGAACAAAACCACTGCTTTTAAAAGTAAGGCACATATTTGAATCTCTGGATTTGTGTGTCTTTATCTGTTCTTCTAAGTTAGAACATCTAGGGAAACGAAGCTGGTGAGGGGTCTGGGGGACAAGTCTTATGAGGAACGACTGAGGGAACTGGGGCTGTTTAGCCTGGAGGAGAGGAGGCTGAGGGGAGACCTTATCACTCTCTACAAGTACCTGAAAGGAGGTTGTAGAGAGATGGGGACTGACCTCTTCTCCCTAGTGACAAGTGATAGGACGAGAGGAAATGGGTTCAAGTTAAGGCATGCGAGGTTTAGGTTGGATATTAGGAAAATTTTTTTCACTGAAAGGGTTATCCAACATTGGAATAGGCTGCCCAGGGAGGTGGTGGATTCACCATCCCTGGAGGTGTTTAAAAAAAGGGTAGACGTGGTACTTGGGGATATGGTTTAGAAGTGGTTTTGTCAGGTTAGGTTAATGTTTGGACTCGATGATCTTAAAGGTCCCTTCCAGCCTCAACGATTCTATGATTCTATGATCTACCGTAAGGGACATGGCCATGTTAACTCTCCACTGACTGCGCAAAAAGCCAAGGTCTGGCAGGCCGGACAGTGGCGGGGGCCAGGGACAAACCCTTTGCCACAGCCTCCGGCACATGAGTAAGAGCACCTATGGCACCTACCCCAGGTGCTGGCGGAATAAGGCAGTCAACGTCTGCTCAGATTTCAGACTAAGAAGCCCTTAGTCATTGTGTGGATTGCAGTAAGATCTCATGGGAGCAGTATGCATCCACGGAGATCTCAGGAGATGGTAGCTACCATGCTCATGTTTTCTCTTCTCCTGTTCCTGCTTGAGCTTCTGTTTGTATAAATCACTTTGCCACTGATTTCACAGGGATGAGCATTTCATCCTCTCTTACTACTGCCCTCTCAATCTACTACCTGAACCCTGCTCAGTAAATTTAATTTTCAAAAAATGGGTATAAAGGACGCATTAAAAGGTCATTTAATGGCTTTTTGATTTGCTAGGTGCAGCAAAGGATGAAATGGATTATTCAATAAAATGGTGCAAAAGGCAAACGGATCTCCTGCAATGTTCGCTTCCCAAATGCAATGAGATTTTTCTCTGTTTATGACTGGTCTTGACACTGGAATCCAAAAACTGCAGGGAACAAGTGTCTGTAGTCTGATTGACCTGACCCTCAAGAAGAGAATATCAGCAAATGTGGCCAGGTATAAGAGTAATTTCCAAAATCAGCACAGGAATTCTGACAAGTTACATCGAAATTGGATTGTTTCAGACAAACGATACGATGTTTCATTGCTTAGAATTTTGTGAGTATTGTGGGTGATGTGTTTTTAACATATCAATTATTCAGAACTATTATTTAGCGTAAAATATATTTGGCTTCCTGCAGCCTTTTAATAAGTAGTAAGCAAAACAGGAAAATACTTGCAGTAAAAACTAAGAAAATAGGATAGGCTTAATAATTCTCTTTAAACTGTCAAATAGCAACAAATCAGTGGGGAAAAAAAAGAGTAGGCTGCTATGGCAAAAAAAAAAAAAAAGCTATATCAATACAACTTCATTGTTGAAATCCAGCGGGGGAAAAATGTGGTTTAGCTACTAGAATTAGAAGTACTCTTCAGGTCCCATGTGGAAGGAAATACCTGTGACCCCGTCGGGATGTGGAGGGTCAGGCATTCTGATTGCAGATAAGGCTGAGCCAGCCAGCGCAGGGGGGAGAAGGTCAGAAGAGAGAGGCGTACTTAGCCCTGCACGCTGCTTTAAAGAGCTGCTTGTAGAGGTGTTGATATAAATAGTTCCTTGCTTTTCACACACCGGCTCCATATCCTGCACGGGTGCTGGGAGTAGCAGAATAAATGATTTTTGTGGGAGGGGGAAATATGGGAAACGAAGGACTTTCTATTAAACAATGTAAAGTTGCTTCACCAACAAAACAAACAAACAAACAAAAAAAATCCTGTGTATTTTACCCACAGATGTCCAACTGCAGCTTTAGTCATGCAGTCAAGGAGTATAAAAAATGATCAGTCGACCATCCTGGAGAGTCTGAACGGTATGCAATTCAGTCAGGAATGTCACATAAGCAAAAATAAAGTTAGCAAATGCTGAAAAATTGCAGATAAGGGAAATGTTTCCTGGCTGAATTGCAAATTCCTCAAAAGCTAACATTTATCCAGTTTTTGGTTTAGAAAATAATATTGCTTGAGCAATTCTGCTTTTCATGCTTAGCTTTCAGTTTTAAAATACTTTTCAAGAGACAGCTACTTTCCTATACCTCTAACAGGGTCTATCTCTATTTTGAGCATATGCTTTCCTAGATAGCACAGAAAAAAAGCCCTCAAAACACTCAAAGCATTGTATTTTCCTGAAAAATGGTTTAAATTAGGAATTGTTCCACAGAAATTAATACAGCTACACATACAGAGCCACAGCTCACATCTTTGTATTCAGACTGCATTGCTTATTATGTTAAACAGTTCTGCCTTCTTCCTCTTCCTACCAGGGGAAGGCTCAAACTGGACATATCTCTACAAATTTTATGCAATAAAGATGGAAAATTTAGGGGAGCAGATAATAGGGGAGCAGGTTTCTTTCAGTGGGGATTATGATAGCTTCACAATTTCATAAGCAAAGAGGTACAGATGCTATCAAATATTTATTCCTGCTCTTTGTACATGCTGTTAATCATCTAATAAAATAATTTGTAATAGAAGAGTATTTGGTCCAATGATCACGAGTTTTGTATCAAAGTTATCAGTTCATAACTTTAATGCTTAAACAGTTGTTCTGAGTGTTCTCAGCTAACTGGAGAAATATTTTTCATTTAATTTAGAAAACTTGCCATTTCTATGACAGCCTCAGAAATAGCCTTTTGAGAAACAGGGCTGTTTTCCCAGCATCAGAGGTGAGGGAAACCCTATGGTCCAGCAGCTACAGAAGCAATTTTAGGCTGGATAGCGTTCCCACCAGTTGGCAGTTTTCTGTGTGCTTTGCAAAAGAAAAATTCTGAAAAAAAAAAAAAAAAAGAACCAGATGTAGTGTGGACTTATATGTACTCAACACACGAATAGGATATAAACTGGGAAAATAAAGATCAGGAAATTCGGAGCAAGGGTTGAAACTCCGTCTCCATCAAATGGAGTAAAGCTGTTACAACCCCAGGTGAGCACTATTGCAAGAGAGCTAATGAGAGCATCACTATGCCCAACATCTCTTTACTGCAGCGTCCCTGGTGCCTGTCGTCGTGCGGGATGGGGCTCTGCGACTGCTCCACATACACATGCTCCATCCTACACAAATAAATCAGAGCACCCAATGCTATCACCTCATACCATCTTGGTGACTCAAGCTGAACGGGGATGCGAATTACGAAGGCACTTGGCTTGAGATGGTGGCAATGGGAAGCTCGGCCTGAACCAGTCGCTCCACCCTCCCGCTTTGCTGGGTTTGCTGGTTGCTCTCTCTGGGTGTGCTGGGGGAACCTGGGCCTGGGCGAGAACCAGGACTCAGCGAGCAATTTGGCAGTCTGCACATACCCTGCGACAGTTTGAGTTTGGCGTCTGGCGGTTGGGCTAGCAGAGTTAATGGCACTGCAAAATAGTGCAGCATGAAAAAAGGGCTGTGAAAATATATGACTATTGATTTGGTAAAGGAAAGTGAGCGTATTGGTTAAATACATACTCAGGTATGCATACTTTTGCGATAACAATCATTAGTTATCCCTTAGACATTTATGGCTTCTTTAGAAATTTTATTGTTGTATAAATTCATACTTGGGCACCTTATAAAAGTAGAGTTTTGACAGCGTAATAGTCCATAAAGAAAACACCGTTTCAAGAACTGGACTACAGGTTTTGTGGTCTGCCATCTTAATGCAGTGCCACTCAAAGAACACCAAAACCAGGTTATGAGGCCTTGAATGGCCTTTCATGATATGAAACCAGGCCTTCTGCCTTCCTAACAGCACCCTTTGAAAGTGGATCATTAATTTGATATCAGGTTAATCCAGCTGCTTCCTCTCCATACATACATTTGGTGAATTTGAAAGCCTTTCTAAAACATTACCAGCAGAAAATGCATTGTGAAATTCAGAAGGTTTCCAGTACACAGAATTTCAGCTCTGCATTTTTTCCCCTCAAAGTGCCACAAGAGATAATGTATTAATCATTTGCCAAATTCCTATTTTCAAATCCAAGTTGTTTATTTTTTTGTAGTTATTTAGTTGCATGAGGACAGAAAATGTCTTTTATCACTTTCTAATATATTTCATACCTGTTTAAGATAAAAAGCAGAGCAGGCCAAATGTTCAGCAAATTAAGAGGAAAAACATTCACTTTCATGTTGTTTACAAGGTGAAGTTCAAACCTGCAAAGATATTTTAAGGTAAAAATACTGTCATTCACTTATATCTAATAAATAGTCGAGGCAGACTGCTGTAACAACATGGTCCTGCACCATTTTGAATAACGTATTAATAAAGCCAGTTGTAAATTGTGGCTGTGCAGGATAATTGTAAATCTTAGGCATTAAGACAATAATTAGTATTAAAAGGAGCTGTGGCTCAAAAGATTTACTGCTGCACTTCTAATTTGTAGGTAGAGTCTATAACAAAATAATAATAACCTGAACTGAAAATCCACAATAGTCTTCATACTTAATCAAATAATGCTGCACTAATTATGTTTGTCATAAAAAGTTAATTCCTTGGAAAAGCTGTTTAATGTTTATTAAAAAGCACTATGAAGACAACTTCTTAACCTTACAGCATTTTAGTCGCCACTAATTGTTGAGTTCTGCATGAAACAAATATTGGATATTTATGGGAATTTCTTATACCTTTTCCACAGCTGTCCAAAGCGAAATTGCTGCTGGTAAGATCCTATTAAGCTTATCGGAAATACAGCGACGCCAGCAAAAAAATGTGTTTGTGAGTTTTTAGGTACGTGTAGTTGTTGTGTTAGGATCCTTCAAAGAATTTTTTTTTTTTTTTTGCTTATGCTCCATTTACAAAGGGGCAAATGATTGAATTTGCTTCAGTGAATTGAACTTATACAGCTTCCTGCTGGGTTCTGGGGAGCATTTATGGAACACCACCTGGAGGGCAGCTGCTCTTTTCTCCTAGCCCTGAATATCATTAAATTTCAGCAGCAACATGACACACTGTAGAAAATTTTGTTTTAAGGCTGCACTCTTCTGTGCTGTTGTTGTCAAGAGTAGAGAGAAGCAGGGGGGAAAGAGAGAGTGATAGGTTTCATTCCTTGTCAGCCAGTGCCCGGAGCCAGGAAAAGCACAAGGAAGGGAAGTTTAAAAGGTACTTTTTTTTTTTTTCTTTTTTGAGAGGGGGAAGCCCCTTGAAGACAAATATTTCAAAACAGTACATTGTCTTTGTGTAACTATAAGTACTTATGGCCTGCACCGAAGCATTTGCAATTTAACTTCACATTTGAGCTGCAGAACGTCTTCACTTGGAAAAGGAGAGCAATTGCTAACCTTATCTTGCACATGTGGGTGACATTGGAGCTGCCCTAAGAACTCATTTTCTTGTAACTATTTGCTCAAGCATTTCGCTACCAGATTAAGCCTGAAGACAGCATTGCAGTGAAATGCTGTGAAACACTGTTTATGCCCGCGCCTTCCGACGGGGCAAGTAGCTGTGGCTCAGACCCTCGATGGGTTTCACACAGTTTGAACAGAATTTTTCTCATTACAGTGAAGAAACCTTTTGTCTTAAGGGCAGAGGTAAGACGGGCCCGGCTTATGGCAGCTCACTTCTATTGCTCTGCTTCAGGTCTTTTTTCCCTCCTCTAGTTTCCAGCCTTTAAGTGCCAAACCCAAAAGGAAGAGAGGACTGCATTCTCCTGGGAGAATTACAGCGTATGTCTCAGCTATCTGGGTGCTTCTCGCATTCCCTGAAGTCTACATCAGTCATCTTGCCGATGCTAACAGGAAGCTTGGCACAACGACCAGAAACAACAATCTATATACAGTAAATGCTATCAATGTGATTTATCTGCTCAGTGCCTTGTTATAAAAATCCACTGTTTTTCAGTGGAATATGACAATTAACGCCTATTTCTGCAAAAGTCTACCTCTTCATTTCCCTCCCTCTTTCCATGTTGCACCTTTTCTCCTCGCCCTCTTTGCCATTTGTATCAGCTCCTGATTCCCCTCTCTTTTCTCCTTAGTTCACCGTTAGAATGCTTAATAGCCACACTAGTGTGGTCTCCAAAATGGGCTGGAGTGTCGTACAATGGGTCACCAATTAATACTGTTGTATAATATGAACGATTGACAGTTTCTTCTCAAAGCAAAATCCTGAAATATGTGATTTTGTCAAAATTGTCATGTTACTGGAAAAGCATCACTTTCAACAGCAGTGAGAAAATACTGTTACAAATGAGAAAATCTCAATTAAAAAAATGTGAGTAAACTTAAAATTCACATTTCTTGTTGGTTTAATTTAAAGGTCTCTCTCAAACAGAACAGTGGACAGAAAGCTATATTGCTTACTTTCAAATTGAAATATCTGTGCTCTCTTGCTGACATTTCTAAATCAGAAGCTTTCATAATATTCTTCATGAGCAGCATTTCCACCAGCAGTTCCAGTTTTGTCTGGGTACTCTTTCCAAATTCTCGGTGACTGCAAGTATTTGCATTTTGGGAACAGCAAAGGACCTCTGACCTGGACCAAAGCATCACTGTGCTGGGTATTACCCGAAGTCTGAACCAGACAGAGGCACCAGCTCATAGATATTGGGATCAGTACTGTTCAATATCTTCATCAATGACATAGACAGTGGGATTGAGTGTACCCTCAGCAAGTTTGCCAACACCACCAAGCTGAGTGGTGCGGTTGACAGGCCTGATGGATGGGATGCCATCCAGAGGGACCTGGATAGGCTTGAGAAGTGGGCCCACGTGAACATCATGAGGTTCAACGAGGCCAAGTGCAGAGTCCTGCACCTGGGTCGGGGCAACCTGCAGTATTGATACAGGCTGGGGGGTGAAGGGATTGAGAGCAGCTCTGCCAAGGACTTGGGGGTACAGGTGGATGAAAAGCTGGATATGAGCCAACAATGTGTGCTCGTAGCCCAGAAGGCCAACTGTATCCTGGGCTGCATCAAAGGAAGTGCAGCCAGCAGGTCGAGGGAGGTGATTCTGCCCCCTTATTCTTCTCTGGTGAGACCCCACCTGGAGTCCCGTGTCCACCTCTGGGGCCCCCAACATACGAAGGACATGGACCTGTTGGAGCAAGTCCTGAGGAGGGCCCCAAAAATGGTCAAAGGGCTGGAGCACCTCTCCTGTGAGGACACGCTGAGAGAGGTGGGGTTGTTCAGCCTGGAGAAGAGAAGGCTCTGGGAAGACCTTATAGCAGCCTTCCAGTACTTAAAGAGGGGCGCAAAGGAAAGAGGGGGACAAACTTTTTAGCAGGGCCTGTTGTGATAGGACAAGGTGTAATGTTTTTAAACTGAAGGAGGGGAGATTTAGACTAGATAAAAGGAAGAAATTTTTCACTATGAGGGTGGTGAGACACTGGAACAGGTTGCCCATAGAGGCGGTAGATGCCCCATCACTGGAAACTTTCAAGGTCAGGTTGGATGGGGCTTTGAGCAACCTGATCTGGTTGAAGATGCCCCTGCTTATTGCACAGGGGTTGGACTAGGTGACCTTTAAAGGTCCCTTCCAATCTAAACTACTCTAGGACTCTATGACTAATATTTGGGGCTCCCTAGAGAGATAGTGAAAGAGCAACTGTACCTGACTTGGACCAGATGGCTTAACAGTATAATCAGGACTGGTTTTCCCTCATGACCACTGGAACTGATTAATGCTAAACTTTCTTACAGGAGGAAAATTTTGTATTTGAAATAACTTTAACACTTGAGTATTAGTTGAAGGACCTGATAAAGATCAATACTGGCAAAGCAGTTCTCATCACTGAGACTACACTGAGTAGGAACTGCAGGACCAGCACTTCCGCTTGATTCAGAATCCTAGATTTAAATACAAAATTATTTTGTTTTCTCATGGGAACCAATATTAGCCGTTCCGAAAGCCAGGAGGGGCCCAGGTAGCAGAGAGGCAGATTTCAAGCGGGAGGTGAGGATGCTAAACTGTTCTCTGAAAACAAATCCTATTTTCCGGAATCGGGCCCACATTTTCCAAGCTCATTGCTCGGGGAAACTAGAAGGGCTTTTTCTGTATTACAAGAAAACTCATAGTTAGTGAAGCCATCGAGTTTGTCTGTATTTCTTCTGCCACAGCAATCTTGCTGGAAATGAAAACCTGCACACGATGAACACCAAATAATGGATTTTCAAACTAGCACTGAAATGAAAAAGATCTTTCTGGGTAAGACTGGTGTCTAGATAAAATGTAAATTCAATCTCTCTGCAAAGCAATTCTGAATAATCGGAAATGCATACAGTCGCTAAAATGTATTACCAGAATAACAGAGAAATGAAACAACATGACAATGTATTTTTTTTTCTACTTGAGACTAGAAGTAGATGGTTCTCCCAAATAATTATCTGCTTCAAGAGAAAACTGTTCACATGCCAAAAAAAGCATGCTCCCATTTCATGTATCTTGCTCCTTGGGTTGGCTCCAGTTCTGATCTTTACCCTGGTCCAAAACGGGAGCAATTGCATTCTACAGGCTGTGTTTTCAAACGTGACTTCTCAGCGTACTCATTCATTTAGTCTCAAGACTGTATGGTGAAGAGTCAACAGGACTGTAATGGGGATGATTTCAGGGCTATGCCTGTTCTGCCAAGCTCATTGCGTAGCCTTGGATAAATTACCTTAGCAGACTCAGATCTTCCTTTCCTGCTTTGCTTTGTTTATGCCTAAATTGCCAAATGAAGGGCTTGGAGAGCACTCTGAATTTGTGTGTAGCTGATCAGCTGACCCCTTTCTTTTGCAATTTGTGAAGTGAAGAAGAAAGGAGATGCAAAGGTATGTGGAAGGGGTTGAGCAGACCTCTGTTAATCTTATTCACAAGAGAGATGATTCTTTACAGTGAATTTTCCCTGCAAAGTGAGGAAAATACTGGAGTATCTGAGTTTGTATCTGAGCGACGGTTTTGGCCACTCATTCAGGATTTGGGGCAAGTCTGTGCTTAAAAAACTGTTCCCTCCATACACTACTTAACTGGCAGCACAGATATACCTCTGGATCACACAGCCAGTCAGAGAAATCAGGCCCTTCCAGGTAAAGCAGAAAACAGAAATTGGGAAGAGGTTTCTAGCTCACTGCAGCATCCTTTTCTGACCAGTACTGACGGTGCAGGGAGAACCCCAAAACTGCAGCTCCCATCGATAAATTGCTGATAATAATTCCGTACCTCAGACTTCGCCTCGTCATGAGATATCAACTGCTGTGCAAATTGCAAGTACAATTAATTATTAATTTCTGGTTTATTATTGATTGACCATTTTGTCAAACAAACTATAGGATAAGCTGTAATAACCTCTTCCTATTTGCTGCTCTGACTTACCATTCATAGTGCGGCAAAACCGAAAAAATAAGACCAAGTCTCAGCTGACTTACAAAGATCATTAGTAACCATGTCTTGTACGCAAGAACTGGATTCGGGCCATGCTGACACGAGACAATCAGTTTTCTATACTTGCAGGATGCTGTAATGAAATGCCTAATTTGATGAAGTTAGAGGCGTTATGATATTTTCATCATTGTGTAATAAAGCATCAGGAAACTTTCAGGCCTCTAACGTTGTTGAACACCTTGGTGGTGTTAATGCTAACGGTGTACAGTCTGCAACATAAGGGAAGGCGAAAAGAAGGAGAAGGAGGGAGGCGGACAGACAGTGTGGGCTTTTAGTTTAAGGTGAACAATCTTTTCCAAATTAATATATCCTCCACCATCATTAAATGACTGGTACAGTCAGGGTTTTGCATGCACCGGGAACCTTCTAGCATATTCATAAATAAGATATAGTGGGTGGAATAAGCAATTTTTTCTCATTTTTACTACAAAGCAAAGGTTATTAGAGGGAACGGTATGCTGTTTTTTTGCAGGTACCTGGTTTTTGTGAATATTTAGTAATGTTGCTGGATATTCTTTTAGGAACAGAAAGAACGCAAGGTGATTTTCATAGGAATTAGTAGTGTACTTTTATATGCATATACATTTGCAGTTCTGTAGTGTCTTTTATTTTGAGGTTATTATCCAAATTTACAACAAATTAATAAAAATGAAAAATCAAAACCAGTATTAACTGAAGTGTTGCTTCCCCAGTCCCAGTCACACTCAGCATATTTAATTCATTCCTGCGAATTCAGCAGGGCTTTGTGTAGGAATAAAACAAACAGTATTTCTATGTGCCTTCATTGTTTAGCTACTGTACAATTTCTTGTGACTGCTGATATTATTTATAGCTAGGAGGCTTGTTTGTTTGTTTTCCATTTGGAAAAAAAAAGCAGGCAATGAAACATTTGTTAAATTTATTTCCTTTTAAAACAATGGCAATAGAAAGATTTACATGGGCATAACAAACCAAGGACATAAAGAGCTTTGTAAAGATCTTCATATAACCTTTTTTTCTCCAAATATATACAACCAATAGGAATGTTATGTGGTTTGCTTCTTTGTTCAGTAACGAAGCTCTAATTTCCATTTCCACTGTACAGCTGTTGCACTTCTCTCGCTTGGATTTTGCCAGCGCCAAGCCCAAGCTCAGGATTGCCAGCAAGAAAAGTCTGCCCGGAGGGAGAAGGCAGGGCAGCCCAAGACACCCGCATCCCCAGCCTTTCCAAGCCGAGCTCCGCCAGAAGTGGGCAGAGGTAGCTCAGATGGGAACACAGCCAGGGCACCTGGTGGATGCGCTGACTCCACGCTCCACGTAGCTCCTGCCTGTGCTCTGAAGCTTCACAGCTATCGAGGAAGGAGGTTACCTTGCACGAAGCCAGCGCGCACGCCACCCAGCTCATCGGGTTGGGCTGCGCGCATCACCCACAAGGCTTTCACGGCTCACTGATGAGAGAGCACGGCTGAAGGAAACCTCTGGGTTGTTCCCTGATGGGTGACTCCTGGCTGATCTGATAGGACCGGTCACATTATGGCCATGCCCTTGGCTATCTTCAATTTTGTGATTAGGAAATGACACGGTGCATTTAGGGCAAGGCCCTTCTCAGCAAAATCCCTGCAGAATTTTGCAGAATCCTCCTCGCTGTGTGAGCCCTGTAAATTAAAAATCTTTCAGGCACACACGGCAGAGTGTCTTCTCGCTTGCTCTGTAACGGTCTGTACAAAGGGCAGCTGACCAGCAGATCCCAATCAGGAAAGCACAAGGGACTCGAGACTCAGTGAGTGTCTTTCCTGCAGGCCATGTTGCTGCCTCTTTCAAGGCAGCGAGCGGAGGCAAAGAAAACACCCTGCGTCCATTTCATAGGTTCAAATGCTATTTGGTTGTAAGTGAAGGTGAGGCCAGCTGCAGCCCTCCACTGTTCTTCAGGAGGATGGAAAAGGTAAATGGTAAATCTGTGCGTCTGCGTCTATTCAGCTGTGAACATGCTTCACATCTCTAATGGGTGTATGGCTGTAATGTCTAATGCATACATTCTGTTCTGCATTTTTTCATGTCCTTGCTAAATTTTCACATTCTAAGCAGCCTGCTGGACTAAACAGCCTTCCTCACCCCCCTAAAATTAAGAAGAAAATCCAATGCAATAACTATGATTATCATTCTAGACTTGACAAAAAGAAGCTTTAAGCACACCGCATAAATTAAGCACATAATGTAACAAATCCTGTATGAGTCGTAAATAGTCTCCACGTAAGCAGGTTAACTGGCACACATATGAGTGTGAAATATTATAGAGTGAAACCTGTGTGCCCTAAGAGACTACCCTAGGGTACTGACAAATACTTTACAACATCAAATTACCCATATTAAGCGAACTGGCTCTGCAATTTAACCAGAGATGGTCTATAATTGGTTCAAGGTACAACCCTTTTTCCTCAGAGACCTGCTAAAACGCTATGGATTTCAACGTCTATAGGCCAACGATGTAAATGTACAGTATTACGAATAAACTCTGTCACTTTGAATTGTTTTGAATTTTGTGGAAGATTTCATATCAATCAAATTAAAACCTGTTAAAAAATAATTGGGTTTTTTTTCAATTTCATGTAACTGGTTACTGAATATTAATTAAAATTAAGCTAAAATTAAAATTTGGTGTTAAGTCCACACATTGAATTTACATATTTCAAGTTTTCAGTAGAAACAAGTAAACATTTCCATTCGAACAAGCTTAGTGACAGTAACTTCTGATATCAAATAACTGCAATATAATCTCTTATAGGATTCCCTTCACTTTTTTTCAAGTACAATTTTCAGACACTTTTAATAAGGGACACATCTCTTCTAAATTGCTCTCCTGCCCTAAAAACTGATTTGGTAAAAAACGCACTGGGGGCTCTGGATTCATTATCACGCTGATTTTCCTACCCAGTGAGCTCCGTTTGCAAGTAAATTTCTAACTGCCAGCTGCACAAACTCAGCCTGAGTCCTGGATCCCTTCCATCTCATGCCTCACCACCAGTAATAAATATCTTGTATGCCAGAATATGCCCTCCATGGCATCTGTGCAATCCCAGTGCCATCCGTGAATTTGCACAGGTGTTGCTGGGGCAGACGTTCAAATCAATAGGGTCACACACAAGTGGCTGAGGAAACTATCTGCCAAACAGAACTGCTAGTACTACAATGATCTGTGTGATGGAAGGGACCCCGTCTGACTTGCAGGGACTGGTTTTATTCTCACAACCAGGAAGAAAAAAGTGTTTTGTCTTGCAAACAAAAATTCTGAGAGGGTTGCAGCACACATGGAATGTCCCAACGCTATTTTTTATGCCATTTCTTAGAGAATAAAGTGGTTTTGCAATGTAGACGATGCCCAAAAAACACATTGGGATTTTTTTTTTTTTTTAAGAAGTTGCACTTTGCAATCAGGATGATATCACAAAAATGGCAAGTGATACATTTTGGTATCTTAAAACACCTCCTTGTGTAAGGATCAGTATGTTGGGGCCAAGAGGAAGTGGCCTATCTATATCATCCCAGTGAGACAACACTGTCATGCAACAATGTTTTAGGGGAGGATGGTGGAGCAACACCGCACTCATGGATGCCAGACTTGGACACACACCATGGCTGCAAGAATAAAGTTACTTTCTGCTCAGTTTTTAACTCCTGGATTGTTTCAACCAATGCACACAATCTCTTTGTCTCGAGACATCTTTGCCGATCATGCCCTTACAGTGGTCAAACATTGTTTCTGGAACCACCTACGGGCAGCGAGCAGTTCAAAGGCAGTTCTTTTGTCAGATTTCTGTTATGTGACCAGGAATAGAGTTGTGCATCAGCCGATGAGTAAGTTGGATACCTGGCTCTGGCAGGAGGTGAGCGAGGAGGAGCTGCTCCTGCTCCCACTGACGGCTTCTCTGGGCCCCGGCTGGACCCCTCCAGCAGCAAGAGGGGTGCACCGCCTGGAAAGATGCTACACGCTGTGCTGGCCAGCCAGCAAACCACCCCCCACACTGCCCTCACCATAGCTGTAGCTGATACACGTACTTTTGGCAAAATAAGGGTCTCGGCACACAAAATCAAAGTTAAGTACATCTGGATACCTTTGCCTACATTTAGTTTCAAATTGGATGTAAATTGAGGTTTTTCTGGACTTTGACTAAACTAGTTTATCCTCTCGGATGATTACTCTATTTCAATTAAATGAGAGCACTTCATCCCTCACTCTGAAATTTGGTTCTTAAGCGTGTCAGCTTCAGGCACCTACATACTTTTATTTTCAAAACAAAGGCTTTGTGGAAACCATGGACTTATGCAATCTCAACTCCAAGAGCGTGCGGTAGCTGAAAAGACAGGAGGGGATGCCATCTTCCTAGTGATGTCAAGGAAGTTGAATTTTCCATGTGAATTAGCAGCTCAAGACAAAACCTCCAGGGAAGTGAATATTCACAAAATCATAAAAAGCACAGCTGATGTGCCCTTTCACTACTGTACCCTGTATTAGCTAACACGAGGTAAGAGCACAGCTTATTTGTTCTTCATGACTGCAAGACTCGAGGAACTTATTCCAGAAAAGATCCCTAGGAAACGCGTCTGTGTTCTAACCTCGGGTGTGACCCCTCCGTTCAGAATTCATCATATGTTTCCCGTTAAGACAAAACCCTCTTGACGCCGTAATTCTTCCTTCCTCCATTTTGAATCCACAGCTTGTGATTGAAACCACTTCCCACACCTTGCAGAAGGTGCGTAACTCCAGTTTTCCCACACGTTCCCCCAGGCAAAGTCATTTTGGGCTCTCCAGACAAAAATCTGCAGCACAATTCAGAACAGGCATGAAATAAATAACCAAAAGAACGCTGCACTTATAGTACTATGTCTCTTCAGAGTTAGCACAGTAAAAATCTGGGCTTTTCAGTTCACTGAAGCCTAACACAGAGAACAGGCACTATGAGGAGAGGGAATATTCTCCACTTTTTCTAAAACACTTTCTTCAACAACAAATGGGTTTTGCCCATATTTAATCCCCGTTTGGTAGTCAAAATCTTGCAAGAACAGCATAAGGTCAGTCTCTTAAAAAGATGGATCCCTTCACCTTTTTAAGCACCAATGGGGGCACATGACATCGGCCACATTCAGAGGGCTTATATTCCTACGTGAAGCATTTTCTGCTGGCTAGCTTCACGCCTTTGGAGGCATCTCACCAGCTTCTAGACTCGGAGACCTCAGTGCTTTCACTGGCATTATATATTCATGCTGCACTGCACTCAGGACAACTCGTCGTCCCGGAACTGGAGCGCTCAGAAGCCCAGTGTAGAGGCAGACCGGCAAAAACAGCCTCCCTCCAAGGGGGCAGGCATGAAGAGCTCTCCAGTAAATCCTGTTTTACCTGTTTTCTCCCACTTCCAGGGGTAGCCCAGCCTTCTACTGACCCAGATAATGAAAAGATGATTATTCATTTGAATTTCAAAAGAACGAGTAGTGGGCTGTTAGCTCTGACTGCTGCACTCTAATAGGAATATACACGCACGCACACATATAATTATTGAACTGCTTTTAGAAAATTATTTCGTTTTAACAGTAATATCTACTTATTCATGTACATGTTTCAATCAGATTTCTAAAATCCTCAAGATATTTTCTTCCTGAGCGTGGCTATTATTTATCAGTCTCTGTTCAGCTTCATTATCTTCCTAGCACTACCCTTGAAAATAAAACAAAAAAACAATCAGAACATAACATTAACAAGCATGAGAAAACAGTAATGCTGTTTATATTTAAAAGATCACTTTGAGCAAAAAATTGAAATGCTGCCAAGACACTTCAGAAAATGAGATATACCAGAAAAATGTGATTTATGAAAGTTATGTGATGCCCATAGTATTAATACACTTCTTCACAGGGGCACAAAGGAGAAGAAACGTCCCAGTCAAGTCTGTTGTAACAGTAGTGCCTTCAATCTACACCAAAGCTTTATTAGAAATCGTAGAATCATGCTCTCTCCTGAGCTTAATGTGTTAAATGACAGATTCTGTCATCCTGGTAGATGGAGTTCTAGTCACCAAAATGTCTCATCAATATTGATTACACGGTTTCCATTGGAATTGACCGAAAATTTTCCAAAATAGTTCATGGCTCTTGGAAAATGCTGATTCAACAAAATAAGTGTTTTATGAATTTTTTTTTTTGTTCCTTTCATAGGAAATTGAGGAAAAATTCAATTTTTATTTCATCAGCTTGAATTTTATGCAATTATGTGACATAATGAAATCTCCCATAAAAGCTGAAACACTGACAACAAATTAGAACATTTTTATGTGTTTCAATTTGCCAATCTCCACCATTATTTCTATCTGGATGCATGTAAAAGCCGCAGAATTTCTCATAGGGGCAATTTTTATTCTTGTAATCTGAATAGTGATATTTACAGAAAAATACTAAGAAATAGGATTAACTGAGATGCTTTGTATCCTGGTGTCGTTTTAGTAACGGAGCCCCAGCAGCAGTCAAGCTGCCTTCCCTGGAGGCAGCCAGCCAGTTACGTACCTCCTGAGACTCCTGTCCACGCCACCATTATGAGAAACATACTCTCACCCTTTCTGAAACCCTCACCACGCAGACGGCTCTACAGTATGTCCGATCCGAGCAAGTCCTCACCCAGACGGGGCAGAAGGTGTCAAATTCACAGCCCTCTCAGAAGGAATGCCCTGCCAACACCCCTCCTCAGCGACACCACAGCTGAGACACAAACTTGGGCGCTCCTGAAGGTACCGCACCCTCTCCTCGTGTGATTTCTCTAAATTGTAATGTCTGATGACGGGTTGAGATCTTTGTCAGGCAAATTTTCCATTTTACCTCCTATCTCCCGAAGGACAGGCATTATGATGGGGCTAGACTGTACCACCAGGTGCAATCACAAGGAGAGAGACAGGCAGCAGCAAGCCTTAGAGGAAAAATCCCTCCTGGGGGCCCTCATGGAGAGGTAGATTCAAAAATCTATCTTTACAATGAAGAAACGGAACCTTCTTCAGCTATGCCCTTTCCTTCCCCTCTGCTCTGTGCACTCAGCTGGGGTCAGGCCGGGGAAGCAACAGGACACTGTATCTGCCTCTACTCCTTCAAACTCCTCCTGGCTCCTGAAAAAGTGCAGCTGAGAGCTGGTAGCCCTAATGTATCCATAAAACTAAAAGAGGTGAGAGACTCTTTTTTCTTGCTTTCTTCTAACAGCACTAGTCACTCTGCAGCCCTATGATATCATAGTCGCATCATCCAAACAGTAATTTTGCTGTGGTCTGAGGAAAATGAACCACTGTGCTAATTAGAGGATGGTGTACCAGGGGACCTGCTGCCCCATTAGCACCAGTTCATAGGATGCGCTCTGACAGAGGAGAGGCTGTGCCAGGGCTCATCCCCCCCTCACTGCCACCATGTCCGCATCCAGCCAGCGACCGTCACAAAACTTATTAAACTTTTGCCTTGCTAATAACTGCAAACAGTAGCTAGAAAAACACAAAGGGACCCGGTATACGAATTCATTTCCAGCACACGTTTTGCAAAGCAAAATGACCACAGATGAGTACACCGTTGGCTTCAGATTTCATAAATTCTGTGATGAAAACAAACATAGGATTATCCGGCGTAGCTGGATCTGCTACGGACGTTCTGCAATAATCACAACACTGTTGAATAACTGGATGCTTTCTGGAAAACAAACAAACAAACAATAATTCAGCAGCGTTAGATGCTCTCTGTAAGTTTCACCACTTCCTTTGGGGAAACCGCCTTTATCCTCTCACCCTTCCCACGCGGGAAACACCTCCAGGTGGGTGCGACGACCTCCCTTGTTCCCCCCACCACCTGCGGGCAGACCGCGCCTTCCCCGGGGGACGGGGTGGGGGGCGCTTCCCCCCCGCCGCGGGCAGGCCGCCCCTGCCGGCCCGGCCCCGAGGAGCCCCGGGCACCGCCGCCCGGAAGGCCGGGCCCGCCGAGCCACCGACCGCATCCCG
>VZSZ01006630.1:8250-25307 GCA_013398815.1 Ibidorhyncha struthersii
CCAACAGATGCTAAAATTAGGCACAGCTGTTTGCAGTGTTTTGTCCTCCTGATCACAGAGTCTGACACTGTCTATGCTTATTCCTCATCTTGTCCAGAGACTGAAAAGGTTTAAGATATCAAAGCTTTGAGTGGCTGTAAATTAACTCCTTCTGTCTAAGCTGAAGCTTGACTTGCTTTCTTGTGATTTCCTTTATTTGCGCTTATAATAATGGAAATTGCCAGGTAACCTCAAGAGAGGCATCTTCTTTCTGTACTTGGGAGACAATATTGCTGGTTTTCCCTTGCTGATAAGGTTCCCCACAAGAGACCGAGGGCAACATCTCCATCTTTGCTGTCCCTCAGCCTTTACGTGCCTAAACCCAGTTCTCGGGTGCAGCTTTGATACCCTCTGCAGTCCAGCTCAGTCTCTGCGTACCTAAAGTTGGTCCAGATCCAGCACCATATCCTGGATATTGGGGTCTGCTCTCGCTTTGGAGAGGTGGGAGATTTACCGCATGCTTTTTCTTGGTTAGCATGCAGACTTTGCGTATGTGGCTTGGTTGTTGGGGTGGGCATCATCCCATGTGCCTGCTCTTCCCCCGTGGTCTGGGGTGTGTTTGCTCCTGACGGTGAATTTAGGAGGCTTTTTGAGGGATGATGGCTGTCTCTGTTGCCTGCCACCCCTTGGAAAACGTTCATTCCCCTTCCTTCGGGTTGCAGCGTAGGGACTCGATGAGTGATACGGAGATGTACACTTCAGAAGGGCAGAGGGGAAAACTTCAGGGGGAGAGTGGAAGTGCCTTTTGCTGTCAAGACCAGAACAGTGTAAATGTCGCCTCCTGACAGATCTGCGATGATAGCAGCAGCAGTGCTGTTGGGCTGGATGTGAGTCGGGGTCTTGCATGGTGTTGTAAGTCTGAGGGATTTTTTTTTTTTTTTTTTCCCCTTTGCCTCTTGTGCGAATGTCTATCTCCTGCGGCAGGAACAGTTTCTGCAGATTCCTCTTGCTCCGGTCATGCTTAAAATGATAATATTGGTTTAAGATAGACACTTGCGATAAACTAGGAAACACGGCGCCCTTTGAAATCTTCAAAGCTCTCTTCCATCAAATGGGCTGGCTAGAAAGGCAACTGCCAGGGCATTCGGATCGCCTTGCTTTGGATGCTAACCTCCTCTGGAGGTTGTGTTTTCTTTTAAAGAGCTGACACCTCTCACCACCTTCCTCTCCTCCTTCTCCAGGAGATGCCGACTGCATCAAGGTGGAATCCGTTACGCTTGTTCAGCATCCCTGTGCAGCTTCTTGTGTACTACCTGTGAACTCCCCAATTTGCCTTCCCCCCCCCCCCTTTCTGTCATGGAAGCAAACCAAAAGGAGGGAAGTGCTAACCAGGCAAAACAGGTTTTTCCTGGGAGTGAGTAGGAATGGGGAGGGGAGGAAAAGGGCGAAAAAGAGTGAAACACCTCTTCTCAAGAAAGAGAAAAGAACCAGATGCAGTTGCCAAATGGCTGATGTCTCTTGATGTAATGCCTTGACAGTCGTGGTTGTAGCAAACTTTCCACCCAGCGTACTGATTTTCTTTCCTGCAGCAGGTAGGCTTCTCGCCATGCTTTGGCTTTCTCCCAAGCATACACAGAAATCCGTGTAGCGCTCTTAACCTGTGCAAGTTGCTGCTGACTTGAGCAGATCAGAGTTGCTGTCCCAGTGGAGGCGTCTTGTTCAAAATCAGGAAAAAAAAAGTTGAACTTTTGAAACTTGTAGAGCAGGGAACATCCAAGACGGATTGGAAACTTTTAAGTGGACTCACTAAAATAGCACGTTTTGGTATTTGCGATTTTAACGTTGAATTCAGGAAGGTGTTTTTTTTTTTTTTTTTTTTTTTTTTTAAGGTAAAATTGTGCTTGTGCATGTTTGTCAGTNATGAAGGGATGCTGGGAAGCTGCTGTAGAAACTGGTTGGCTGTCGATTGATGGTCATCCTTCTCCGGGATTTGGAAATGGGACGTAGATTTTGCCTGGCCAATGAACACGCCATGATGGCTCTTACAGTGTGCCAATTTGTCACAGTATATTTAATTCTAAAACAGTGTTGACCTGATTTATTTGTCTGTAAAGCATCTTGTGGTAGGTTCGATATAATTACATTTTATTGTCTAACATATAGTTTATTTATCTTGGTCTGGTTGCATGCTTTTATTACCCATTCTCCTGTACACCAGGAGGACATCGTGTGCCAGCATGTGCCTTACGTGCTCTTCTCTGAAAGCACCCTTGAAATCAGCTCATAATTATTGGAAAATATGGAAAGATTATAAAGGTGCCCAAGATATTCATCTGGCCCTGGTGCATTGAGCAGGTAAAGAAAGGACCTAAGAGGCAATTGAAGAGATTGATGGGCAGTAATGGGTATAATAGTAATTTTTGTCCTGTGTTTTTAATAAAGTGATTGACGAAAAACGCAGCTGGAGCCCCCGTGCGAAGACCAAGAGATGCAGTTAAATTACAGAGGCTTCTTAACTTAATGAGGCCATGTAATAAAAACGAGGCATAATGAGCAAAGTATAATAGTAGTATTATGCTTACGAGTGCTCTAGCAGAGGGCTGAGCAGGCAGCGCCTGGGTGTGCTTGAGGGGATGATCTCATGATCTCTCTGGGAGGAAGGGCTTTCCTGATTGGGACGAAGATGAGGAGGCTGGGACACTTGTGGGAGACTTGGGGGGGGAAATATTGGCTAGCCAAGTGACATGCTTACCTGTCATCTGATTGGAATGATAGAGTAGGTGGAGCATCAGACATGGTTGATCGCCCATGCTTTTGGGGTGTTTTTGTAAGGTTTTGGCCAAGTCTCTGCTCTGGGTTTTATTCCCTTTATATGTAACCTTGGGGAAGTCCATGCGAGCCTTCTTGCTACGTAGATGAAATTGCAAGGGGGTCACATTTTGTGATGGGAAGGTAAAGCAATGGGATTTATTTATTTATTTATTAACAGCCTGGCGGCAGGACGTGCAGGGAATTGATGGGCAGGCACCGAGAGGTTGGCCAGGGCTGCAGCAGGTTTGTGTGCCAGCACTTTGATTTGGAGACTCGATGCTGAGGCTTGCATTAGCTGGATTGGGGCCTTTTTGGGGGTGGAATTGGGAAGTGGATTACCGTCTGCAGAACAGTTATGTCTCTGCTGCTGTTAAATGTAGTTAAACTTGAGCGACTTCTAATCTAATAATGAAAGGAAGAGGAATAAGTGTTCTCAGTGATGCATGCCCCTCACTGTAAGTACTAATTGAAAACAGATATTTACTTTAAAATGAAAATGTAATACGATAAATGGTGGGTTGAGAATTTCGCGCACGTAGGAGGGAGAAGTGAATGCAGGCAGCATCCCATCTGCTCCGCCCAAGCTTCGTGTCCGACTAGGAGCAAAATCTCCCATGCTGTGGGGTCAGTACGCTGGAGAAAGGGCCTGAGGCTCATGTTAGAGCAGAGCTCAGAGCCTTATTTTGCTAAAATTGGGTGCAGAGGGCCCAGTTGGTCTGCAGAGGACCTTCCAAGCTGGGCTTCTCTTTCTCCTCCTCGCAAACCCTTCCCAGCCACAGCTCCAGGAGAAGGAGAGGTTAAGCCTTTTAAGATTGGGGAAGCATCATCTCCCTTGTCACTAGGATGGTGGGGCTGGCAAGTGGTGGCGACCCTCTTCCTCGTGGTCTCTGCTGCTTGAGACCCACCTTGATGTCCTGAGCTGGCCATCCTGGCCTGTATCACTGGCTTGGTCGGCAAAGTGGCCGGCGCTGGAGAGATGCTGGCCAGGGCTGCCTTCTGGGGGCTGCTGGAGGAGTGTTGGGGACATTCCTGGTCCCCTTGGGCCAATCTGAAAGGGTGCTGGTCCCTCGGGGAGACCCTTTGGCTGTGAGTGCTGAGGCTATAGCACCCCATGTCTCTTGTCCTTGGTTTGTCCGCCCTTCTCCTGTCTCCTGCAACCTGTCTCAAACAAGGCATCGCTCTAGCAGCTGTAGCCAGAGTTGTGGTGCTTTTTAAAGTAGTTTGTAGGCAGAGCTCAGTGCTGCATGACCGGTGACCATTAAAGGATGCTCCCTGACAAAAGCCCCCCCCTCGCAGCACTGTAATCTTCGGAGGGAAGCAGCCTGGCCCTAATCCCTTTGTGCAGAGTTCCTGCTTGTTTCTTCATATGGGTGCATTTGTATAATTTGCATTTTGCACTCTGATCGTATGCATAGAATTCAAATTGAAATGGGGGCTTGAATAGATTTGCATGCTAATGAGGCACTGGTTTTATTTATTTGGAGCCCTCTCAAGCAGGCAGCAGTCTGCTGGAAAGCAACTTGTGCAGCTCTCTTGGTGACAGAGCTCCCTGACAGTGCCAGGAACCTTGCTTTTTCCCAAGACCCACTTGCCCCCCGTGTGCGAGTGTTTGAAACTGGTGGTCTCTGCTCCAGCAGCTCTTGGCGCAGTCGTTCTGAACCCTTGTGGAGATCAAAGAACAGCTTCAGCCCACCTTAGCTAACCAGAGATGCCTCTTCAATGTTATACTGGTGCTAACTGGGTGTGGACATCTTACATGGCGAAGCGGAAACACTATTGTGTTAGAGCTCGTTGTAGCCAGCACGAGCCACTTGATGATGAATGCAGTGGTCCTTAGGCAAAATAATCAGAGCGTGCCTCCATTCTCTCCTTGACTTTGCAGCAGTGCTCAGGATGAGCGTGGGTACTCGGCTGCCTGTGCTCCTCATCGCACCATAACCCTTCCCTTCATCACTGGGCTGCTACTTCTGGTGTCTTTCAGCAGCTGACCTTGGGATGTTGCATATGGGCTTTGGCTGTGATGCCCATCAATCCTCCTCTGCCGCGGTGTGCGGTACTGCTGAGGCCAGGTTCCTTCGGCGCTGCTGGGGTCCACCCGTGCTGTTTTCCCTCGACGGGAGACTTTCTGCCTCTTTCAAAGTCAGCAACAGAGACAAAAGTTTGGAAATATCGAGAAACTGTCAGAGAAGGGAAAGCCGAGGGCTAGGAGAAAAGCAGTTCCCCAAACTCAACACCATTACTGGGGAGGGGGAAAAAAGGCACCAAAGCCCAGGTGCTTCGTTGAATTGCAGCACTGTGTCCCTTTGTGTTCTCATTCCCTGTCCCATATCTACAGCAGATACACCCGGCGTATAGCTTATGCTCAGTCTTTCCATGCCAGCTCTCCCTCCCCAGATGACTTCTGCTGCAGCTGAGTTCATTGCTGGCATGCTGAAAAACGGCCAAGCGAGGGCTTCTGAAATGGCAGCAGGAATTGGGTCACATCGCGCTGCCCCGGGAGAGCGAGTTTCTCTCCGAGCAGTCTGGCTTCCAGTTATTATTTTACAGGGGATGTTAGAGGTTGATAAGGGAGCTGTTCTGACTGCCAGTGGGGCTTATTTGGGGCTTATTGTATGCTCCAGTTTATATTTTAATATAGTCAAAGGTGACTTACAACTTTAATATTAATTTTAAAACTGATTGCTTGAGTTTTTTTTTTTTTATCTACATGAAACCAGATTAATCTCAGCCTTCCTTGATCCTGCTGGTAGCTTTTCTTTCCCTGGCTGAAGACACATGTGGTCTGTGTTGCACCAACAAAAGACAAGAAGGAAGATGTTTGCGTGGCGATAAATAATTGTCACGGGGTCTGCTTTTCTTCCAGAGAAATCTCTGCTCTATGAGCTCGACAATGGCATCAGTGGGAGCTCTTGCTTTTGTACGAGGTTCTCTGCCTCGGCTTGCGGAGCGGGGCTTTTCTGAACAATGTCCTGTTTTGTGCTCCCCATAGAAACCTCATTTTTTTTGTCGTTGTGTTTCTCCCCGGTTTTGCAGGCTCTCCACAATACATCTCCTTCCGCGCAGCTTTGTGCCGCCGGCATTACAATTTCTTGCACGCTCGCTGTGCTGCTTACAAGATGTTTTGTGCTTGAGATGGCAATATTTGGTGGGGGTGAGAAGGTGGTGTGGTGGCAGGGGCAGTGGAGTGGGCCGTGGGGAGCTGGAGTGGAATCACTGCCCCGCTTCTGGCTCCTTGAGCATCCTTGGGTGGTTGTGCTGGGCTGGAGGAGCCAAAAGCTGCCGGCTCTTCGGGATGCTTTTTCCCTCTGTGTGCCTTACTTGGGGTGTTTCAAGCCACCTGCTAATGCCATTTTTTTTTTTTTTACTTTTAATAAATGTGATGCCTTTTAAGATGACCAAAGTTTGGGACTCAAATCTGAGCTGCTTTTGGCAAAATTCAGCGTTAATGCTGGGTTGCATTTGTAAGTGGAGGCTGGTGCTGTCTTGACTTATCTACAGGATACCCGGTGGCTAGTTGCATCGCTGTAGATGCTCCGTGTCTAGGAGCAGCCTTGCCGCTGGTGCTGGTCTGCGGAGCATCAGTGGGTGATTGGTCTTTGGAATCGGAAGCAAAGGATCGGTCTTATGGCTCTGGAGACCTGTGATCATGAATCTCTGCTGAGCATCGGTCAGCCTGTATATGAGTGACACTTGTTAGATTTACCCCAAATGATGAGTTTACAATGTGCTGCACTGGGACCGTTCGCTGTATCTCTGTAATTACTAGAATCAAATGCTGTGTAGCCAACCTGTTAGCTTTTTTCTGTTTTGTGTGTGGGATAGCATTTTGCTGACGGTCCATGTTCTCCAAAATACCTCCCAGATGCTGCCCGTGCCTCTTCTCATCCCAGCCTTACAAACAAGTGGTTTTCAAAGCTTGTTGTTCCATGCACAATGCCTAAATGTGCTGGATTGATGGGCTCAGGGCTGGGAATTGGATAAGCTGTGTGAATCTGACAGTGGCGGATGAGGGGGACTGAGGCACAGGAGTCCGCAGCAGAGATAAGTGGTAGTTGGTATCATAACCTGGGGGGAGAAATAGGGGGTTTGCTTCCTAGAGCTACCCTATGTCTGTCTTTTCCCCACTTTGTACTCCTACCTGGGGTGGGAAACCATCAGGTATTGTGTTGGCTCGGAAGCCAAATAGAAATGATATCAAGACAGTGATGAGACCGAAGAGCCTTTAAAGGCAAGACTTGACACTGTGCAAGTGAGCGCCAAACAGCAGCCACATAAATCCCATTTGTTTTACATTTCAGAGCTTAATGAGACAGAAATCGCATGGCAATTGTCATATGTGAAGGCAGAGATTGCTAGTTTGCATTTAACTAAAGCAACCACCGTATGCGGCACCAGCGCCTGAAACTAAGCCGTGATATCCACGCGCTGCATTGCAACTACACAAGGTACATTCCCCATCACAGCAGCAAACTGTTGGTTGCCTTGAAACTCAGCTCCATCTGCGTGTGTGTATAAACCCCCCTGGATGCCACACCAGGTTGTCTTGTAGGCTTGGAGGTCACCAGCCTTACACCTTCTTCAGAGTAGTCAAGTATTGCATTTTTCATGTGAAGAATCGAGGCGTGCAGTACTCGGGTCCAATTTTTGCATGATTTCACTAGGATATGGGTATTAAAAACCCGTGGGGTGTCCTTTGGAGTGATACGTAGGAAGTTGTAAGGAGCATCGCTCTGGGACAGCTGAATACTGTGGGTCCAGAAGTAGGCTGAGGCCCTCATCTCTGATCCATCCTCCACCAATGCACGTTTCAAACTATTTCCGAAGCTCCATGTGCCACCGACTTCTCTGAATATTGCTCTCGGCAGTTTGCACGTCAGGTGGAGAGAGAGATTACAGTGGTACCTTATGAGACTGCAGCAAGACTTATCAGCCACGGCTTTGCACCCTGGTCAGGAGGTAATGTCATGCCTGCTTTTCCTGAAGCAGTTGTTACTTTTTACTAAAAATAGTGGCGTTTGTGCCTTACACACCTGCTTGTGGCAGCCCTGGTTTGAAAAATGCCCTGTTAAAGTTACCTAGGCAGCACCTTTAGCACAGACATGTGCCTTGCCCACCAAGGGGTGGAAACGCTTCTGGAAATCATCTCAAACCTGTGTAAACCATCAAGATTTCCTCCATTTTTTTTTTTTTTTCAGTGTAAACCTATATCTATTTAAGATCAGTTGAACAATAGAAAGATATTAATGTCAAAATGCATTATCTTGGGTAACTCGCTTCATCTCTGCTAATTTGTGCCTTAGCTTTCCAGATAATGTTCATAAATTGCTAAAGCAGTATTTTAATATTAACATAACCTGCAGTCCTTTTGACAACTGTTAGAGAATGGGCTGTGTATGGAGCTCTGGAATTGATTTATCCTTTTTTTTTTTTTTTTTTCCCCCCCCTTGTCTGCCTGAACTGAAAAACTGAAGAAATGCTATATTGGGTTAACTGAAAACAAGACTGAAAATATTTGTTTCAGGTCAAATAAAACATTTCATCTGATATGATATGTTCTTTGTTCAGACTTAAAAAAAACCCTTTTTTAAAGTAAATTAACTTCAGAGACATCTTGGGGGGGAAGTCTAAACGTTTCATGTAGAGGGGAAAATGCCTAAATAGAACACTTTCAGTTCTGACACCCCCCCACTTTCAGTCTGATCAATTGAATGGGTTTGATGGGAGTTCATGAATAGCATTGGTTGACCCACATCTGTATGTTGGAAGTATTATGCCGAAGATGCAGGGGAAAAGAGCTAATGAGTCATTTTTCTAATGGGTATCTTGGTAGGTGAGCAAAGTACTGAAATTATATATTTGAAGAAATAATGGGACCCTAGTTAGATGACTAAATCTTATTCTTAATCATCCTGGGGGCGATGAAGAGGGGAAATTGTGAGTTGGATCATCCTGATTAGATAAGTTGTGGGTGAANAAGAGAGGTCTCCTTGAGGGTGTGACTCGGTGACATGCCGGGTCACCGAATCCGCTCCCTGCTGTTGACGATGTTTCGTTGCCAATTCCCTCAAAACATTATTAAGTGCTTCCTAGTCCTAGAGGCGCTTTAGCACTTGGCTTCCTGATGAATCCTTACTAGGCTATCTGGGACCTTCTCAGTGTGATGAGAAGCTTCCCGGGCCCTTTGGTGCTACTGTACAGCACTTGGAGAAAATCCTCCTGAGATCTACTGCCTCTTGCTGTGGTATCTTGGAAGTGAAGTGAGCAAAGGCTGGGAAATAGCTTTGGGTAGGACCTCTGTACTGGTCCAGGTCTTCTCCTGAGCAAGCGATGTTTCTCTGGGCACGTATGTTTGGATGTATCTCTTCCAAGTTTGTGCCTGGGCGCTGGGAAGGGTGCTATCTGTTTTAGTGGAGTAATTGAGCAATCGCGTTGTCCTGGACATAGCAACTAATGATTTTTTCTGTATGATAATGCGTCTTCATTACTCTAGGGAAATCATTTGCTCCTGTGAAGACAGGCCTCTCGCTCCTTTCATTGTGTGGGTTAAGGGGGAAGAGACTAATGGCTTAATTAAAAGGTTGGAGAGAAAAATTTCTTAACTTTTTTTTTTTTTTTTAGTTAAAGAGTACTGTGGGTAGGAAGATTACATACGAAGGCATGCTACAGCCCAGCCTCGTCTAGCGGAGCTATATGGTACCACTGCATCAAACGAGGGCCACAAATGTCAGGTCTTCAATCCGTCACCCGTGTCTCCCGTAAGCCATCTGCCCACTAGAGTAGGCTGGCGTAGGCACATGCTGCGTTTCTTTGTGGAAAATGCTGAGATTTATTCTCTGTGAAAGGGGAATGTTATTTAAATCTGCACATTTTGCAGGATGTGAAAGCAGCTCCACGTAATATACAGCCTTCCCCTCCGCTGGGACCGCTCTATTAACATCTTTCATTTGTGTAGTTGGATGCTTTGCAGTTCCTTTTAGTGGTGATAATCCAGCAAAGACCTCTGTGTTGTTCACACTGCAATATTTATGGAGCCAGCCTTCCTTTTAATTTCCATGCCGAGTTTGGCCATATGCAGAGTTATAATACAAACAGCGGCTTTAGTCACACAATAGTTCAGGCTTTTCCCTTGGTGGGATGCAGGGCTTTTCAGTGACTCATTCAGAGCTGATTGGGTATCCTTTTGGAAAAGGAATAGAAAGGTTTGAGTGTGTCTGACAGTGACTGTGCTCTCCCAGGCTGCCTCCAAAGACAAATAGTGGCGGAAAACCCTTTATTGGGAACAGGTGAACAGCTTTAAGCAGAGTCAACAGCACCCGTGGGTCAACCGCTGGGATTTTTAGGGTGGAGGGGACCCGCTTGTATGTGTCCTTCCATCCAAGCTGTTGAACGAAGGAGTGTCAGTGCAAGGCATCTCTTTGTGAATGAGAAAAGCCATCCTGCAGGTGGGCAGTGCTCTACCTCCTTTACAAGCCACACTTTTTGGGGTGATGCAGGGGGGAAAGGAGCCTTTCTCAGGTGGCTCATGCTTCTGAGTGTTTCTGTGCTGGGATGTGGATGCCAGTAGCTTTCTTATACGTGTGGTTGGGTGGAGCCTATGACTTGGTTGAGGCAGCTCACGGAGGTCCCGTGGAGCTGACTTTATACCAACTGGATTTCACGTTCGTGCCTTTGTGACTGCTGCACGTGGTGCCTTTGCCTGCTCTGCCCGCAGTGCCTCCCTCCGCGCTGTGCCCTCCCAAACTGGAGGGGAGAGGCACTTCTTCCTCTGCTAGGGAGGAGAGCAGAAGGGAGTCTGGCAGCAGCCAACATGATGGGCGCATCCAAGTCGGTGCTCCCGAGGTTGGTGCGTTGGCTCATTTCGGCGCTTGGCTTGGCAGGGAGGCATCAGAGCACCTGACACGCACGTGCATCTCTATCTGCAGCTCTGATTCCCCAGCTTCTTTCTCTTCATTTTGCACAATTAAATATTAAAGCCAGTAAACACTTTAGTTTGTCTGCACGGTGCTGTCTGCCCAATTATCCTCCTGCAGGGCTGTCATATTGTGCCAGTTGCTTCCCTGGGTGCTGGCAGCCTTTAGCCTTTATGCCAGTCATCACGATGAGGAAAACCCCTGCTCTCCAAACCTCTCTTCCTACCTCTCTGCAGCTCTTCAGTGCCTTGGGGTTACCTCCGTGTGAGATATCCCAAGGCAGTAATTGGACTGCCCAGGTCTTTCCAAAGGGCCGGAAAGAGCTATTTGTTCTTCTAAAGCTGTTTGCGGGTATTGACAAGGGAATAAAGGGAGAGTTCAGGTGATGGCTTCCTAGAAACCTGTAAACATGGGTCGGACCTGTTGTACTACAAAGTGCCGAAGCTGTTCTTTGTTCCCGGGAGCTACAGGATGGCACTTCTGCAGTTTGGTCCCGGTAGGTTTCGGCGCTTTGCGTGGGTCCGCAGCACCTTAGAAATCCTTGCTGCCTCCCTGAAGCAGCGAGTGTGGTTGAAGGTGGGATTTTGCTGCCTCTAAAATATTGCAGTTAAGGCGTTGGCTTCTCGACTTTAGTGTTGAATCTCTTCTCAGTCCCTACAGCAATATTAGGGATGCCCTCCTGGTAACTAAACTCCCTTTTTGTATTTTGATACAGCCAAAGAGATTATGCTGACAAACGAAGGGAAATTCCAGCAACCAACTCTCCCAGCCTCAGTCAAGCAGAGCTGGTTTGGGTTTCTTTTTTTGTTTGTTTGTTTTGTTTTATTTTCTTTTTTTAGTCTTGCCTTTCAGGGCCTTGGTATTCAGGTGGAGTTCATTTCCAAGAGGGATGGGAAAGCATGACTTTGCTGTGGTTTCAAAAGACGTTTTAAGTGCTTGAACTCCTGCCATCGCCGAGTTACATGCCTGGATCTGGCCTTGACTGTGCAGGTTGAATTTCTTGCTATGATTTTCAAGGTAGTCTGTATTAGCAGCTTGTCCTCTGCCAGACAGATCAGTGTTAAAAGCTAATAAGGTTTCTCTTTTCATTCACTCAGTGGTGATGTGCTGTCCCAAACCTTGCCGTCTGAGATGGTCAGTGTGAGTACCATCATAATAGCGAGGAGTCCCTGGCTTGCTCCTGGGCTGTGATTATCAGCAAATGTAGAGTTTTGCCCCAGAACAAAATTCAGACAGCATTTTTTTTTTTTTTTCCTGGTCTCCATTAAAACTTATTACCCATTGGGATTGCTATCGACTAGGCTCTCTTTTCAGTTGGTATTTCCTTCCTGGATCAATAAATCTTGGTATTGATTTCAAAATAAGTTGGTATCTTAAAAGTACGGTGATGCTGGCTCCAGCAGGCAGCTCAGGGCTCCGCTACTGTTTGAGATCCAAATCTCAGTTCCCTGCAGGTTATATCTGCAGGTTGCCGCTTCCATAGTCAACTGAAGGATTTTGCGCCTGTATCTCAAACCCAACCTCCCCCTCCGGAGATGAGACTTGGAAGTGCTTTAGCTGCAGGGAACAGCCCTTTTGCATGGCTGCGTTTTGTCGTCTCACAGGTGAAGGACTCCCGTTTACCCGTGGTGCCTGTCCCCCTGTGGTGTGATCCCATCTCTGCACGACACCTGCTGCTGGAGGGGACCCCTGTGGCACAGTGCTGTGGCTTTCCCTTGCATTCCTTGGGATGGGTCCCAACCCTCCCAGCTGTTGGAGGATGCTACCTGCTGGGGTGCAGGCTGCAGGCTTTTTGGGGCAAGGAAGGAAAACTGCTCCTTCAGGCTTCGGTAAATCTTCCACGGCATGTTACAGCTGTACAAACAGCTTCAGGGCTCCCCAGGTGGGACTCTTGTGGAAACCTGAGGCTGTTGTTACCTTCCTCTGTGTCTTTCTGTAATACTGCTCTGACTGCGTCCATCCTCGGTTACTGTACTTTCCCCATGTCTTGCAGGGCAGAAGCCGTTCCTCTCTGTGCAGTGCACGGAGTTGTTCTCAGCTGCCTCTGCTTTCTAGAGCTGTTGACTAGACCAGTGACTCGGGCCATCCTTGTCCCCTTTGCGTGCTTTGCTACCCAGCACCTTGCTTTCCAGCCCAAGGAGACCTCCTGGAAAGCCAGCTAATAATGCATGAATCTCTCTAGGCTTGTTGAACTTGTCCCTGTAGTGGCTTTTGTCCTATATGAGATGCTTCATAAGAAGCTTTACTATTTTATACCAGCACCAGATCTTCCAGGCTTAGCTGGCTTAGAAGCAGCCGAGGCATCAGGCAGGATCCCTTCTGAAATCTGTTGGGAGTAATGAACCACAGATGACTCTGTTTTCTGAATCGATACTGAGCTGCTGTTTCTAGAAAGCTGCCAACCACACGCATGGGAGGGTAGCGATGGAGGAGCGCTTTCACGGAGGAGTCAGGAAAGCTGTTGGTACTATCAGATGTCTCTGCTTTCCACCCGAGAGGCTTCTGTGCTTCTGTCTTGGGCGAAGTGTCTGTTCCTGTTTTCTCCTTTTGTTCCTTCCAGGAGGCTTAGTACAGCTCATGCTTGCAGAGCACTTCTTGGGTAAAGCATGCTTGAAAAGTGCAAAGTATTTATTATTATTTGCATAGCAGCCCCTGACCTGCTGTGAAGAAGCAGCCCTTCAGCTCTGCTGAGTAAATATACCTTCATTAAAAAAAAAAAAAAACACCTCTGCCTGTACTGCATTGAACCACTCTGTCTCACGTTCATCTGCTTTTTCATGTGTAAAAAGTCTTAGGAGTATTTGACTTTAATGAATTTTGAGCACGCAAAACGCCTGCTTGGACCAACAGGGTGCAGCATCTTGACCCTGACAGTGTTGGTGACAGATACGAATGGCATCCAGGTGGACTGCTGAGAAAGGATTTGCTGAAGGAGTACCTCTGCGCCTGGTTTAGAAGTTGTCTCATGGCTGAAAACCTGCAGGCTTCTGTCCAAGCCAAAGTACCGGTTTAGGGAGGTGTGGGGGTGATACCCAGCTTGGTTTGCTGGAAAGGTGCACGGGTAAGGGCTGTTGTGGCATTTCTTGCTGAAAACGCTGCCAACTCTAGCCCTGCTTCTGGGGCGTCGCACCCAGACTTAAAAGCTACTTTAGTCCAGCTAGTGCAAAGCTGTTTGGATTGCAAATGGGATGCCAAGGTTTTAGATGCTCTCAGTGGCCCATAAAATCTTCTTGAGCTTTACATGACGTTAAAGCTTGAAGAGTCACTATTTAAAGCAGAGTGTTTTCACAAGTGCTTGAGGTTGGCTTAGTGCTGCTCTTGTTGCTGTTGATTTAAGTCTAGTTCAAACAAACTTTGCTAGACACTGAGCACTCGCTGAAAATATTCCTCCCTCCCCCCCCCCCTAGAGGAAGGCAGACAGATAGCTGTATTAGAAGAGTATTTGGAAAGCTCTGGGTCTTGCTTTATAACAGAGCAGGCTACAGCCTTTTTCAGCCTGACTGCCGGAGATGTGGAGGACAGAAAGCGTTGGCCATGATCCTTCAGCTTCCTGGCCTTGGCAGATATGGTAAATGAGATGCTAGGCAATGCTGGGTGTTAAAGGGAGGGCTTATTTCTGCTTTATATTTCATTGATCAGCATACAGGTTTAAGTGGGAGGCTGCTTTATCTTCGGCGTCTTGCTCAAAAAAAGTTGCACAGCTCAACAGATTTCCTTGATAAATTCCTGGAGCATACCCTCATCCTTCCCTCCTGTCATCTGATAAATGAGGGTTTTGTCTAGCACTCCTTATTGACTTACTTGCTTTTAATATAACTCTGTCACAGGGAACGAAGAAGCTGGGCAGCTGGAACATCTTGCTTGTAACTTTGGGGTCTTGTTTTCAGTTTGGGAACTGGGATGCTTTCTTGTAGTTCTTAATAGCGCTGGCTTCGTTCGAGGTTTTGTTGCAGATTTAAAAACGCAATTTGCGAAAGATGCCCGCTTGCTTTCCTCACCAGTCAACACTTGGTGACTGCTGTCGTGCTTCTGGACACTGACTTGTGCTCCCGTGCCCGTTTACCTTCGCTTCCCTCTATTCAAGTGCGTTATAAACATGACAGCCAGATTGGGAATGTGTGGACTGCGTTCCTAGCTGATCATAGAATGGTTTAGGTTGGAAGGGACCTTGAAGATCATCTAGTTCCAACCCCCTCGCCATGGGCGTGGACACCTCCTACTAGACCATGTTGCTCGAAGCCCTGTCCGACCTGTTGTAGACGGAGACTCTGGTGAAGCTTCCCCAAACCCCAAGAATATGCAAGGGACAAAGAATAAACAACAGCTGCCGCAGTGTCACTGAATAAAACTGAAAAAGCATAATCCATCCGTAGATGCAAGGTGCATCCCATCTGCATTTTGCTTTCTGTGCTGCCTGTTGGTCAGCAGTAGTCTTGAGGGCTGTGCAGCTATGCATGCGAGTTCTTGGTACTTCTACCCAAAATGGGATGCCATGAAGGACTTGTGCTTCTGCTGGCTTTCTCATTAATCTGCCAAAGACGGGATTTGCTAAAACACTTATGAGCTGAGGTTCAGCTGGCTTGCAATAGGATTAGAGCTCCTGAAGAGGCAAGGATTTTAAAAAGCTGGTGTTACTGTCACCTCTGTCTTGGAGAAGGCAATATGGGTGTCTGTGAGAGTAATTTGGATGTAGGTCCATTTTCTTCTTATTTTGCCTTTTGGTGCCCTAGTGTCTTTCATACTGAACCACCTTCCAGACAAGATCACTTTGTATGGAACACAGCAGCTGTCATCCTAGCATCCTGCCACATCTCTCACCAGTAGACATCAGGTGGAGAAGAATTAAAACCCAGGAGGATTATAAGCAGGCAAAATGCAATTACTTAAGGAGAAAGCCACTAGGATTCTCCTGAATACCGTGTCTTAAAGGGACTTCTGGGCCTTCTTAGCTGTCTGGAAGCTTTGGGATCTGCTAAGACTGTGCTTTGAGAAAAGTAGTCTTAAGTCTGCAGCACTGAGGAGGAGAAGCTTGCTGTGCTGGAGGTGGTGTTGGAAGCGTTCTTCATCTGGGCATGAAGTTCAAGCCGTGAGATCTGGGGATGGCGTGCATTGCCGTGATGCAGTCTTTGGTGGCTTTGTACACCAGGGGAACACTGTTGAGTGAATGCATGAGCATGTAGCCTCCCTGACCCTCACCCACTCTCTATGCGCGTGGGTTTAACCCATTAGAGAATTTCATGCTGATTCCTGACTTCCAGAGTAAGGAAAGGATGGGCTGTGCCTTTGTTCCACCACGTGCTTGCACATCTGCACGTGATGTCCTGTAACAGCTGGTGGCCCCACAGGGTCTGGTCACTGCCGCGTTAGGGGGCTGGAATAGAGGTGCAAAGCAGGACCAGCCTTTCCTGTTAGAGAAACCCCCAAAAGGTGCTGTTTCTTCTGGGCAAACAACTAGCTACTGTGGGAGAGTTGGCAAAAGAGCTGAGTAGCGTGATGGACCGATGTTCTCCAAGAGCATCCTTTTCAGATGCTTCCTTCACCATCTAGTCTTCTTCCAGGACCTGCCCTAGAATTTTGTCTGGTTGCGAACCGTATTGCTTTTTCGTCTTCCTCCTGTTTGAGTGATGCTCCCTCCCCCAAGACCCAGCACCATATGTCATTAAAATGCTTAGACATGTGGAAAAGGCCTTGACAGAGATTCAAGGAGACAAGGGAGACGCGGACGAGCGGAGACTTTGTCAGATGGAATGATTCTGACATTAGCGACGCTAACCCGAAGAGAAAGATATAGCTATAGGAGGGGGATGAACGGGTCGGGGGACGTGGATTGACAGAAGCATGGAGATGGGCATCGTGGGTGAGGGAGACTGAGACAGAGGAGAGGCGGAGGGAAAAGCGGAGCAATTTCCAGTAGCAAATGAAGTGAAAAGCAGTGGTGGAGATGGAGGACTTGAGCATCATCTCAGTTTCACAGTGCAGGGCAGTCCGTGACCCTGCCTTGCCTTAAGTTTGGGAACATTTAGGTCTGAGACCAGCAAAGGAGGATTATTTTTTCCCCCCCACCACCACCTTTTTGCATGCCAGGAGGTTGTTCAGGAGACTGTTGTGCCTGACCGTCCTCCCACAACCCTGTGCGTAGAGCTGTTAGCTAGCTGCAGCCCCCACCCATACCCGGTGAAGGTGGAAAAATAACCCTCTGAGCATCTTGAGGGTGGGGAAGGCTTTTTGCCTTCGTTGTCTCTTGGGTGAGTCTGTCACCTCCCTGTTACCTGCTGTTTGCACGGACCCTCTTTCAAAAGACAAGACAGCGCTGTTTTGCTGGTTGTTTTCATGCTTTGAAGGTTTGGTTGTGTGTGG
>VZSZ01006630.1:25356-36629 GCA_013398815.1 Ibidorhyncha struthersii
TTTTGTTTTTTTTTTTTGCCTGCAGAGAACACTTCTGAATTGCTTTGTGATCCTGTAAAGAAAACAAATGAAACCAAGCGTACCTTGCTCCCATTGGTAGGAGGAATTCAAGCATCCACGTGGGTGGCAAGAATAGTTGTATGCCCCGTCTCTTTGATATTCAGGGCAGAAAGCTGGTTGGGAAAACCCAGCAAAGAATTCCTTGTATCGGTAATGCAAATATGGTTCAGAAAAACCAACCAAACAAAACACTTGGAGCTGGGAGGGGAGGAGGAAAAAAAAAAATAAAGCAATTCCCAAACTCCATACAACCTGCAACAAAAAACACAGCTTCTGCTTTTCAAACAGGCTTGGCTAGAAGGCGCCAGGAGGAATACCATCTGCAGCGTGGAAGGGAACAAAGAGTCTAACTCCAGGTAACGCAAGTCATTAGCGAGCCAGGCTACGCAACTGTATTGTAGGGGTTGCTCCTGCATATCCCTCCTTGTTGTCCCCATGCTGGGAGAGGCTGGTTTTACTTGTTTATGAAGAGCTGGAGGCCAGGAGTCTCCAATCAGCAAAGTTTTGCCCTAGCTGTGGCTCCCGTGCCCTTTGTGGAAGGACTGGGAGGCTGCTCGCCACGTCCCTCACTGGAAGACTTTCTTTTAAAATTACCTACTTGGGGAACATTATCACGTCATAGAATCGTTTTGGTTGGAAGAGACCTTTAAGAACATCAAGTCCAATTGTTAACCGAGCACTGCCAAGTTACCACTAAAGCGTATCCCTCAGGGCCGCGTCTCCTCTGGGGTGGCTGAATTACAGCGTGTCTGAAGATGGTGCATCTCCACTGGTTCCCAAACAGTGTAGTATTCTCCTGCCCTTATTTGCTTGAGTTTTTACTGCCTTCCTTGAGGGATGTGGTGATCCACCTTTAAATATAAGGGCAGGTATTTGCTTTGGGGCAGGTGATGCTTGTATATAGGCTGGGCGAAGACAGCTTCTGTGGTTTTTCTCTGGTGCCTGGACATGATTAACTTTGGTTTACTAGAACTTTATAAGTTTTCCCTAATTTTTGGTCTGGTGGCTGGATTTTTTTTTTTGGTGTATTTCTCCTCCTTGTCTTTCAGCACAGTGGTATTACCTTAGATGAGTCACTCCCCAGACAGCCTGTTATTTTTTTTTTTTCTGCAAGTAGCCTATATAGAACAAACTTTGTACTCTTAAGTACGAAGGGAAGCGTTCTTAGGGGAGACGAGCTCAATTTGTTTAACACTGTAATTCACTGTTAGAAATCTCTCTCTTTTGTCACAGACAGAGTCACTGGATGCGTCAGCCTTTGATCTCAGCGGCTGATCTTCTGCGTGTAAGAAATTTCAGTAACACTTTAAATTATGTGTCTGAGATACCCATTACCACCATGTTGCGCTTAGATTTAGGAAGACTGTCGAGTAGTAGATAAATACTAGATGAGGTGCTTTTTAAAATAGTTTGGTTTATTATACCAGTATTTTTCTCTGCTCTTAAGAACTCAGAAACTGCATTTCCTCTCCTGCCACTGTAAAAAATACTGCACAAGCATGAGTTTATGGTACGCTGCCTAATTTGATAGATGTTGATAAATGGCATGTCTTATAACTGGTGGCTTTGGGGCTAAGTATGCTTTGTGGTTGGATTCAAGTTTGCTTCTTGCTCTGCAATTAATTCCTCGGGTCACCTTGAGCGTATTGCTTCAGATCTGTCTCATTTTACTGTATTATCTAGAAACGAAGTCCCTCCATTTGGAGAGAAAAAGACTAAATGAAATCTCTGTTGGCAGCCGGGAGATCACCTGGCTGTGTGCAGTGGGTTGCAAAACAGGGTTGCATTTCCCCCTCGGGTGATGCGTTGCGGTCCGTTGTGTTACACGGGAGTTAAATCTAGCCTCTTGCACTCATCTGTCAGGCTCCTGCACTAAGGAGATTCACCTTGTTGCTTTCGTGCAGCTTCAGGTCCCCGTGCTTCACTTAACGGGATTGTCTGTCCGGGAGACAGCTTGGGGAAAACTTAAAGATGTGCTTTCTGCCTCCTGTGTTCTCACTGTTGCCTACCTGGGAAAAATCTATGGGACAAATATCTCGCAGGGAGCGCTTAGGAAAGACGTACCAAGACTTTTAAATCTCCTCTGGAAGCGTCTACTCGAGTGCCAACCGCATTTTAAAACCAAGCTTTAGGCTGCGAGGCTTGAACTCCTCTTCTGTGCACGTGTAATCTGGAAAAGAGGGGGGACCACCAGGGGTGTGAAGCAATATAGCTGCTTTTGGGGCATTACACCAGTGCCCCCACAGCTGGGAGAGGCTGCGGCCGGTTTGGCAAGGCACAGTTCTCCAGCTTGGAGGACCTGGCTGTTGTATGGCGACTTGATTTGGGCGTGCTGTTGAGTCCCTCCTACCTTCCCTGGCAGTCGTTAACGGTGCCCCAGACGTGCAGCGTTTGGGTCTAGCTCCTGCAGATGACCTGAGAGCGCAAGCAACAGCGAGCTCCTGAAGGCCTTCCTCCTGCAGCCGCATCTCCAGCCAGCCCACCCCTCTGACCCCTGCGTGGTGGCCGAACCCATTTCACAGAATCACAGAATCGTCAGGGTTGGAAGGGACCTCTGGAGATCATCTAGTCCAACCCCTCTGCCAGAGCAGGGTCACCTACAACAGGTTGCACAGGACAGCGTCCAGGCGGGTTTGGAATGTCTCCAGAGTGGGAGACTCCACAACCTCTCTGGGCAGCCTGTTCCAGTGCTCCACCACCCTCAAAGTAAAGAAGTTCCTCCTCATGTTAAGATGGAACTTCCTATGTTCAAGTTTGTGCCCATTACCCCTCGTCCTATCAATGGGCACCACTGAAAAAAGACTGCTCCCATCCCCCTGGCATCCTCCCTTCAAGTATTTGAAAGCATTAACAAGATCCCCCCTCAATCTTCTTTTCTCCAGACTAAAGAGACCCAAATCCCTCAGCCTCTCCTCATATGAAAGATGTTTCAATCCCCTAATCATCTTTGTGGCCCTTTGCTGGACCCTCCCCAGCAGATCCCTGTCCTTCTTGAACTGGGGAGCCCAGAACTGGTCGCAGTATTCCAGATGCGGCCTCACCAGGGCAGAGCAGAGGGGGAGGATGACCTCCCTCGACCTGCTGGCCACACTCCTTTTGATGCCCCCCAGGATGCCATTGGCCCTCTTGGCCGCCAGGGCACATTGCTGGCTCATGGTCATCCTGTTGTCCCCCAGGACTCCCAGGTCCCTTTCCACAGAGCTGCAATTAATGAACTGCAGCCGCGGAAGGGACCTGGTCTCCACTCCTTGACAAAACTGATGGCGTGACAAGAGGAAAGCCAACACTTTTCCCAGGGCTAAGAGCCTGTAGCTGTTGCTAGTAGCATAATTTCCGAGCCGGTTTGTTCTTTTGAAATCCTGTGAATGGAATAGGAAGGGTCAAATTCGGAGCTTCTAGCTGCTTGACCTTCCGTTTTTATTTTAAACAGACTGTGCTTGTGTTTTGTTGGTGGCCAGCTGCAAGGGAGGGTGTTGCAGGAGCGCGTGCCTGCACCACTGATACCTCACAAATGGATTTATAGACACAGTGACGCTGGTTGCTGTTGTTTAACAGGTGACTGAAGTCATCTGTTGAATATATTGACTTAAGTACAATGAATTAAATTTATAAAAAAGTGGGTTGTTTTGTTAAATATGAACTTGTGCTCTGAGCATATTGGATTTTTTTTTTATCAGAGGAAGGTTGCACGCTTCTGTAGGCAGAGACATGTAGAAGGGGGGAAAAAAAGCTTTTCCTCAGGTGGCTGTTGAGAGCAAAGACGCATCGATTGCTGGAAGCAGCGAGGTCTGGTTGGCCACCTACCTGCCTGGGGCTTCTGGTTTTCCACCAGTCTTTGCCTTCTGCACTGAGCTTCCCCTTTTGCAGCATGGGCAAAGCTAACTTGCTTCCCTTGGAAGTGCTGGGAGAGCTGCGGGAGGGGAAAAAATAATAAAAAATAAAATAAAAAAAAAAGTAGGTACAAGAATCTCTTCCTATGCATTGTTATTTGATGTGCCTGGAAATGCATCAAGGAGGGGGGGTGCAAACCAGACCTTAAGACCTGGGAGCTGGTTATGGGGTGTGAGGAGCATACCTGCGGCCAGAATACCTGTAAGCATGGTTGCGCTTTAATGTTCATTATGGACTTATTGCTATTCCTTGCAGCTAACGCAGGGGAATAGCTGCTGGAGCTAGTAATATATCTGAGATAGTGAACTTTTTTTTAAGTGCAGCCGCTGTACTGTGTCAAGACAGTACTGCACAGTGCAGGTTAGCAGAGGTCCCTGTGAGGCATCGTAATGAAACACAGAACCTTTCACCCTTAGCCAAAGCTTCTGTAAATTGCAAACGGGGATTAAAATGGTAGCAAGAGCCCAGGGCCCTGTTCCACGTGGTGCAAAACACACTGTGAATTTTGCTCAAGCTGAATTGAGAGAAAAAAAAAAAAAAAAACCAAAACCAAAAAAAACAACCCCAAAAACAAACCCCACGCTAAGAAAACAAGTTCTATGGGGCAAAGGGGCAAGTTTAATGAAACTAACTGTGACCGCATTCCCCAAATTAAATCCAGAGCAGTTGGTTTGCAGAGAACTCCCTGGCCCTGGTTACTTTTTTATTCTTATTTAATAAAGCAGTCATATAGTATCTGAAAGAATTGCAGAGATGGCGGATCATTGGGAGGAGGGAGCACAGGGGGAGGGAGATCAAAATGGGTTTGTCAGTGCAAAAATCACATAGTGCATGACAAAGAGACAGGGAGAAGCAGATCGCACGGGGGAGAATGAGACTGAGAAACAGCGAAGGTGTCAAAGCAGGTTTGTCGCTGACAGAGCCAACTGGAAGTGAAAGCGTCACGGAGAACTAGAGGCAGATAGAGACTGTCAGGGAGATTTAATTTGTCTGAGGACTGAAAACACTCACGGCCCCATTGTGATTGGAGTGGACAGCAGGGAGAGGCGGGTGCCTGTGGATGCTGGAGGTGGAGGAGGTACCTGATGAAGTGCCCAGCTTGGGAAGATCTTATGTAGCCCCACCACTGTGGTGCCGGTCATGGTGTCCAAGGGGAACGCGAATGGTTGTGCCCCTCCAGAGAGCTTGAGGGTCTTTCAGTGTAGTTCCCAATGAACGTTTAATAGAAGTCTCAAAAAAACGATCTTCTCTTGAACTCAGTAGGAGTTGGGGGGAAAATGGTAGCATGTGAGATGGCCGTCTCCACCTAGAGTTGGTGGTGGAGGGGGGAGTGGTGTGTCCCACCACAGGGTTGCCCTCCTCCCTGCCTCCGCGTGCCAGCAAATTCCCTTTTAATATTCCTCCCAGATCCTTTTAACGTGACAGCCAGGGGATGCTGCTGTGCTTTATTGCCACCACGTTAATGAAAAGGCCATTGTACCTGAGCCTCTTCTTGTGACTTGAAGATGGATTTCCTCTTAAGGCGAGTAAAATGAGCCATCCTCATCCCACGTGTAGATAAGAAATGGTGAAAGATGGCTGGGGCTGGAGCATATTTTGCTGGGCGGCTGCCATTCTTCTGCCTGACGACTCGTTGTTTAAAATCCCAAAGACAGTCCCTTCTTGTCAAGTGGTGGTATGGATGGCGCAGGTGGGGCTTTTTTGAGAGTCCGGGGCACTAAGGGCCTCGCTAAAGATGAGGAGGAAGAAACCCTCTCTGTTGGGGATCCCAAAGAAGGTCTCCCTGTGATTAACGCCACGGATTCGGCGACCTGTACATGTGATTGCATCCTTTCCCTTGTCCTCCTGCAGGCAGTGCTGCTGCACCCGCTCCCAGTGGCACCGAATTAGGTGATGAAGCCTTGGAAGCTGAGGAGAGCTGTGAGCAGCGGCGAGGGGCATCTTTAGGTGTTATTTGGCAGCAGAAGCAAAAAAGAAGCAGCTGGTTGCTGCGTGCAGCAGTGCACTCCCTCCCGCTTAATGCCAGGGAGAGGAGCTTCAAAAATATGCAGGGCGATGATGCTGAGGCAGCATTTAAGCTAATGAAGGGTCAGTCAAGGAAGACTCGGCATGTTACGCGTTTCCCAGGTTTCGGTACAAGGTGGCAAGTTTGGGGTCACAGTGCAATCGGATACAGGGCAGAGACTCTGGAAGCAGCTGAAGCAGCGTTGAGCTGTGTCTGCCAAGAGTTTGGCCCCTTACTACTGAATTTGATGCACTTTTTTTTTTTTATTTTTGCACATTTCTGCTTGCAGAAAAGCTGGGTTTAAAAAAACGGGGAGGGGAAAAGTTTCCTATCTGCTTTAAATTAAAATAAATCCAGAGCAGAGAAGGCCTTTTGTAAGGTCTGCTGAGTTAATGGATTCATAATGACTTTTAAAGCTTCACTTGGGTAAGAAATACTGTTCATTTCATAATTGCATATAAATATACTTTCTCATAATCCAGGACAGCATAGCAAAAGGAAATCTACTGGCTTAATTATAAATCTTTTTATTAGTTGGAACCCCGCTGGAATAAAAAAAAAAAAGAGCCACATATTGTTTTTATCTAAGAGGAAAAGCATGGAGAGGGAGGGGGGGATGTCTTGGAAATGAGTTATGGGGAATTAAACAGGAAAGAAAACAACTCCGAGCGCTGAGGACTGTAGGGTAGCAATGCAGCTACCGAGGGCTTATGTGAGCACTTCTCTCTATCGATCCGTGGGCATTCAGCATGCCTACCCTGGGTTCCCTGGGTGTTCGGAGCTAGCACGGAAGATCAGTTCAATATCCAGTTGGTGGCTTCTCAAACATGTATTTTTTATCACTTTGACCTACCGTGACCTGAGCTGAAGCAGATTTGTCTCCTTAGCTCCCGTCCACCTTGCTGGCACAGGCAGATTTCTCTTGTAAAGCTGAGTCCTGAGGGCTGGAGCAGAAAGCTCAAGTGGAGGAGTGTCTGGGACCCTCTGTGGCTTTTTTTTGGGTAGCTGGGGAAGAGAGCAGGTGCCTCCAGTCATGTGCTTTATTCAGGAGCGAGGTGCCACGTGTGCGCTGCGTATGGGACTGACGGTGAGCAGAGGGATGCTGGGGATGGCTGGGACCAGTTGCTTGCTCTAGGAAGCAGTAAAGGTGAAGTCCAGTTTCTTGGGCATTTGCCACCAGTGCAGAGCTCCAGAATCAGAAACAGTCTCGGCATCCCTGCGGCTGCTGCATACTGACTCTTTGAAGCTGAAGGATTGGGGCTGCTGTGCCCCCCCCAGCCCATCCATCATATGCCCCGCTCCCCAGTTCCAGACAGGCTTCCCCCAACCTGGGGGACTTGCAGTGATGATGATGATGTTTCACGCAGCCTTTTCGTAGACTGAGAAGGCAACTCTTTACGGCCCGCTTGTGGGCTGGTAAACGTTGGTTTTTCACTTGCGCGCCTCATAGACAGACATTTCTCTGGTTTATGGACCGTGACCTCTTGTATCAGCTGTATAAGGCTTGGTTTTTCTCCTTGCATATTACAAAATTCTCATCTAAACTGGCCAGCTTGTGACTCCTGAATTCTTTTTCCCCTTCTCTGACTGCGTTTGGGGGGAGCGTGGGATTTAGTTTAGACCACTCAATCCGTATAATGAAAGGGAAGCAGAAGAGCCTCCTGCTAGTCCTCGTCATCTTCCTCCTCTCCTGAACCTGTATGCTGGAGTCCTCTGATTTTTTTTTTAAGGTGAAATACAACTGGAAGGTGTGAAATCTGAGGGGCTACAAGTAATTTCAGCTGAAAGCATATGTAAACCTTTCCCCCTGTCTGGATCTAACCCAGTTCTTCTGGAGTTTTTAAAATATCAGGATGGCTGGGCAGATAATTTCCCTGCTCGTTTTGCTTCGTATGTTGAGAGATCTGGTGTCAATTTATCACTTCTTAGGGGAGCCCAGGAATGTCTTATCTAAGCTAAATCATCAATGTTTTTTTGGTAAGATCTTCCCTGGGTCCTGTATGTGTTAATGGAGGTGGGAGGGAAAGAGGAAAGCTACAGCAAAACCAGAGAATTAAGGAAAAGCAAAGCAGACCAGGACAGTAATTTGCTTTTGGATTATTTTTTTTAATGTTTTGAGAAGAAAATGGTGGTGGTGGTGGTGGAATAATCTCTTCTCTCACCCTTCCCTCCAGACCATGGAATTAAATCTATAACTATCAGAGAAAAATTTCGACCCAGACATCTTTTTTTTTTTTTTTTTTTCTTTTTTCCCTTCTCTGTTCTTTCTCTGTATTCAAAAGCCTCCAAAGTGTCAGCGTGTTTCCATGCAGGCGAGATGTGCGTAGCATCTAAACAACATAATGTCAGTGTGGTAGAGAAAATTCCCACTGAGGGCCCTGCAGGTCAAAGCAAGCTAATGTATGATGCCCTCCCTTGCACTATTGAGCGTGAGTTGTGCTGATAAGACTCCATACGCTCTGTCTATTAAATCTTGTCTACTGTATAAGCAACGCAGGCGCGGAGTTAGTTATTTATTTTTCCTGCCTTCCTCCCCCCTTAAATTGTCATCCTCAAGCCAGTGGGGGGGGGGTGGACCTGCTCGGCCGTAGGAACTGGTGGTAGCCATCCTACTTGGTTTTACGTTATTTTTATTCTATTTTTCCACTCTGTGACACTGGTAACTCGTGTCTGGTTGCTTTATGCGCTGCTGTGATGCAGCTCCAGGGCTTGTCCTCACGTAGCGCCGAGCGGTTCCTCTCTTTCCCCACCGTTAAGGGTGCGAGGTGAGTGCTGGATCCCCTTCGGCTCCTTTGGAAGGTGGCTGTGGCGAACGGTTGATATTTCGCCACTCTCTGAAGCTTTTGATGCGGAAGATTTTTCGGGAGAGGGCTGCTTGGTTGTGGAGCTGCTGCCTTTCCCCGGTTTGCAAGGACCATCCCATGCTAACAGCGTACCCAGTCGCCGGTTTTTCCACGTTGCTGCTGCTCAGCACAGGCGTTCGGGTGCCGTTCCCCCATCTTCCGAGTCTTTTCTTATCCCAGCCTCGGGGTTACCTGGCCTAGCGACGAATGCATCCTCTCCTCTGGATTGCAACAGAAATTATTTCAGCTCCAGTCCAAGCCCCGTTGCGAAAGGCTGGCTCATTAACCACCAGCTTGTTCAGCAAGGAGGGAGAGAGGTCAAACTGTGAAAGCCGCTAACGTGGGGCTTTTGTAGGAAACTGTTGGAGCCTCTTAGAAAAGAGGCCTTGGGGACTCATTATCTGCTGCCGACGTTGCGGGGAGCGAATCGGCTCTGGATCTGCTTCTAAACGTAAACAGGCGCACGAGTCCAGCGTGGTGGGTCTCGGCGTGCCCTGCTGCAGCTCACCAGGACCGTGGGGCGCTCTGGGAGCAAGAAGGGTGGGCGGCTACGGGGAACTTAATTCCTTGGGTGGGAAAGGTTAAGAGCAGGAGGAAGAGGGACCTATCCTCCATATTTCCATATTGAGGACCTGCTGTTCCGTGGGCAAAGACTGCGCAGGTGAGGGATTTGCACTGCGAGGATAAGGGCATGTCTTAGTGGATTGATGGAGGGAGCTTGTGTCGTGCAGAAAGAGCAAAAGAAACAGGGGGAGGCAGCCAGATAGACACCTTTAATCTTTCACATTAACTGAGTCTTTTTGCCTGTGGATTTGGGGAAAGCAGCTGGCTCCTGTAGAGCCAGGCTGGCGAATGGAAGAAAAGGGATGATGGGAGGTCTGTGATGCTGAGAGTGGATAATGGTTGTAGGGGAGAGGGTTGGGGTGGGGAGGAGCAGCGTGGGGGAAATCGCCGACATCTGCTCTGACGCTCAGCCTTCACACTGATCCCTCCTTGAATCTGACAATCCGCTCCCCCTAATCCTTAAATCCCACAGATCTGCTGCAGCCGCCCGCCCTAACACTTCATCTCTCTGCAATCTGCCTGCCTGCCGGAGCTCGGCCGGCCGGTGGGTTGTCTCTCTGCAGCAGGGCCAGGGAGGCAGCTGCTTTGCGTGATGCAGCCCAAATGAGGCACTGGCCTTGTTGTCAAGCACTGATGACTTTCCCCACCTGGCTGATACAGGCACAGGCATGAATTAATCAAACAAGCATCAGATGCTGCGATGGGTAATTCCCAATGGCTGCCTGAAAGGCAGTGGGGTTCAGCTGGTTTGTGGGGTAGCGAGTAGTGAGTCTGCAACTCCTGCCTTCTGAGTGTGTTTCTGTGGTCTTCCTCTGGTAACCACAAAACAGCGAGTCACAGAATACTTGGAGTTGGAAGGGACCTTAAAGACCATCTCATTCCAACCCCCTGCCCTGGTCAGGGACACCTCCCCCCAGCCCAGGTTGCTCCAAGCCCCGTCCAACCTGGCCTTGGACACCTCCAGGGATGGGGCAGCCACAGCTTCTCGGGGCAACCTGAGACACTGCCTCACCACCCTCACAGTCAACAATTTCTTCCTAATATCTCATCTAAATCTCCCTTTTTCCAGTGTAAAACCATTCCCCCTCATCCTATGGCTCCCCTCCCTGATCCAGAGTCCCTCCCCAGCTCTCCTGGAGCCCCTTTAGGCACTGGAAGGGGCTCTGAGGTCTCCCCGGAGCCTTCTCTTCTCCAGGCTGAACCCCCCCCAACTCTCTCAGCCTGTCCTCCCAGCAGAGGGGCTCCAGCCCTTGCGGCATCTCCGTGGCCTCCTCTGGCCCTGCTCCAGCAGGTCTATGTCCTTCTGCTATTGGGACCCCCAGAGCTGGAGGCAGCACTGCAGGGGGGGGTCTCACATATTAGTCAAAATATGGGGAAACCTTTTCCTGGTAGGGTGGTGGTCCAGACACTGTGCTGGGACTCGACCTGTGCTCTTCTACAGGTCTTAACGCACGTTTTTGTTGCTTCATCTTTGCCTTCTCAATTTTGATATGGTTGTTGCTGATGTGCTTCTCTTAGTGGAAAATACTGATTTCTCCTTTGGGAGATGTCAGTCTCTTGAAATCCAAACTTTGTGCGGAGACAAAGTTTGCAGGCAGCCTTTGTTCTTCTGCCCGGGGATGTGCTGTGGGGATGCTGGAGTCTGGTCTTCGTGTCTTGCATCAGGCTGAGCAAGAGAATAACACACCTTTCTGGCTTGCTGTTATGTGGAAGAAAGAGACACGTGTGGTTGCTGCAAGGTTGTTTCAATCCCAAGGAACACAAACACATAACTTCATGTAAGGTTATAAGCATTTTCATTTCAAAATGCACGTGTGCCAGTTTTGGGGCTTGCTTGGGTTCCTTGAAACAGTATTTGGAAGCCCCGGAGCAAATCACAGGCTGATGCAGCAGTGCTCAGTGATGAGCTG
>VZSZ01006630.1:36704-62022 GCA_013398815.1 Ibidorhyncha struthersii
AGCCAACTGAACTGGCTATTGCAAAATACCTTATCAGCTATATTTTACGTTATATCCAGGTTCCTTGGGTGTGACTTCTAAGATTTTTCTCCCTTTCTGTCCTTCCAAAATTAGCTGACTTTGCAGTGCTTGACACAAAAAAAAAAAAAAAAAAAAAAAAAAATTGGAAAAATACTGTGCAGAGATGCTTCTTTAAACCTTTCATGACTACTGGAAGCATGTCCCTGTGCCAAAGAAAGATGGCTGTGCTGTCTCTGGGAGTGAAACTAATGTTTGTTCCCATTGCTTGCGGACATGTTTATGGTGTTTGAGGCTGGCAGCAATTCCGCTGTTGGGGAAGCACGTAGATGTAGCCTGTCTTGTTCCCTATAAAGGTGTGATCTGGCACCAGTGGAAGCCTTTGTGTGCTCTGGGAGTTATATTGATCCTGTCCAGTGCAACAAGCAAAGCGCTCCTGAATTGCATTGGCTTGCCAGGTGGAGCAAAGCAGGGTTTGCTTTTCTTGGGGCCACGTCCTAGCCGTGTGCTGGCATTCTCTTGCATGTGCGGTATGATTTATTGCTGCGGCGAGAGCTGGGAAAAACACGCCCCAGAGCTGATGGTCATTAACTCAGGACATCCTGCACCACAGGTGTCCTGTAGATCCTTGGCTAGCAGGCTGACATCTAGGGATGTGTCACTAATTACTCTAATTACTGTTACCCAGGACTGCCAAGGTCATCTCTCAGTTGTAGTTCCAGGCTTTGCTGTTCAGGCACAGCCCTGCCAGTTCAGCGGGAGTGATTTAAATGACACTCAAAGACTGCAGGCGGCCGGATGGGATGGGGAGGGAGAGGAAAAAATATGGTCCGTGCGTTGCAGAGCCATGCTACCGCAACGCCAAAATTTAGCACTTGCGTAATGATGCTCCTATGGTCTCCAACAGCCTTCTTGGGAAGGGACAGAGGAACTAGAGAGGCTTTAGAGCTGAGACAGACCATGCCTATGCTTGCTGTTGGGGTGGCTGTGCTGTGCCCCCCAGCCCGTGGATAGCCAGGCAGTCGGAGCCAGAAATAACTGAGAAATAACAAAAGCCCTGGGCTGGCTTCCCAGCCTTGGAGCCGAAGGAAAGATGTCCCCAAGATGGGTGACAAAGAGCTCAGCAGCAGAGATCGCGTTAAGCGCCGAAGATGGATGCTTACCTTTGTAACCTTGTACCTTGCCGGCTCAAAACGTTGGTCAAGACGGAGATGGCCGCCCGGGTTGTAGGATTCAGCTTGTAGACGGCAAGACGGCTGCATTGGTGCTCGCTGCTCGGAGGTGTCTGAGGAATAGATGGCTCTTGTAGTTTTTTGAGGGCGGGGGAGGAAAAGGAAAAGGTATCGTTGACACCAGAATCTTTTTCTGAATTTGGCTGTCTGGTTTAAATAAATCATGTTTTACAGACGTTACCTCGTCTGTACTTATCTGCTCGGCTTTGGCTGTTTAGCAGCGAGGCCGTAGGCTCTTGCCAAGTCTGGGGAAATCTGAGTCAGCCTTGGTTAAGAGGAGCTGCGTGGAGTGGGATTATCTCATCCCCGCCAGTGTTTCTCATGCACTTGAAAAGGGGAAAAGACAAGAGGTACCTTTCCCTCACTCTCTTCTTTGCCAACAAAAACTTGAGGCTCCTTCTCGCTCTGTTCCAGCTAAATTAGCTGAAGCCTTTCTTTTTGTTTAGGTAACCTTCTTTTATTTTAAACATATACCCAGCAAGCCGGATTCATTACTTATTAATTTACAAAGTGGTAAATTTCAAAGCTGTCATAATGCTGAAGTCATGTTCACTTTAGTTATTCTGCATAATTAATTACAAAGTAATAATTTGTACATCATGATATTTTCATTCCAACATGAAAGCGAAAAACTCGGAGCCGTAACAGCCTCGGGCACGAAAGAGGGAAGAGGGAGGCTTACAGACGTGCCTGCACTGAGGGGAATCTTAATTCAGCCTTGCTGGCCACAGCGTTTTGGGGAAGCTCTCCTTTTTTCTTGACAAGTGATCTCCTTCTCCGTTCTCTCTCCTGTGCCTGGACGTAGCCCTCCGAAAAGGTCACCATCGCTGTGGGCAGCAGTGAAGGTTCACGTTTCCCAAACCTTCTCTTGCATCTTGCTGGCACAGCTGGTCTGTACAGCCTCGCTGCTCAATCTGCTGCTGATAAGGACTTGCTGTGATTTGGGGGAGAGCTTCTCAGTCCTCTCTTTGGGGTGGTGGTGATCTGAACGGCCAAACCTGCTCAGACAGTGTCCTAGCACCTGCAGCGATGCTGCTGTGATGCTGAACCTCGGGGAACCCCCGTAAAGACGGTGCTACGTGCTGGCGAAGGAGAGCAGGGCAAGGGATGGAGGGGGATGAGCGTATTGCAGAGGTNTGATTTTATCGATTTGTTCTTTTGATGCTCTTTTTGTTTATAAACAAAAGGAGAAATGGATTGTGTCTGAAACTGCCAAAGACCGGAGCCCTAAGACGCTGGATGCATGTATATGAACAGGTCTCCAGGGATGGAGCAAGAGCCGTTTCCCCTTTGTACGAAACGGTGGTGAAGCTGAGGTTTACATGCTTCTGTTAGCCCCTGCTGAGGGTGCTCTTCATCTTCCTTTCTCCCAGTGTTGCTTTGGAAGGGGGTTCATCATATTTCCGAACTTTTCAGCCGTGAGAATTAAAAACTTCTATGTGACAGCTGAGAGGACTGGACTCGCCTGACCTACGGAGCTCGGGCTTTGGGTAAAACTTCAAGAGATCCTAGTAAAACTCCCGGTAAGCTCAGTGGCATTGATTTCACTCCAGACGTAATGAGCCTTAGCAGCTCTGTCAGTTGCTCATCTTTGATCTCCATTTTACTACTAGTTTCCTTATCTCTCCAAAAAGCTCTGACTTTTGGTTCCCTGTCGGTTGATTCCTCTGATTTTTCAGGTATTGCTGACACAAGTGCGCTGGTTTCTGAATTGTGCGTCCCCAGCGCAGTTCCCCTTTTGCAGACCTGGATGTTTTCACGCTTCCCTATGTTGATGCTGTTGATTGGTGAGGTCCTAGAGACAAAGTCACCTCAACAGCTTGGCTGCACGAGGCTCTGAAGCCCCTTCAGGGGGCTTCCCCGTGTTGAAGGGAGAACATGCAAAGGAGGACTTGTACAATGTGCATAATGAAGATCCCTTAACCCTGGGTGCAAGCCACTGGCAAAATTTGGGCATACAACTATTGAAAACACCATGTGTGCTCAATGGCAGTCTCATAGAATCCTTCTGGGTGGAAGAGACCTTTAGGATCATCAAGTCCAACCATTAACCTGCCAACTTACCACTAGTCTGTGCTTGCATCTAATGACCTGGCAGGCAGTGATGAATGGATCGCTTTGGACTGGAACCTTAGAATCATGGAATGGTTTAGGTTGGAAGGGACCTTGAAGATCATCTTGTTCCAACCCCCTTGCAATGGGTAGGCAGATCTCCCACTAGACCAGGTTGCTCCAAGGCCCAACCAGCCTGGCCTCTAGGGATGGAACTTCCGCAGCTTCTCTGGGCAACCTGGGCCAGTGCCTCACCACCCTCAGAGTGAAAGATTTATTCCTAATATCTTATCTAAATCTCCCCTCTTCCAGTTTGAAGCTATTCTCCCTCATCCTATCACTACATGCCCTTGTAAAAGTTCTTCCCCAGCTCTCCTGTAGTCCCTTTAGGGACTGAAAGGTGGCAATAATGCTTCCCTGGAACCTTCTCTTCTCCAGGCTGAACAACCCCAACTCTCTCAGCCTGTCCTCATAGGAGAGGCGCTCCAGCCCTCTGATCATCTTTGTGTCCCTCCTCTGTCCCCGCTCCAACAGGTCCATGCCTTTCCTATGTTGGGGGCTCCACCTTCGTGTGGGAAGCAGCCTTGAGCCTGGTGTCATTGTCCCACCAGCCAGATACTCGGTGGACGACAGGTCACTTGTGTCTTATCACATGTGTCTACCATGTGCCTGGCGGGAGCCCTCCTCTGCAGAAAAGCAGCACAGAAGAAGAACCTCCAAAGGAAAGGGTAAGATCATAAATCTCCCATGGCCGAATCCATCCTTTGTTGCTGGAATTGGCTCCGTCGGGAGTGTCACTTACCCATCCTATCATGGAAAAAATATTTCTTCTGACAAGTCTAATTCATTAATTGTGGGTGATGATGTCACGTGCAATTGCAACAGCAAGTGGCAAAGGGGATGTTTAACAGTGAACCTTGCAAGGATTTCTCAACTGCCGTGCACTTCATGTCCTTCAACATAGCCAGTTTTGACATCCCATTAGCAGCGAATTGCATTCCTACCGATACAGTAAAGGCTTTTTCAACCCTCTGGAAACAGGACTGCAATTTTTATGAAGTCTGCCTATGTTTATTTCGTGAGAAAACAAAACCAAGATATTGAAAGCAAACAGCTTTCAAACATTGAGTGGTGTAACAGTAAACTTGTAATTTGGGAATGGTTGTTATATTTACCATTGCAAAGATCAATCTATAGCTTTTGTGAGCTGGTTATTTTGCCCAGTCTGGAGAACTTATTTTAATCACTGGAAGCTAATCTCATTTTCAAGCCTGAAAATGGTCCCAAACATTGAAATTATATGTTAATATACAGAGATTGACAAAAGGAAGCTGGTTGTATCGACTTGGAATTAATGAAGCAATTCAGCGATGAACAATAATGCTGGCAGGAGGTGTTAAGGAGAATTGTTGCAGTTGTTAAATTTTGGCACTGAGAGGTCTCATTGCTCTGAGGAGACAGTCGGATCACAGCAAAATGAAAATTACCTTGGAACTTTGGAGTTATTTAGCCAACCTGAGTCATTACACGAAGAGTACAGGAGGAAACAGGAAAGTGCTGGTGGAGGGACTCCTATTTATCCACAAGTGCTTTACTACACTGATGAGGGAAGAGTCCTGTCTGCGTTTATATGAAATAGTAGAAATAACAAACACCTTCCTCATTTAGGAAGTGCTGTACCTTGCTGCGGGCTGTGATGATCGGCTAAATCTTACTCTGTGTTATAGCAAAGACTGAACTCTGGGCAGAGCAGTCCTGGCTGTTATCCCTAGTTTGGGGCTATGGAGTTGCACATCCCCGAGATAAGGCGCTTGCAAAGCAAAGGTATCTGTTTATGGGCTGGTTGCGGGTCTGGTGTCTAACCATGCACAGACAGCAGCAAGACCCCCCACAACTTTGCAGGACGGCCGAAAACTTTGCTTTTGCTGTGGATTTTCCCTTTTTGTGGGGTGGGTGTTAGCCCAAGTTGGTCTTGGGGCTTCTTGTGCGCAGTATGCCGGCTGGCTTCTAGTTTTGGCTTGGTACAAAGCGGTTCATGTTTTGGTTTGGCTGCTGACCGCACAGTCGTGTTTCTCCTCCCCCAGGATCAAATCCGTAAACAACTCTGTGATGCTTGGTGGTCAGCAGCGTGAGGGCTTGGAAATGCCTGAACCAGGCTTTGATTCTTTGACGGGCGATCAAGATCAGCCCAGACACAAAAAGCGTAAAGCTTCGTGTCAGTAGAAAAGGAAAACTTGTTAAGAAATAGAGTTTCTCTTCTTTTGAATAAAAGTCTCAAGTAAGACTGTACAGAAGGATGCCAAGATGTGTTGCTGCTGTTAACATCTCAAGTCTTTGAACTCATACATGCAATACTTGAGAGACCAATTTGAAGAAACTGAATTCAAGGCACAGCAAAAATGCTTTAGAAGCTGCTTACTGACAGTGATAAACATGTGAAACAGTGAAGTAGTTGCCCAACGGATTTTGAAGTAGCTGCTAGTGAAACTGTTCCTTCAAGGAAGCCAAAGTTGAAAGTTGAAGCATGTTTACCAATTATCGACTTGGTGATTGATGGCTTAGTAAGATGAATGAGACATGAAAACATCAACACCGGTTTCCTTACAGATGAGGGAGATTCCACACACCGCTGCAAAAGCAGAGCAGGACCATCAGTGGGGGATGCTCTCCCTTCTTACAGCATCGTGGCTGGAAAACTCATTTGGCTTGTGAATACATATCTTCCTAAGCGTCTCGGGAGTGGAGGAATTGATGTCCGTGTCCAGGCTTTTTTGCTCATCAGCCTTTGACTTCAAATGGGATTTCGTGTTCCCCTGGCGTTAATGCATGCTTCGAGGCTCTTCTTGTCTGGTAGCAAACTGCATGTGCTACTTCCATGCGTCTTTAGACACGCGGTGCAGTTTGGGGTATGCAGAAGACTGTCAGAAGTTTTCCTTTTTTTTTTTTTCCCCCTGTTCTTTCCATTGCAGAAGGGAAGTCTGGGACTGTTTCTGTATTCTGCTGGTAGGTAGTTTTTCCTGGAGCACTGTTAGCTCTAGACCTTTTTTTCTTTATTATTTTTATTTTCCAGGTAAAATGCAGAGCTCTTTGAAATTATGGTCTTTTCTGTTTTGGTAGGTAGTTAAGGGTCCCAGGGAAGGGAGGGATATATTTTGGTTGGATATTAAAATCATAGAATGGTTTGGGTTGGAAGGGACCTTAAAGACCATCTCATTCCAACCCCCCTGCCCTGGGCAGGGACACCTCCCCCCAGCCCAGGTTGCTCCAAGCCCCGTCCAACCTGGCCTTGGACACCTCCAGGGATGGGGCAGCCACAGCTTCTCGGGGCACCCTGCCCCAGGGGCTCACCGCCCTCACAGGAGAGAATTTCTTCCCAATATCTCCTCTAAATCTCCCCTCTTTCAGTTTGAAGCCATTCTCCCTCATCCTATCACTACATGTCCTTGTAAAAAGTGGTGGTTTATTTTCACGAAAGAAAAGTGATGTTTCTTGTTGATCTGTCTTGAGTATACTGCAAACAAAACGTTTACTTTTTAGATCTCAAAGTAACTAAAACTGTGGACTACTTTTTTCCCCTTGCAATACGTGGTAAAAATGCTGAGTGCTGATGGTTGAAAATACTTCCATTTCACAATCTGAAGAAGTTCTCTGTATGTAGTTCAGGTTTGCAAAATTACTTTTAAGCCCCTTCTCTGCCTCTCTTTATTTGCCAACCCCCTTCAAAGACCTGAGCTCTATGAAAATGTCATTTTGGGGCAGCCGTGCTTTGAATTTCAGGCTGAAGCAAATTCAAAATCTCCGTGTGAAAGTCTCTATCAGGGTCCTGATAGCCTCTTTTATCACTGCGCTGTGTATGTGGATCTCGCAAACGTCTCTGCGTTCCCTTGACATAAGGTAGTAGTATCATGTTTTTAATGATGAAAAATAATTTGTCTGAGGTCATAGAGTAAATGTATGACTCACGTAGGGCTTTGGTTCAGTTGTGTTTGAGCCTTGGGTTTTAACCTTGAGACCACCCATCTGCCTTAAGAATTAAGGGTTTAAGGTCTACTGCAAGGTGTGATTTTTGGTGCAAGGTTTGAGATGGCATTGAAACCTTCAACTAGGGCTTGTTCCCAAGTATTGGTGTGCTTTCTGGGTGCCGCCGGGTCTGTGGCCAGGAGCAGCATCTCTGCTCCTTGAAAAATTGATGTTCTGCACTTTGTTCGCTTTGGTATCTGAAAACTCAGCAGGCGGGAGATCTGGATGTCACCAAGATAAAATGCCACATTAAATGCAGATCCGTGCCACCGTAGACATTCTACAAGGTGCAGATGTACTGCCTGTGAGACGGATGGCTTGCATTGTTTTATTACAATAAAGAGTATTTCTGGTCCTAGCAGGCTATCCGTTCAGAGGGTATGACAATGCCCTGCGAAAGGCAAGCTGGTAATTAGTTAAAGCTATGTCAGCACATCGGAGCCTGTAAAGAGGGGGGGGGAAATATGCTCTTAAAGCCAGCCCCAATCTTGGGTGTATAAAAACAGCCCCGCAGCTTGCTGGAATCGGGTGCAGCAGTCCAAAACTTGCTTACCCCCGTATGCCAGTGAAATATGGTGCTTTTTGGCTGGATTTCTGTTAACTCGAAACCTTTTGCCGAATCGGTGGCAAAGGGCCTGGGGCTCGCTGGCTGCCTGGAGTTTAATCCTGTCCTTGTTAGTCCGTCCGGTGGGTTCTGTTGCCTCTTGATTCACACTCTCTCAGCTGGCAGGGCTGCTGCCAGCTGACTTTCTGCTGGGATCTCCGCCACGGTGATGGGCTCGTTGCACCCGCGTTGGCTCTCCAGCCCATGTGCGGCTTGCCGCGGGATGCCTGCTGCAAGGGCAGGACCGCGTGCTCTGGCAGGGCTGCCCCAGCAGCAGCATCTCCAGGGAACCATCGGTTGGTCTGCTCTTCAATCTGCGAATGGCATTTCCGTCCCTAAGAGCACTTAATAGACTTAGCGTGGCTGTGCTTGTGCGAAGCGACGTGATTCACGTTGGACTTGTTGTCGCGCTCCTCGGGGCTGGGTGCTAACAGACCTTCTGGAGATGGTTGTGTTGCTGGTTATCAGGGCTGGCTGTGCCTGGGAATCAGCTTTTGGCTGGGGAGCTCTCGAGGATTGCAAGGCTTCATTTATAAGGAAAGAGATTGTATCTCACGTCTACCATCAAATTTGAAATGGCCTTATCTTTTTTTTTTTCTTTCTGTATTTTGTACTTTAAAAAAAAAAGTGCCATTAGGGAAAAGGAAGAAGAGTCTTGGAAGACTCCAGGGGCTGACAGTGAGGATTAGAAATGGATACAGGCATGCCACTAGAAGTAATAGAGTCCAAGGTAAGGAGGGAAGCTGCTAGAAAGGGGATGCTTTTATTTGCAGTGCCTGTTTGAAACTGATGAAACAGGGAGGGAGGAAACCCATTGTTTATTTTTCTTCTCTACAGGAGTTTGCATGTTTAATAACAGCAGGGCACTGAAATACTTTAGCCAAACCCCCAAGGGTTGATGTTCTCAGGGCATGTCTGTGCGGTTTTGGTGCTGCACGTTTTCTTCTACATCTTGTATCGTAACCTGGAGGGAGTATTACGTGGTTTTGGAGTGTGGACCATTTCCATAGCAGTCTGTATTTTTTGGGTCAGATTTTGTGCCGGCCTCCAAAATCTCCTTTTCTGTCCAATCTGCTTGCTCATAAATCAGTCGTGTGGGATGCTTTGTCCCCCGCTCCAGGCAGCCCCAGCACAAGGTACCTAATCTGAGCCACCTTGGTGCTTTTTTGCCCTTTTACTGTGATACTGAGTACACCATTCTCTGAGCCTTTTCTTGCCTTTATTTTCAAGTATGTAGGCACAATATTGGGCAAGTGTCTTAGGTAGCCCAAAAGTAAGAGGTAGTTGATGAGAGGTAAAGCTTTTAGGAGTCCTGAGGATAAAATATAGAGCAGCTTATCAAGGTATCTCACTCCCTGGCTACATAGTTCTGGATTTTGCTGCCTCTTTGACAAAACAAAGTCTGGCTTGTCATGGTTTTCATTCTGAAGATTCTTTTTTTTGGTGAAAAAAGCCCATCCCTTCCTGTAGAGAAAAACCTGCTTTTCAGTCCAAGCCTGGTTTTCAGCAGAAAATGGTAGGAAATTGATCCATCCCTATCGAAAACCTGCCTCTGCAGCTTTCTGTCACCAAAGCTGGAGTGCCCGTGAAGCAGCAGTTGCCCTTCTGTGCTCCCTCGGCCGCTCCAGCGAGATCTTGTGTGCTCCAGGCAGGCACGTCAACAGCCACGCATAATCCATGTCTTTGCGGCGAAGGATGATGAATGAATGCCCCCAGCGTGTGGCTGTAATAACTTTGGGTGTTGCTCAGTGGTCTGCTGCTGTCGGAATGGGGGAATAGAGTTTGGGTGGGGAGAGGAGCCCTAATTATTTGTCGGATAGGAATCCAGCCTTGTCTACTCGCTGCTTAATTAGGCTGTCCAGAAGCTGGGATTAAAGACTTTGCGTTATTGGCTGAAGAAAAATAAAGACGGTTTAACGTGACTTCATCAAGCAACCTTCAACAGCATCTGTTATACTGCCCCAAATCCTGCGTGCGTTTTGAACCCCTGGCCCTGAAGCATGGCAGTGAGTTAGTACTTAGAGATTTCTCCTGGACATTTATTCTGAGCGCTCAAGTTGATGGCCGTGAACCTGACTACCGGGGATGCTTTTTCTGTGTCTGGCTTAATCGGGTTGATAGATTGTCCATCATTTATTTTTATTTATTTGTGTTTAGGGGAGGGCAAATGTGTTCCATGGACTCTGTTGGACAGCTCTGTGCGGTGACAGCAAACAGCATCTGGCTTGGACCTTGCAGGCTTGCGGCTGCCCAAAATAAACCAAAGGGTGTTTAGTACGCAGGGTGGGCATGAAGCGAAGGAAAAAAGGGTGAGGTGTGTTCCTGTCCCAGCCCAAGCACTGCTACGTGTTCAATATGGGTCAACCCAAGCAGGGAATTCCATCCATGTTTAGTGCGGTTTCTGGAGGAAGCATTCTGTAGGCAAGCAAAAAGATCCAGTGACTTGTTCCCTAAGAGCTGAGGCTTGGAAAACACTCTCCTGACTTGGAATTCGGGTGAAGTTACACCATTTCAAGTGAAACAAAGCCTTCAGCTGCAGGTAAACAACCCTTGGCTGCAAAACTGCCTGATGGTCATGCGGTGGGATGGCATTCTGGGGTGGGCACGTGCTGGATTTAATCTGCTGTTTCCAAATGGCTCTTGTTCACATAAAGGCTTTTATTGTAAATGCCAAAGGGTTTTTTATATATTGGATTTTTAGAACGGGATGTTCATAAATAGTTAAGTTAGAGTGGGGTAAACGTGGTTTTCTTTCTCGCGGTGATTTGCAGGCTACAGTCAGGGCAAGAGGAGAAAAGCTTCTTCTGTAGTATAGTAATAATAAATAGGAAGCAAGTGTCTGGAGATGTTCAGCGTGTTATTGTGCTCCTTAAAATACATATGCCTTGAAGTCTGCCAGGCGTTTTGTTCTACAAAGCATATGGTTTAACAGATAAAATGATTTCTGACCTGGAGACCTGAACTGACAACTTTGGAGACAAACAAAAACCAGGATGGCTCCATCTGTCAGGCCTGTTTCATCTCCATGCTGCTTACTGACATTTATGCGTTTGCATCCGGAAACTGCTTCGGTGCCTCTTTCTCTGCCTTCCCCAGAAGTCAGCCAGCATCCATCCTCATGTGTCTCGGCATGGTGCATGTGTTCAACTCCAGGCTTCTGGCCGCGACCTCGGCTTTGAAGGGCTTTGTCACCTCTGTGGCGGGTTGCTTTAGCGGTTGCTTGCTGAGGGAACGAGTTGGTTGCTGGATTCAGTCTGAAGCATTGAACAGGATCTCTTCCTGCCCTCTCTGGGGGTCAGGAGCTTGCCGTAAGACTTAGCAAGTCAAGTCAACTCCAACTCTGTCTTGATGTCAAAGGGTAATTCATAAATGTCACTGTAGTGGCATATTCTTTTGGATAACAAAAGCTTTGGGTGCTGGCCCTTGTGCTCTGCTTCCATTTCAGTTTGCTGTGCCTGTGTTTCTAAATCCAAGATCCCTGTTCAGCTGTCTGGCAGTGGTTTGATCTGGCCACATACCCATGAGTGTACATCCTAGCAATTTCCTGTAATACCTCTTGTCTCATGCAAGAGTCAAGTATCCCTTGCAGAGGCACTTGCAGGACTGGTTACTTACATCACTGTTGAACTCAGAGGCTGAATGATGGTCTAGAAAGCCCACCTGGCCTCTTCTTGCAGACCATAGTCGTTCATCAACCTCTGCATGGTCCCTGCATTCAGGCCTTGGTTGCAGGAGGGAGTGGTAGTGCCCAAAATTGCTCATCTGCCTCCATTCATAAAGTCACAGAACGGTTTAGATTGGAAGGAACCTCGAAGATCGAGTTCCAACGCCCCTGCCCTGGGCAGGGAGACCTCCCACCAGCCCAGGTTGCTCCAAGCCCCGTCCAACCTGGCCTTGGACACCTCCAGGGATGGGCCAGCCACAGCTTCTCTGGGCAACCTGGGCCAGTGCCTCACTACCCTCAGAGTGAAAAAATTCTTCCTAATATCTCCTCTGAATCTCCCCTCTTTCAGTTTGAAGCCATTCTCCCTCATCCTGTCACTACATGCCCTTGTTAAAAAAAAAAAAAAGTCCTTCCCCGGCTCTCGGGTAGCCCCTTTAGGTGCTGGAAGGCTGCAATAACGTCTCCCCGGAGCCTTCTCTTCTCCGGGCTGAACAACCCCAACTCTCTCAGCCTCAGGAGAGACCAGTGCTCCCTGGGACCAGGCTTCATGCATCTACAGCAGCTTGGATAGTAATAGTGGCTTTGCCCTTGGAGAAAGGAGACTGAAAGATAGGACAATGAGATTGGAGATGTTCCACATACGCACGTATGCACATGCTTTCTGGGGGTGGGTGCTGCCAGCTCTGTGAGGCTTTGGGGGGTGAACCATTCCTGTGCTGCCTCCTAGAATAAACTTTGACTTCTTCCTCCTTGTCTCATCATTCTCTCGATATCCCAGATCTCTCTGTGTACGTTCAGTGGTAGAACAGATGATGGCTTAGGACAGGGGGATTATTTCTGTTCTTACCAGCAAATACATGCCTGTGTAGTTTATTTAAAGCTGAAACTAAAAAGCCGGTAGTGTCTGAGAAGAGAAGCTCTGCTAAGAAGTTTTAAGCAAACATTATTAGATATGACCTCTTATTTATGAAAGACTTTGCAGACGAAAGTCTGTTACCCTCTTATTGCCTCAGCGAAAGACCTATTTTCCCAGTCATAATATCCCCGCCAGCAATCAGTCTGATTAGAGTTTAGGATGATGCAGTAAATATATGAAAGCTCAATTTAACCAACGGCACAGAAGGAAATAATAATAAGTTGGGGCCTTTGGCCATAAAAATGCAAACGTTTACCTTGAACGTTGACTTAAACCGTTTCAATTTTGTGCCAAATGAGGCTTGAAATGTATCACCCAATGTACAGTGTCCAACCAATAAAAATTGCCTTAAATATTGTACCTTCCTGCTGGCAGTGCGCTACAGAAGTTAAACATCTTTCTTTGTTGGGGCTCCCTGGAAGCAATACAGTTAACCGGTGGCTTTGGTTTGTTTGTTTATTTTGGGATCTCAGAGCACACTGTGAATATTCACTGATGCTGTGGAGGCTTTCTGCTGTCACCTGGACTGTATGGCAAACTAAAGCTTTGGTGTCGTTCTGCTCCAGTGTAGGCAAGCCTGCAATTTTAGGTTGAAGGACTGGGATACGACAAAGGAGAATTACAGATAGATAAAGCAAATCCACCGAAATCACCATCCCTTCGCTTTACTGAGCTTCCTGATTCATTAGCAGGCCTGATTATCCAGTTCCTTGGCTTTAATCTCTAATTAAACACCACCGCAGACAGCGTGTTTGTGCCAAGCTGAACATAAGTGGCCTCTTCTTAATAAATGTGTAACTATGATCTCCATACTGTTAACCAGAAAAATGTGAGAGCCTGAAGTTCTTAGGGAATGGTAATTGCCAGAGACTTGCTTGCCCCCCCCTCCCCCTGCTTAAATGCACAGTAGATGACCATTAGGCTTTCAGTATCTTTTAAATGGTAATTCCTTAAATCAAAAGCATTTAATAAAAAAAAAACTCAAAAAATGGAGGGGAGGCCTCTGTACGTGACCGTCAGGCAGCAAGGTGGTAATTAATCTGTCTGGAGAAGAGTCCCGGAGCTGGGGGTGTTATCTTTTGTTTTCGGCTCTTGGTGTTTCCTCGGCAGGCTCTCTGTGGGCACCGAAGGATGCTCAAGCAGGTGCTAATTCCTGACTGCACTGAAATGTCTTCTTGTCTCGGAAGCGGGTTAAAGATGTTCAGCGCTGTTTGGATTTCTGTTCTGGTTTTGGGTCAAGCCTGTGCTTGGGTGGTCCGTGTGGGAAAATTATTTGGGGGAAGAAGCCGAGGGTATGCAGTTTAGGGTGGAATAACTATTGCGTTACATTATTCTTCTGCTTCTCGTACGAACTGCTGGTTTAATAACAGCAAACAGCTCTGGAATGGGTTAGATAGGATCACACCATCTCTGGAAGGGCAGTAACATCTAAATGGCTCAAACCTGATTGCAAAAGCACAGTTGATTACACCTCACCCCTACATGTGTACAGGCATTTCCTTTAACCTCATGTAGCATGCTGCCTAAAACAAGAACAACAACTTATTTACAGAAAAAGCATGAAGGGGACAGAGGTTTGCATCTGCTGGTGTTGACGCTTCTGCATGACACAGGACTAAACCAGTGCTGTGTTTTAGTTTACGAAATCTGGGACTGGCTAGAATGCTTTTGGCCAGAACTGGAGAGGCTGAGGGACGTGAATGAGGATGTGGGAGGTGTCCCTGCCCATCCATGGCAGGGGGTTTGGAACTAGATGATCTTCAAGGTCCCTTCCACCCTAAACCATTCCATGATTGTATGCACGTGCAGGTCAAGGTTGCATCCGCACGAAGTAGCGTGTGCTGGAAAACTCTACAGTGTGTACAGCTACGCCTGACTATCCATGTGGGTTGTTTCCCTCCCGTTTTTTTGTTCTGGCCTCTTAAATACCTGCTTCCTATGCCTTTTGGTAATCTGTAAAGTTGGGCTTGGGCAGGAGCAGACCTCCTGAATCCCTCAGGGCAAGAGGCTGGGGTCTAGGTGGAGAACGTGACTGCAGAGCAAACAGACAGAGGGTGTCTTCTTCCTCTTTACTCTGAAACTGCTCCTTTAAAGTCACGGGGGACACATCTTTCTCCACACCCCTGGGGCAATGGTTCAGCTGCAGAGGCTGCAGCAGATGGAGAGGCCGCCTGCCCCCATCGCTGGAGGTGTTTCTATAAATTCCCTCTGCCCTCAGAGGTCGATGCTGTGCAGTGGGCATCTCCTGGTGCTCCGTGGCGCGGCGACCGGGCTCTTGAGGTCCAGCCTTTCGCTGCCTCCAAGGCAAAATGAGGTGCTTGCTCTTTGGGGCTTGGATGGGGAAGGGTGATGCTCTGATTTCTAATACCTGCAGCCTAAGGGGCCACCTGAGCCTGTGTCCCCCAAGTTTAGAAGAGTCGGAGTGAGATGAGGCAACCCTGCCCGTTTGAGTGCACTATGGTACCTCTCAGCCGTCAGGTTCCATCGGGGGTGGGTTGTTTTTTTTTTCCAGCAGACATGAGAGCAATCTCGAGCCTCCCCCCCATCACCATCTTTTGGCACCCACCCCCATGCTGAGCAGATGTGAAGATCATGCTTTTGTCAGCTTTCCTCCTGCTCAAAAAAAAAAGGGGGGAGGAAGAAGAATTTGAAAAGAATATTAAATTCAGGAAGGGTGTGCAGAAGGGGGATGAGAGCAAGTTTTCCTATTGCACATCAGAGCCGCGTGTCCCACATTCCCCTCCTCGAGGCGGATCCTTTGCCTTGATTTCTCTTCTTTACCTTTTTCTTTTCTTCTGTCATGACTCCTGAAATAATTAGTTACTAGCAACTCTGTGTGTGTGGTTTTAAAGGCATCTTTTATATCAGCAGCATGGGTTCCCTTTGCCACAGCTCTCTGCAGTGGCTCATCCCCTTGAAGATACACAATCAATACTTCTCCTGAACCCACTGATATACTTGGCCATCACTTAAATATCATTACAGGAAAGATTTCAACAAGATCACTGCACATTATACTTTAAAGTTTGACTTTAAAAGAATGCCTAGGCTTTGCTAAAAGGCATTAGTAATGGGATTCTCTATCTTTGAGCTTAATTTATTCTGAAGAGAAAAAAGGCCATTATCTTAAATCTTCCCCCCCCCCCCCTTTTCCTCCTCTAACAAAAAAGAAAAAAGGAAAAAGCAGGTCTCTGAAGTCCAATACTTATGGCAAAATCATTGTTTAATTACTTACTCTTTTAACCCTTTGGGGGAAGATGCGGTTAAGGGGAGGTGGGAGCCAACTGCATTTTGGTGTCGTGTCTCCTGTTGCTCCACAAGCAATGCTGGGGTTGGTATATTTTCCAGCCGCTCCTCCTCTCGACCTGCTTTGCTCCAGGATTAGCAAGTTGTGGGCTCCTCTTTGTCAAGAGAATTAGAGCCATTCATGTTACGCAGTGTCATAGCTTTGCTGTCGGTACGCCCTGACTAAGCCAGAAGGTCGGATAGGAAAATCCTGGGATTCCTCATTGTTAGACAACAGTTGCAGGATGGGCACCTCCATCTGAAAGACTTCCTTGTGACAGATAAATCCTTCTTTGCAGAGTTCTCATTAGCTAGGCCAAAAATCAGACCAGAGGTGAGTATTTGTCCGTGGATGTATTGTGTGCAGAGAATGTTGGGAACAGCTGTTAGGCTCTTGAGGATTTGATTTCCATCAATACTACCAGAGCAGAGAGCCTCTGAACCTCATGCTATTAACGCTCAGCCAACCTTGGATTTCTTTTTTTGGTGCGTCCGAAGCCTGCATTGTGCTTGTGCTTCAAAGTTGAGCGAAAAGCCTTGCCTTGGGTTTAGTTCCACTTGAGGATAGGTCCCGCTTTGGATTAAAGCGTATGGATCTTCTGGATTAGGCCAGAAATAGAGCCCAAGCTCGGCTTTCAGCAGCAGAAGTATCTTTTGCGAGTCTGAGGAGCAGAACCCAGGAAAGCTTTTTTTCCAATTCAGAGCAAAATATGGTTTCCCAGAGTGCTGGGGTGCGAACCTTCATTCACATGAGTGTACTTAACTGCGAAATCTGTGGGGTGCTGGAGCAGAGAAGAGCAGAGGCTTTGCCCCGGGGCTGTGGGAAGTGTATTAACTCCAGATGTCCTGCATCTTGGGCTGTGACTTTCCCATTTCACTTGAATTGGTTTCTGCTCTCTGGGGCCCTTCTGGGTGGAGGCAGCACTCTCTATCCCTTAGAGCTATAGCTGCTGTTGCCTGAGTTATCATACGAGCTAAGGATCAATTATGCATTAGAGACCTGGTAATGATGAGAATTAAATGAGCTTTTGCTGAAGTGTGCCGTGCTTCTGTTCACCTTCAAATAGAAACCGCTCCGAAGAGCGCCAACATCTGCACAAATAATCTGTCTTCTGGAAAGTGCATTGATCTCCTGTTTACATATGGGAGTGCTCTACTGTTGTCTCTCCTGGGACAATGAGCTCTGCATGCAAGAATGGAGGACAGGAGGGTTTTCCAAAGGGCTGTGCCTGGTGTGTGCACATCACCTCTAGGTCCCGGTTACGGGCAACGTGGAGGCAGCAGAGTCCTGTGCCCAGGGCTCAGCATCCTCCTGGGCTGTCAAGGCTTTGCCACGTAGTGTTGTGGAGCTCCTATCTGGATATGCATGGATGCTCTAGCTGCTCCTTCACAGTTCCGTAGGGAGTTGCCAGCTTTTGCCAAAGGTACAAAATGACATTTCTACTAAAGCACTGCTCGGTGAACCCAGGAACCTGCCTCCCAGGACTGATGGTTTGAGCACCTTCTCTGTTGGTATTTGTTGTTCCATCTTTCTCCAAAACTTGGGTTAAGTCAGCCAAGCTGGGTTTGGCATTTTGCTTGTCCTAGGCCTGGATGCTTTTCAGCTTCGACCATAACCCGAGGCTGTGTTGAGTCATTCAAGGTTTCTAGCGCTTTGGATGTGTTCTCATGGTTTTGGTCCTAAGCATGACTTAAACCTCGGTCTCCTGACTTAAACAAGCGTCACTGGGCATCTGTAGCATAACTTTTAATTTGTGCAACTTGTATAGATTGATGTAGAGTCCTTGTGACAATCCAGTCCAGTAGTTAAAGCAGCGTCAGGTACTTTTCTTCTGCTATTTGAATCCCTTTGACTCAGTTTCTCCCTACGGTAAAGCTGTATTAATGATGCTTACCTGTTTCAGTGCAGTTCTGAAGGTTAATTTATTTTTTCCAAAGCACTTAGCAAACATTAAGCATTACATAAATCTCAAGTGTTATTATCCACAAGATGCATTGATTTGCAGAGTGTGGTCATATTGTCTAGATTTCTTTTTTTCCTTTAAAAATTTCAATCTGTTAGAAGGCGGGGGGGGGGAACCAACCCATAGCTCTTACACAAGACGAAATAGTTACATAAACAAAGAGCACAAAATGTCTAATCAATGAGAAGGCAAATGGGGCCAATTGCGTATCAGTTCCAGCCTCCAATTATGGTTCGCGTGGACTGATCTGGAGAGTTCAGGGCTTGGTAGGATGGATGCTGCCGTGCACGAGTGCAGTGACAAGCTTGCAGTGCCAGTGCTGGTGGCAGCTTACCAGCTGTGCACCGCAGTATGACGTTTTCCCACTTTTTTTTTTCCTTATTTCCGTGCACGGTATGCTACTCTGTGCTGCCTCCACTTGCCCTTGGTTATTAAAAGGAGCGGCTCATGCGTCATTGGGAAAATCAAATTCTTACAGCAGAAAGCGGTATTATTTACACACCTATGCTGCTGTTATCTCTCTCAGGACAGGGCAGTACAGACCGGCATTTTTGGGGGTACTGAATGCAACCACAGGGAATAAATCATCAGGGCGCAGCGGTGAAGAGCAGGGTTGCTCCTACAGCTCCTCGATGATGCTGTAATTTACCCTATCAGGCACAGCAGGACAGGAAAGATAACTGAGTACTTTCTGTTAGGGTGGGGGAACTGACAGAAGCGGCGGGGTGTTATTTTTTTTTTGGCTGAGTGGCAATATAATAGTAAGCATTGTGTTTTGCTCCATTTTTACTTGGAAAGCTAAGATGGAGTAAGCAGAGACTATCTGATATTTTTGAGCCTGTTCAGAGTTGTGAAAGGTGTCCCCTCCCCAGCTCCAAATCAATCATAACTCCCTTAGACTCATTGATTTACAGACAGCGTGAAACCACCTGCTCCCTACATCCCCAGGTTATTTTCTTTTTGTGAGAAATTCTGAATTTTGCATTAGTGTGAGGTGGTAAGAGGCAGGACGGTTGTAACCAGGGACTGAGCCAAGCAAGTTGCACCTACCCTGACCTGCTGCTGTGGCTTGCAGAGCCCAGCTCCAGTGTTCCCAACTGCTCACGTCTGGGCTGAGACCAAGAAAACTTTGTAGAATCATAGAATGGTTTGGGTTGGAAGGGACCTTGAAGATCATCTTGTTCCAATGCCCCTGCCCTGGGCAGGGACACCTCCCGCCAGACCATGTTGCTCCAAGCCCCATCCAACCTGGCCTTGGACACCTCCAGGGATGGGGCAGCCACAGCTTCTCAGGGCAACCTGCCCCAGGGGCTCACCGCCTTCACAGGAGAGAATTTCTTCCTGACATCTCCTCTAAATCTCCCCTCTTCCAGTTTGAAGCCATTCTCCCTCATCCTATCACGACACGCCCTTGTAAAAAGTCCCTCTCCAGCTTTCTTGTAGGCACCCTTCAGATACTGGAAGGCCGCAATAAGGTCTCCCCGGAGCCTTCTCTTCTCCAGGCTGAACACCCCCAGCTCTCTTGTTTCATGCAAGCCTGTAAAATCATAAGCTTTTGAGTCAATGAGATGGGAGTTGCTCATCCTGGTGGAACCAGCTCTTGCTGATGGTCTCTAGTCTGGTGTTGATGGCTCAGGGGTTGGGTCTTCCTTGGAGCAGTGTCATGCCAGCTGCTGCTTAATCCTTGTAGCCTGCTTATTTTCACTGGAGAAAGTGGATGTGTGGAGGTTCACCAGGCTCTTGGGCTTCTCTGCCTTTGCTTCTCTCATGTGTGGTAAGCACTTGAATTTTGCCATGGTGCACCAGTTTCCAAGACATGGAAAAGCGAAGAAGCTATTGCTTTTCAAGAAGCCAAAAAGCGTGGGTGTTTTTTAAATTTTGTTTGCTGCTGGATGGGATTCATGTTTGCAGAAGTGCTTTGACATTCCAGGCAGATGGACCCGACAGCAGTGCAAAGTGCCGTTGTTCTCCTCCAATGACAAGATGTGAAAGCTGAAGATGCACTCATAACAAACTTTCCCCCAAATCTGAAGTGTGCCGTGGGTTTCAAAGCCGATCCGCTCGGTGCCTCTGCTCTTCAGAAGAGTGGTCCTTGTGAGGCAGTAGATTACAGCAGTAAGTGCATCCTGCTGAATGGGATCTCTCTCCTGCAGTACACGCTTTCATTGTCCCAACCACATTTTGGTATTTGCCATAAGCCACGCGCTCTTACGAAAAACCATTTGCAAGATAAGTAAAGGAAAATGTAATCCCTGAGTGGAATGAAGGGTGCTTTGAAATGAATGGGGGATAATCCTTTTGTTGTCTGTTACAAATGCACTTTATTTCTGCATTATCTGAGCATGAGAATAGACTGTTCGCTCAGCCAACAAATCCACTGCAGCACCCTCTCCCCAATGCGTCAAACCCAAGTGGCAGGCGGCAGAGCAGCCTCTGAACTTCCTTAGGTCGGCGGCTTGCAAAAAGGTTTCTTTTGAATTTCAAAATCCGGCTGGCGTGATTATTTTGGTGCTTGCAATGCACGGAGTCTTGGCTTAAGTCACGCTGGAAGACGTAGGTTGAGATTCACAAAGCGGTCTGAGGGATTTAGCTGTCTACCTGCCCTTGATTTTTCTATCAAGATGGGTAGGGAAATCTGCCTAAATTGCTTTTGAAATCACAAAGCCCAATCTCTGCCCCAGGGAGCTTATAGTCGGGGCAGAAGAATTTCTTCCCTCTGCTTTTAGCGTGTTTGCCTTTCTCTTTGTTGGCAAATTTCTCATAGCACGTTCAAGCCCATTGACTTATGCAAGGAGATGCTTCCAGCTTTAGCAGAGCGTGGACTTTTTGACCTGCGTGGCCAGCAGCCAGGCGTGATCCATCCGGCCACACCGGCAGAAAGCAAAGCTCCGAGTTTAAAGACTAAATGCTGCATAGTCTTGAACGGTAGCAGCTATTTCCAGCTAATGTTAAGGTCCTTTAGTTACTGCAGGCATTGATTCTTGGGGCCTGTAAAATGAGTCACAGCATGGCTTCTCCTTGTTTTTTTTAGTGAGTAACCTAAGTTCACTAGATCTGTCATGAGATGTATTTGTTCACTCTGATTTTATTGCCTGCTGTACCCAGCCTCCAGCCAGCAATTCGAAAGTTCCTTATGCTCTCCCTCCCTCCTGGTTTGATGTATAGTTTTCCATCGTGTTCCCCTGGCGCATCGAAGACGGCATGCAGATTATTTTGGGGGGTTTGGTTTTCCTTGAGGAAAAGTCCTTGGAAGTGAGGTCTGTCCTGGGTCGAATGGTGTTGTACGGCTTGCAACCTGGGCAGCGTCTTTTCCTGGGTAAATTGCCAGCAGCAATGCTCGATGCCCCAAAGCAGGAGATACTATGGGGTCCCATCAGAGCCTAGAGGCGCGGGGACCATCGTGGTTTTCCATAATCAGGTCCAAGCCTGAAGCTCCCGGCAGTCCCGCAGCCTTTAACGTGGATGCTGTCGGTCTTGGAGTAATCCAGTTGCTTTTAGTGAAACAATTATAGCTGGTAGCATTTGTCTTTGCAGGCATAGTAATTAGGGGAGAATAGGAAATTAATTAAAAAGCTAATTATAAAGCCCATGAATGTTGTTTTTGAATCTTTAAATGAATTTACTTTTGCTAAATGCCACCTTTGCTGACTTATTCAGCTCCGGTGGTGGTAGTAGGTGGGGAAACTGAGGGAAACAAAACATCGGTTCTTGACGCGGTGTGATGCTGTGCTGTCTTCTAAGGAGATTATGCCATATATGATCGAAAAGACACAGGAACAGCACTAAGCTGACTGTAAGCCTGTTGTCTTCCAGCTTTTTCCATTATGAAGCACAAAGGAAATTCAAGTTTTCTGCCTCCTGGAGTCTCCTGCCATCCTAATCTAAAGCTAATCCCTTCAAACAAGCGTGCCGTCTGCCCTTGGAGCAGGTTTGTTATGGGGTCTTGCTTTCTTGGGAGCTACGAAGCACTGCAATTAATCTGGGTGTTTAGGTGGCTTCTTCTGGACCACGTTGCGCTCGGCAGCAATTTAAACCAAGTGTCCACTGGTAAATGGTAAAAACTACCCAGGGAAAACATGTGATGTTTCCATGCATAGCAAATGTATTCATTAGCATCAAAGCTATTACGCAGAATACCAAAATGACCTTGCAGTCATTAGAAGCTAGGTATGTTATGACTTAAGTTTAGAGGGACTTGCATTACAATGTAAAATCTAATTAGTGTTACCTCTACTAATTGCTACATATTGCTGAGGTATATAAAAATGAACGCATGATTGATACCAGGTACCGCCAATGCTAAGGCTAGCCCCCATTTTTGAACAGGAAATTTACGGCGATAATGAGTAGCAGAAATTTAGTTACCTTCATTGACACCTTATTAATGCGTCTCTTGTTTGCCTGAATGTAAAGAAGGTTTTCGTATGGGGGTTGTGACCATAGGGTTTGCCAGCGCCCTTGGTAAGGCTGAATGAGACTGTTGGAGTCTGTGGGTAGAAACAGTGGAAAGAGCCGGTAGGGAAGTATATTGGTGGTGGTAGATTTGCCAAAAAGCTGGTCCAAGTGCCTCGTGTGAGGCTGCGGCCACGGATTTGGGGATAGAACCTTCACCTGTGCTGCTGACGTTAAGGTAAACACTGAGGTTTTACCCTCGAGTGCCTGTGTGTCCTCAACCCAAAGCTAAAACTTCAGTTCTTGGGGCTGAAGACCTTGGTATGAAGTCTCTATGAATAAGCTAAGAATAAGCGATAGGTTGACCAAGGAATAATTTCTGCAGGAGGCAGTTCTGTGTTCTGTGTAGGCAATGGCTGTATTTCCATGTATACACGTAATCAATTACTCTTTTACTAAAGAGAACAATTTTATCTGCAACCTGCCTTGCTGCTGAACAGTACATGTGAAGTAAGGCAAGCTTGGAGTTAAGTGGACCAACCCAACAGTAGAGGTGTCAGAAATAAGAGCTGGTGTGACCGGCACCGTGCCTCTCTGCTCCAGTAGTTTTGTTTCTATTATAACTACAAGTCAGAAGGTGGATGGGGGATCTAACATAAAGGGAAACGACTGTGAATATGTTAGAAACAAAACAGCAACCGAGAACAACTGCAGACCCCAAAGCTTCCCGTTGGAGATGGCTATGCACACCTGAATTGCTGACTTCTGAACACTTTTGCTTCTTGGCTTCACCACACTTTTGTTTCCCAGCTGCCTTGGTGGGGTTTTTATTTTAGGGTTCTTTTGTTTTGTTTTGTTTTGTTTCAATAACTGGGTTACGAAAAATTGAACTGCCGATAATTAAAATGTAATCTTTGTTCCATGTGGTCTCTAGTCCTAGGAAGCCATCATCAGAGCCAGACAGCGATATTTTGATATTTGTGCTTTTTTTTTTTTTGATATCTGGAGGGAAGTTACAAAGCAGGGAAGGACGGCAGGCCTAGAAGTTTTATAATCGCTCTTTCTAATGTGCAGTATCATGGGACGCCTCTTAGATGTATCCACAGTGGCTTATGTGTGCTTCAAACACGTGTGCTGTTAAATGCAGAAACCATCTACTGAATTAATGAATGCGGCTTCAAAGGACCCTCCCCCCTTTCCCAAGCTGGAGATCTGAAGGCGATCTCGAAGTGGGTGACATGCCTTTGAAAATTATGCAGCGCAAACAATAAACCTCATTAAATAAAGTCAGCAAAAGCAGCACAGCAATCCAATGCGGAGAACGGACACGGGGGGGACCAACGTGGGGTTTCCTAACCAGATCCGAGGCAGGCAGTAGCAAAAAATGGGTGCGAGCTGGGAGAAGAGCACATCTGAGTGCCCTTCGTCATCAGGTTGTAGTATTCCCTCTGAGGAGCTTTTGGATGCAGAAGTCAAGCAGAGGGAGCCTGGGTGTGATGCCACTGAGTCTTCTGTTGCAGGATGACTCCAGCAGCGCATGGGCAGCTCTGCCGGTGGAGGGGTTTGGGTGGGTTTCTTGTCTCCTGTCTACTGAGAAGAGTTGGGCAATGCAAGGTGGAGCTGCTTACCTGCTCCATCTTCGTGTTGGTGATGTTGCGGGGAGGGTTTTTCGAAGCAGGCTGAAATCAGTGCCTTGACGGGCTGTGGTCTCATTTATACCTGAATGTCTATTAATGTCTGGTCCACCTCTAACGTGAAGAGCGCTCAGCTCCACCACCTCCAAAGAGGACCCACCCTCCCGTTGGGCATGGGGCCAGCTTGGCCGCCTCGATGCTTTACCCGTTCTGAAATGAGGATTAATGAGTTCTTCCATCTGATACTTGTTTGAGATTTGCCATTTGGGTTCATTTTAAGCTAATTTTATTCTCCACGTCGCTGGCAATTTATGCAGCAAATGCAATTATTGGAGATGAACGCCTGCCACAGCTGAAGGCTAGAAGTGCCACTTCCTTGGATGCGCGAGGAGCAGAGAGCCGGGGAATTGGGGCGGGGGGGGAGGGGAAAAAAGAATATTAGAAAAATAATCTTTCCCCACAATACTCTCAGAGCTGATGCGCACACCTTCATAAAAAAAGTAATTTAATTTTCCCAGTGCAGCACGAAAAGGAGATCTAATTATCCACTTCTAAATTGCTTTCTTAATTTTTCAAAACATGGCTTTTTGTTTATGCCTTTCCCTGAGCCCTGCTTAGAGGCTGCCGTGGAGCTCACCTCCATATGGAGGTCAGCGATAAAGCCACCTGGAAACGTACTTGCTCATGATAGCAGGTGTCGGAGCTCCTAATGTGCCGCGTGGGCCTTTTGTCCACTGTAATGGTGCTTCTCCCCATGAAGACGTCCTCCACGTGACGGTGCAAAAGGAAGGGCCGCGCTGGCGATTTGGGAAGCGGCCCCAGAGCTTGGCTGGGGAACGTGCGTCAAACTGGGGTTGCCCGTTTTCTCGAGATCTGCAGGCGTTTTGCTGCCTCAAAGCCCAGCGCTTTTGTGGCTTTCGGCATTCCTGGGTCTCATTTGGAAGCGTTTGTACATCCTCGTGGTCTTTTGTGCATCACTATCAAAGACTGTAATCCTTTGTAATGAAATTTCTGGCGCCTCTTGGAGATTCCCGCAGGCGCTGCCTTTTAGGCTGTTTATTTACCTTCTACCTGGACAGTACTTTCTGCCGAGTCCCCAAAGGCCCGTGTTTCTGCAGGAAGCTCTTGTAAAAATCATCAGCTGGTGTTAGAGCAAAGAGAAGTGTTTGGGGAAAAAAAAAAAAAAAAACCAAACCAAAACCCACACCACAACTTGGTTTTGATCATATTGCAAAGTACCCCTCTCCGCGCTTCGTGTATTCTTCACGTGGATTTCCCTAAAGTTCAGCTAACAGGCTTTCCTTCTGAATTTATAATGATGTACACGCACACCTTCTCTAATAGGATAAATTCTGCTTTAGTGATTATCATGAGTTTCTGAAAAACAGATTTTTAGATGTTGGAGATGACATGACACCTTCAATTATTTACTGGTAACTGTTTTCAGACTGCCGGCTACAATTTGTCGGTGTTAAGGTATTTGGAGGCTCACAGAACAGTTCAGACAGATGTTGTCTGTGTTTTGAACTTTTTTTTT
>VZSZ01006630.1:71652-98606 GCA_013398815.1 Ibidorhyncha struthersii
TCAAGCACTATATTAAAGCTTAAAAAGATTTTATTTTTTTTTTCTTACTTTGAGATGGGAAAATGAATGAAAGCCCCAGCAAAGGACTTTTGTTGCATGGGAAGAAGGAGGCTCCTGCAAAGCTGTCGGCTGCTTTCTTGAATAGATCTCACCGAGGTTCTGTGAGGAGGGAAGTGTCTGTTGTGTGAATGGAGAAACTGAGGCACAGAAACAAGTTGGTGGAGGAGGAGAGAAGCCAAGTCCCATGTGTAGTACGTGGTAGCCTTTGCACACATTATCGTCCTCTCAGAAAGTAGATTAGACTAGTTTGTATTGCCTGCGTTGAATAAATTGCTAAAAAAATCAACGTGAAAAGTGAGGCGGGGGGGGGNGAGGGGGGGGGGGGGGGGGGGGTAAAGCCCCCCCCTGACTGTGATATCTGAGGCATTTTTGCATCTCAGCAGAGCTGTCAGAGTTAAATCCCGAACGCAGCCGTTGGAGGCAAGTAAATTGAGAAGTGAAAAGTATTTTATTAGTATTCTGGTATTGATTTCTTAATGGCTTTTCTTCCTGGAAACCAGGAAAATATTTACTCTGCTTACTTACTGTGTAAGTTGCTTGGGGCAGGGGCTGTCTGCGGGGCAGCGGGGGTCTGGTGTGCCATGACACGAAGGGTCTGCGACTCCGAGCCTGAGTCCCAATCTGCCCCTGGAAAGGAGATGCCCAAAGAAGAAAGTTTTGAAACTTTTGCAAGGCTGGATTCGGTCTCCATCCTCTGCGTGCCCTTTCTCACTTGCACATTTCTATTATTTTAAGCTTTCAGTGTAGCAAGGGAAAGGGGAAAAAAAAGAAAAATCATTTTCCTCCTACAAATGATTGTATAAAACACATCAGTGCTGTAATGCGAGGTGAGGAATCCGGGATAATAAGAAAAACCTGTAAGGAGGCTCATCAGTTTGCTTTGCCTACCCGCAGTCAGTGGGAAAGTGATGCATTAGATATTGGTCTGTTCGGTCTTGGTTGATACACCGAGCAACCTGGAAAGCTAAATACCTTGTTTGGTCTGCTCTTGACTTCTTATTCTTTTCTCTCTCCACGTAATTTTTTTTTTTTTTTTTTTGGGAATGTAATATGAATATCCTTGGCTTAATTTGCATTGCATTAGAGTAAAACATTTTAAATTTCTTCACAGCAGAAGTAAATCTGACAGACTTTATGAAGCCATTATACCTGCAGGTATTTTATACTTTTAAAATACATTCTTGTCAAGCTATCTTAATTATATTATTATATGTACTTTTGAACTCAGATCCACTCTTGGGTGATATATTACGCTTCTGACAGTGCAGTCCTAAAAAGCTACAATTTATATCAAAGCTCCGTGGCTGAACAAAGATGTATCTATTATGGATTCAGGGGAATTTATTAATTTACTGTTTTGGAACACTTATTCATTGACAAAGCTTGCCAGCTTTAAGTTTCTAGAGGGCGATTATTATGTGCAGCGTTTACATGGCTTTTGGGGCTGTCGGGATTGCAGTTGAGAATACTGGAGAGCAGCTGTCACCAGTGAGTGCTGTAGACTTTCCTTGGCTTTTACCCCGGGTCAAAGTTTACAGCATTATCTCACTCCTGCGTACATGTCCACGGTACGATCCGCTTAAGGTTATCGCCAGCACTCTTAAGAGGACCTGATCTGGCAGGAATGTCTTCAACGAGTCCTTAAGCAAAGCCATTAGGTGCTCGGAATCGATGGGAGTTAAGAACGTGCAAGTTAAGTGCTTTGCCGGATCACAAACCGTGTTTGCAAAAGCGATTTTGCTCACAGAAGTCTGTCCTATTGGCTGGAGTTGTTTATTTGGGTGTCCTTGAGGTTGGGCGTCAGGAGGGGACATGGAGCTGGTCATCCTTGACCTTGCTCTTCCCGGCCCTTGGCTTTATCACCCCAAAAAGAGTTTGGTAGTAAATAATTATCAAATTGTTATCTCCTTACAGAGGAGGTAGCACAGTACTCTGAACTTCGTGAATGGTCTTGATGCAAAGGGAAGCCACGTGCTCATCTTAAATACCGTTGGCTAGCAGAACATCCCATGGACATGGAAGGGCTTCATTTCTTGCTGATATCTGCAAAGAGCTGGGCCAGTGACCTGGAGAGGTGAAGGTCCTCTCCATCCTCCCTCTTCAAACTCTTTGCTCGCTCCATGCTAAAGCCAAGGTCTTTTTCCTCCTATTTAACAGCGTGAGACGTACAGATCAGCAACAGTTCATACGCTCATTAAATTGCCATCAACTTTTCTGGCTGATTGGCTGCAGTAGATGGGAGGTCGTTAGCTAAGCTGGCAGCAAGGTGAGGGAAACATCTGCCTCCCTTGTCCGTGTTGGCACGTGAGGGTCTCAGCAGCTCCAGGAGAGCCGGTGGTGGAGATGCAATGAGCCAGGAGTGGGGTTTTTTTTGCCCCGTGATCATCCTCCTCCGGTGACTGATTTCTTCCCGCCTCTCCTCGGATTAAGGCGGCGAAGAGAATTGGAGGAGCAGATTTAGACTTTCTAGTCTGAGCTAGCAATCACCGCAATCCATTCAGAAAGTTTAATTGCTGCGAGTAAAACTTGTAAATACCGACGTGGCATAAAGCACAGGCGAGCAGGCAATTTTCTCCTCTGCCTTCTGAGAAGTCAAATGATTTTTTGTTGTTGTTGTTCCCCATTGTTGTTTTAAAGGTTTGGAATAGCACTGGGTTTTTTTATTTTTTTTTTTCTCTTCAAACCCTGCACTTCTCTCCAAAAGCGCGTTCCAGCCAGGCTCGTTGAAAACGTCTTGGTGTTGTCAGAAAGATCAGTTTGACTGCTTCATCTTGTAAAACTTTCAAAGCTAGAAATTAACTGACATTTCCAAGTGAAATGTCATTTTGCTCCAAATAAATAAATAAATAAATCAAATGTTTTGACATTTTTAAAGCACTTTTCCCTTGCAAAAGGGAAAGAAGTTCTCTAAATGAAAATTGTGTCAAAACTGACTTTTTTTTTTTTTTTTTTTACCTCCTCTCGGAGAAAATTTGACTTTTATGGATTTCTTTCTGTGAGAAGAAATCCAGCGGCTTGCCCGTGGGGTCTGGATCCTCTGGGGACCCAACCAGTATGCGGAGGTACTGTAGAAAGTCTTGGCTGGTTGACGCTACTGAAGAATCACCCGTGCTTGACTGCGTGCGTATAGATATATATATATATTTAATCTCTAATTAGTGCTGGCTTAGCTGCTCGTTTGGAAGCCTTGAGACAAATTTGCAAAGCAGTTGAGCAACGCCGGGATTCCCTGTGGTGGCCTGGGACACGGCACCCCGGGAAGCAGCTCTGCTCTTCCACCAGACTGTAGGAAACTGAAGATGTCGGATGTTTGGGTCAGCTTTGGAAACGGCAGGTCTTTTCCTCTCATTATGTTTTATCTTGTTATGTGGCTGTTAAGGTGAGGATAAAGAAAAGCTAAAGGCTGGTCTCAACTCCAGCTTGCCTAATTTTCACCCCAAGAGCAGTGCTGGGATGCGCGTGAGTGGGTTTAGCTTGCGTTCACGCAGTCTCGCTGGGTTTAAGAGGGCCCATTTACAGAGCTGTGCGGGGTTTTTTCTTATTACTTTTACATTGATTGATGTGTGCTACCTGCCTTCAGTGGAAGTGGCGTGCCTTGCTGAGTAAAGCAGATCTAAAGGTATTAATTCAGACACGTTGCATGACTCAAGGGGCTCCAGGAAGCGCTGCATCGGAGCCCAGGTTCTAAGGACGGGTGGGCAGATCTCTCCAACATCAACAAAGTCCCCGAGATGGGATGCTCAGCCATGGGTTAGCCGTGAGCTGCTCCCTTTTGCCTGCAGGTCGGTGGCGGTAGGGCTGGGAGATAGATACAAGCCTGAGATGCTCACGTACCTCTCGAAGAGATCAAGAATAAACACATCTCTAGCTGTTTCTCTTGCTTTCATGTTAGGGAGTTAAATTGGCTTTGGTAAATCGCTGCAGTATGTTCTAAATGATGTATGGAAGGGGAGGGGAAAATAATCTCCTCTCGACGCAGGGATATGTTCTGTGTTGGGGAAACTTTTGCCAGACGTTTCCTGTAACAACAGAGCAGGGAAAGCTCTGGGACCAGACTCTAAAGGGGTGAAAAAAAAATTCCCCCTCTCTTTTTATTTCCATCTCCTTTTCTTTTTAATATCTTATTTCCCTGTGAACCATCCTTCCCAAATACTCGTGGGCGCCCTCCCCAACCCATACTTGGGTCAGCCAGACCTTTCAGACACATCCAGCGGTTTCACCCCCTATTTTCCCTGCTGATGAGATTTTTTTTGGAGAGGATTTAAAGCCAGGACCTTTTCCTCTCTTCTTTTTTTTGTGGTGGTTTGGGTTCTTTTTTGTGGTGGTTTGGGTTCTTTTTTGTGGTGGTTTGGGGTTTTTTTTGTTATGGTTTGGGTTGGTTTTTCGGGGTATGGTGGTGAGGTGTTTTTGTGGTTTGTTGTGGTTTGGGTTGTTGTTTTTTTTGGGGGGGGGTGTGTTCTTTTGCAAGGCCATGTAGTTCCCATGCCTGTAACGCCTTCCCTCGTGCCTTTCCGGGGTGGTCTGCAAGCAGCTGAGGCCAGAGAATAGCGGGGACAGGGTCGGTCAACAGCCTTTGCATATGCCAAAAGGTGCTGCAAAGCAGAGGGGAATCGTAAGCAGCCACGGTGGGGAAGAGTAGTAGTCATGTATTTAAATTACAGTGGGGAAGATTTAGCTTGAGCATCTGGAAAATCCTTTTCTCAGTGAGGAGAGCGTAGCCCTGGGACAGATTACACGGGGAGGATGTGAGCCCTCCATCCCTGGAGGGGTTTAGGACAGCTTAGACACACATCAGCTGCTTTTATTGGAGGCACAGTTCCTCCTGGTCCTGGAGAAATACAGAGTAAGAAAAGTGGCTTGAGAGGACCCGGAGGGCTCATGTAACCCATCTGCCGTGCTCTAAGTCCTGAGGTAGGCAGCACTGGACTGGCTTTGTCAGGGACCAGAGACCACCAGAGGCCTCATGTGCAGGAGGATGTTTCTCTGGCAGGTGGAGATGCTTATTTGGGACACTGGTGAAAGAGTGCCCAACCGTTTTGCCAGGGAGGTGCTGTTATTTCTTGCGTGAGTCCCAACTACTGCCTGTGAAAGTCCCTCGGCTGCTTTTTTAAGGACAACTTTAGAGGATGGACCCTTGTGCCAAAGAGATGGAGTCTGTCCCTCTGCACGATGCAGTAACCGCAGCGAGCTGGTGCTGAGAGTAGACTGGGTGATGTTTGTGTCTTGTCTGAATTGCAGCTTGGTATACAAAGTCTCTGTATCTCCACGCACTTTTAATTGGCAGCGACAATCTTTCTTGCTTCCCATCTTCTTGAGATGTTGCCCTTCTGTAGTCTTGGGGGTTCCTGCCCGGGACTGACTGTTTACCAGCAGCAGGTGAAATATTTTTCCCGTGCAATCTCCACCTGCCACAGGTGTCAGCACTGGAGGTCATCCTCCCTCTTTCTTTTCTTTCTTTCTTTTTTTGTCAGGGTTGGAAGGGACTTCTGGAGATCATCTAGTCCAACCCCCCCGCCAGAGCAGGGTCACCTACAACAGGTTGCACAGGACAGCATCCAGGCGGGTTTGGAATGTCTCCAGAGTGGGAGACTCCACAACCTCTCTGGGCAGCCTGTTCCAGTGCTCAACCACCCTCAAAGTAAAGAAGTTCCTCCTCATGTTAAGATGGAACTTCTTATGTTCAAGCTTGTGCCCATTACCCCTCGTCCTATCAATGGGCACCACTGAAAAAGACTGCTCCCATCCCCCTGGCATCCTCCCTTCAAGTATTTGAAAGCATTAACAAGATCCCCCCTCAATCTTCTTTTCTCCAGACTAAAGAGACCCAAATCCCTCAGCCTTTCCTCATATGAAAGATGTTTCAATCCCCTAATCATCTTTGTGGCCCTTTGCTGGACCCTCTCCAGCAGATCCCTGTCCTTCTTGAACTGGGGAGCCCAGAACTGGACGCAGTATTCCAGATGCGGCCTCACCAGGGCAGAGCAGAGGGGGAGGATGACATTCCTTGACCTGCTGGCCACACTCCTTTTGATGCCCCCCAGGATGCCGTTGGCCCTCTTGGCCACCAGGGCACATTGCTGGCTCATGGTCATCCTGTTGTCCACCAGGACTCCCAGGTCCCTTTCCACAGAGCTGCTCTCCAGGAGGTCAGCCCCCAACCTGTACTGATGCATGGGGTTATTCCTCCCCAGATGCAGTACCCTACATTTACCCTTGTTGAATGTCATTAAGTTCCTCTCTGGAGGTTCCTCTCTGCCTGTTCCTCTTCTAGCTTGGTTATGCAAAAAGTGACCCTCTGGGCCGCTCTTGAGGTCAACGTAGGAAGATCCAGGCCGTGCAGTGGACTGCAGACCAAAATCTAGGTGGGTGATGTTGCCAACTGCTAATTTTGGGTGCTGGCATCCTCGGTTTAGGAATATGCAACCGATTTCTGCACCTGTTTTTTTTTCTCCCTCACTCCCCTCTCTGCCCGTGTCCTCCTTCCAGCGGTGACCAGCGGTGGGCTGGCCGGCACCTGCGTTTCGAGGCAGCAATCGAGCAACCCTTTAGCAGTTGCATGAGTAAAAAAAGGCAAAGGGCTTTGAATATTATTTGGCGGGGACTGAGATCATCTGAGATTGACCAAAGTGTGAGGTGAAGCCCAGACGCAGCCTCAGGCCCGCGGTGAAAACCTGCTATTTTGGGAGGCGAACGAATGCAAGGGGCTATTGGTTATCTGTCAGCGCAGGCGAGCCGGTAAATGAGAGGTAGTCAATGACATAAGAGATGTCAGGTTTTATTTCCAGTAAGAGCTGGTGAAGCTGGGAAAATTGCTCATTAATGCTTTATTGATATTCGTGTTACTATTGAAGAAGTCTGGGGTGGGAGGTGGAAAGAGGAGGGGGGGTGGGGTGGTGTCCGTGCCCATGTTAATGGGGCCAGGCTGAAAATAGGTTCTTTTATGCCTGGGCAAAGGGTATGCACTGACGACGGGAGGTTTGACTATGTCAGTCTCTCTAAATAGAGAATAGATCAGTTCTGTGGCTGAGCCAAAAGCTTTGGAGGAAAAAACTAATAACGCGGGTCAAACTTTGCCAGAAGCATTTGAGTACTCTTTTTTTTTTTCTTTCTTTCTCTCTCTTTTTTTTTTTTTCCCCACAAAGCAAAATTTAAAGCAGATTGTTGTAAAACTGTGCAAAATGTTCATCTGTGGGTTTGGGGACTATTTAACCCTCATGTTTGCTTTAGCATTCTGTTTTTAGAGTAATTTGAATTTAAAATGCTCCATCAAAAGGAATTTATTTCTAAAATGTCAAATTACTTTATTTCAGAAGTGCTGACGCTAAAATGTTTGGAATTTAAAAAAAAACAAAGCAAACTCCATTAGTTGTTTGGCATTGTTGACATTCACAAATATTTTTTTTGTGTCTCAGAAACTCCTTACCCCTTGCGTTTTCTGCATCCTACCCAGTTTTGTAGCTGGGAGTGGGGCTGAGCACTGCAGTTCCGCAGGGAGAGACCCCAAACCAAGCAATTCCCAGCACGGTCGCAGCTCCTGGGGCTTGCTGGAAACCTGATTTGCTGTGCCCGACACTCATCCCCTGCACACTTACCCTCCTGGTGTGCTTTTGCGGTGCCCTTCACGTCGGGGATGAGAAATAAAGTTAATTACGTGTGTTTGAGAGCATAGGGTTTAGGAGAAAACCATGGGATTAGGATAAAACTCTTCCTGCCCCAGTTTACATGTGCACTGAAGCAGGAGCTGTGGTGCCTTCCCCTGTGATGAGATGAACGGTGCGAAGGCTCAGAGCTGGGCTGCCAAAATCGCTTCCCAAGCCCTTCCCAGCCCGTTCGGGCTTTGCAGAAAGCCTCGAGACTCGCTCCAGCAGCGAGTTCGTGCGGGAGCCTCACCGGAGGGAAAGGCAGCACCGCTCTGCATCTGCGCCGTGCTTGGCCGGAGCAAACCTGCAGTAACTCAATAATTGAGATAGTTTAGAAGGTAAAATACCTCCCGGTATCATGTTTAATAAAGCTCTGCTTCTCGTCTGTCATCGAGCAGCCTAATTTCCTGGGCTGCAGATCTGCAGGGAGGCAGCCGATTGCCGAAGCCCCGTTGGCTCAGCATATCCACGTCGGAGGTCTACTGTGCGTAATTCCCTTGGGTTTTTTTTGAGGTCTGGCTTATTTTTGTTCTTTTTGCTCTTCCCATGTGTGTTCACGTGCACAGAGAGTGTTTGATCGGGGCAGGATTTTGTGGAAGGGCAGGATGGAACATCCCGAAGGCTGAGCTTGACCCAAGACTCCTTGCTGAACCACGGGCTACTTTTTTTACGTGTTATTTTAAGCTCAATATGTTCCCTGGTCCTCCTGCATTCAGCCTGATCCTTCTGTCTGCTGGGACTTTGTCTTAATGGAGCATTGGGCATCCCACAGTTGTTAAGAAGCTTATCCTTGTTGTTCCTGGCGTATAAAAGCAGAATTGCTCTTCTCGCTTTATAGGTAGAGAAAATTTTCCCTGGTGACATCTCCTGCCAGTCTGCTTTCCCAAGGCATGAAGGTTTCCCGTTAAAGCTGGGCTTCCAGGAGCCATTGCTGCTAAAGGGCCGTGTTATTCCCTTTCTGTAAGACACCTGGTGGGGCAGCCCAGCAAGATGGAAAGCTGCTTGGAAATACGTTCCTCCCCTCTCTTCCCCCTGCAACGTGAAGAGAGGGGACTAATGTTTATAGGTGCGGAGATGATGGAAGATGCTGTAGTCAGTGTTACGGCGCTGTCGCTCCTGGACCTCAGTGGAGCATAAGGTCATGGAAGCAATAACAGGCAGGATATCGCTCTCCCTTGTTTTATGGTCCTTTTCATCGCCAGAAAGTCGGTTCAGTTGGAAGTTCGTTAAACTTGCAGGAAAAGATAGTGATTTATGCCAAACGAGTCCTCCTAATCACTTTGTAGCCACCGCGTGTATTAAGGCTGATTAAAATATGGGGGAAGGCTCCATTCTGCCTCGCGTAGGTTTTTTGGATCAGGCTGTGAGGAGCGTCCCTCTCTGCTTCTGCTCCACCGGGTCCCTGGCTGCCAGACAGTGAAGGGAGAGGAGGGCATGGGCCAAAACACAGGAGCACGGCAGTTATTATTCTAAATGAAAAGCATCTCTCCTCATTAAAGCTGAAAATTATGGTCCGCAGATAACTCTGATGGTGGTTCACGGAATCAATAAAACCCCAGTTTGTTTTGAAAGCCAAGTTGCCGATATGCCAAAATACATATTTTGTAAATTGCTTAATTTACATTTGAAAAGATCAAACCTTATTTCTTCTGAAAGCTGAGAGGTGGGGTGGGGGAAGCCACATGCACATGCAATTTAAATCTCCTTTTTGCGATCCTGCAAGATGCATAATTTGATCGAAATTGATAGCAGTTGAGAAGCGATTTTTTATTTTGTTTTTTAAAAACAATAACAATGCAGGGAAGCTGATGGTCTCAGTTATCAGGGAGTTTTTACTAATTCTGAAGCAGCTGTAGCTCATTTTTTGAGGCGACACTTCTAGCTATGCAGGGTGTCTTCAGGGCGTCTGTCTTTTGGAGGCGTGGTGGTCATCTGTACTTTTGGGGATGCTCATTACTTCTGTCTCAAGTTCTTTACTCTTTCCTAGAAAATTTGTTGACACTGGAAACGTAGGATATAGAAGCCTCTCGTACGTGCGGCAGAGATGCACGCTGGCAGGAGTGCTGTGACATGAAATCATTAAGACTCGCTCAGCAGAGACGAGGTGGAGCTGCAGGCTTGGATGGGGACCCAAATCGCTGAGCCTGGAGATTGTGGAGGAGTTTGGCCCCTAGGTGGGTACGCGGACAGGCGTCAGCGATGCGCTTTGCGTCTGGAGTCTTTTTGAGCCTATGTGTGGAGCTGAGCATCCCATCAGCCGCTGTAACACATCTATAAATTTTACTTGAAGTAGCTGCTCGGAAAAGGGGGAAGAAATGTAGCGGGTCAAAGAAGTGGTCTGAAGGAGAATAGCCCAGGAGTCCCCCTTTGGCAGTGGTTTCTGAAGCACCGGTCTTTTGCGCGGTGCTAGTAAATGCTTCGTTATCACGGCATACAATTCAGCAGCGCCTGCTGTCGTGTCCTGATGAGCGGCTCGATACGGATGAGGGCTGGTCCCTGAGACGTTTAGGAAGTCTGCAACCTCCTGCTACAGCTCTGCTCCTCCGTTAAAACCTGGAAATGTCCCTTCCCTCCTCAGGTTGTATGATAATTTACCAACTAGGCGCCTGCTCCCTCCCAACAGACACCCGTGGCGTGCACGCACCCTCCTGCCCTGCACCTCCCCACCCAGGGACTTCTCTTTTTTTTTTTCATAACCAGCCTCCCTACCCACTTGAAAAATAAAGATGTATGGCTCCCACTTGAGGAGAATAGATTGTTTTCGATTGCTATTCATCTATTATTTTAGAAAGTAAAATGAATAAAACTTATGCAGGTCACAGACATTAAAGAGCGTTTTTATATCAGTTTGGGAGCGCTGTCAGCTTTGATTTATTAAGTAAAGTTCCCAGACTGGCTACTAGTATGTGTTGTCAGTCTCTTGATAATGGATAGACCTCACAGCTGAGTGCTCTGTGATTAGACTTCTCAACTATATATTTTTAAATAAAGGCATTGCTTTTTTGGGTTTGCTCATTTCCCTCTCTCCGGTGATTTCATTCATCTTCCCTTGCCCTCCCTCCCTCTGCTGTAAATTTGTTTTTGTTGGAAGCTACGAAGAAGGTAAATGGGACGCATCTTTAAGTTTTTTTTTTTTTTTATCCTCCCCCCCCCAAGCTTGCTTGATTGATTAAATGTCATGGGGGGACAAAACTGGATAAGCAGAAGCTATCTAAACAGCTTCCCAGAGAGACCCATTGCATGCGCTGCTCTGTTGCTACAACCACGTCAGCGTTTTTCCTATCAAACTGCACTTCTTTGGGGCTTAGGGATGTGGAAATTACCAGAGCTGCTCAGAGATGCGGCTGATGGAGCCCGCGACCTCTCCAAAGAGATCACAGGCTGAGCAAACCCACCACTACCAGCCGTGGCACCTCTTTTGTAAGGTGGCTGAGAGTTACTGGGGAATATGAAGCCTTGCAAGGCTTTTTTCCTTGTAAGGAATGGCGGGCAGAGAAGTTTGGAGGAAGGGTTGTATCTCTGCTAACCACAACGATTTGCTTTCCCTTTGGAAGGTGCAGCCGTGCTGCCGGGCTGAGCTCCAGTCCTGCTGCTTGCCTGCAGGAGCCTCTCCTAAGGTGTCTCAGCAGCCACTCCATCACGAGTTGCAGTGCTTGCTCTGAACGGCCGTTAGCAGGCATGTGCTGTGGTCTTCTCATAGGGATGGCAGCAAATGGGTACCGAAGAAGAGGGATCCTGGACTAAAATCCCCAGCTAGAACTTTAATTACGCTTTCATAAAGAACTGAGCTGGGATGAGGATGAGGTTGCTTCCCCAGGGGCTGAAGGAGCACTGGGAGTAATTCATTAGCGTGGAATTGAAACAGCGCAGGTGGGAGGCCACCAAGTGCCTTCGGTAAACGAGCCTTGCTGATCCTTCAGGAAGGGCACTTCCCCAGGACAATGCTGGGTTGAGACAGCGGGCTCTGGTTTTGTTATCCAGCACCTTGGTCTCAGACCAGAACTGATCCATGTCACTTGCAAAAATACAGGATGCACTGAAAAGAAAAAAGAAAAAAAAAAAAAAACCAAAAACCCAATTTCATAAGCCTTTTTGCTCTTGTATGACTCCAAAAATTGCTTTTGATTTAAAGGTTAAGATCTGACAAGCCAACAGACCTTAAAGAAAGGTCTTTCCTTCTCCCTCCTCTTTCCCTCCCAGTTTCTTTCAAAACGTGAAAGCTGGGAACATCTGTACGGGCAGGGTGGGGAGCAACACATTTGGGGAGTGCTTCCTGCTGCCCCTCCGCTGCTCTTTCAGGGCACGGTGGTTGGAGGAGAACTTGGTTTTCCCTGGTCTGTATCAGCATCTGCTCCCTCCCACAGCAAAATCGTTGCCCCTGGATAAGGGAATGAGTGACCCCATGGGTGAAAAATAGGTAGGATGGAGGAAGAAGAGTGTGAAGAAAGGACAGCGCAGGGTTTGAAGTCGTGGTTTTGGAAGGGCAAGCGATGCCTTTGTGGTTATTTGATGTGACGGTTTACCGCAGGGTGCTGGTCTCATCTCTGGAGTTGGGGTATGCTTGTAGCAATGTCTCTTGCAGTTCATTAAATGTCTCTGTTTTGCTGTTGCTCAGCCTGAAATGGCATTAGTTGCTTTGCACATTCCAGTGCCACTGCCATTATCTCCTAATAACACATGCATTAATTATTAAGCCAGCTTGCTTATCCTACACCTTTAAATGATAACCCTGTCATACGTGCTTGCTTAATGTATGCAACCCCGGTTGTGCTTTGAAATGGCTCATTAGGGGTGTTTTTAGCTTGTCCCTCCTGACTGTTCTCTCTTAAACTGCCACAGTGCCAGGCAGGTGGGAATGTCCTGGGCGAACAAATGCTGGAGGCTCACGTGCTAGCGGGGTACCTGCTGTTGGGAAAGGTGGTTTTGCCATCAGAGAGAGTGTCGTGGTTTAGGCCAAATCCCACTGGGGACGTGGGGGACCCCAGATGGGACCGACAGATGCTCCCCTCTACTCCTCTTCAAAGAGAGAGGCCGAGGAGGGAAAGAGAGACTTCCGAGTTTAGAAGGAACTCAACTACTCTAATGAGATATTAATAATAAAATAAAAAGAAAATAATGAAATATAGACAAAACCGTATCAAGCTCCCAGGATGACAGTCACGACACCGGCTGGCACTGGGGCAGTCCCAGGCTGGACTCAGTGACGGACGGGAACTGGATTCCGGATCTGCAGGCAGGATCGGGACCAACGGCAGACGAGGGACTGGCTACCAGACCCTCTGCAGGTACAAAGTGAAGGGTCTCCACTGAGATGGGGTGGCAGGTTGGGGCCAGCTGAACTCTCTTGTTATCGGTGGAGCTAGAGGGGGAGCACCCACCGAGTCCCGTTGACATGCCCCAACCTTGGGGTTGGTGGAAGAAGGTCTTCTTCCAGCCCTCAGCATCAGCAACTCGTTTCATTGTGCCCACCTTTGGCTCCATGAGGAGGTCCCTGGCCAGGCTCATCATCGATGGTGCTTGCTTCTGAGAGACGGTGCTGTGTCCTAGGTAGGAGCTGGGCTGAGCTCTCCAAGAGCTACTGCGCGTGTGCCCTAAGGCCCAACAGTTTCAGCCCTTAATGCTTTACGGCCAATGTGAATGCAGGTGAACCTCCATATCCTACGGCCTAACTGGGACCTTTATTCCTTATATTTATTTTTTTTCATCCCCAAATAAAATTGGCTATGCTTTCTCCAAGGTACCAGGTAAAAACCCCAGAGCAATTCTCCCTTTGTCATTTGCCCGAGAACGTGTAAAATAATATTCCCCTGCAGCGGGACTGACTACCCTGTTTCCCTGTGCCGGTGGCAGGTTGACGGCTCAGTGGTGGTTCTCTCACCAGCCGAACGTTGCAAGTTGGTTTTTGTCCTTTGCGTGCCCATGACCATCCTTTGAGCCCTATGGAGAATCTGTGAGCCAACGGGAGGAGTTGAGACTTCCCAGGTCAAAGACAGTGAGGGAATGTAGATGTTTGCTAGAAAATATTAGTAAATGAAAGCTGCTGTCTGGACCCCCAGCCCTCTCATTGCCCACACAACTCCTGCTGGAGCACCAGATGGGGTTTAATCAGGACCGCCGCATTGCCGGAGGGATATTATTAAGAGACATCTAGTTCTGGATGAGAGAAGATTATCCAGGGTTTATTTCCAGCTGATAACACTCTGCCCTTCCATAACACCTTTTATCTGAGGATCTCGGAGCTCTTTACAGACTTCAGTTAATTAAACCTCATGTTGCCCCCTGGTGTCGTGGGTGAGACCAGGGCTAAGCATCGGCGGAGGAGCAATTAGGACTGATCCAGCTCTGGCAGGGAGATAAGATAGATGATCTCCTGGCTCTTCTTTGCTGTCTTATTTGCATGTTTATCTCCCCCGTGCAGTTGAGAAAAGTGAACCCAGAGGTTGCACCGCCTGCCCGAAGTCTTCATTTGGTGCCGCACCAGGCTAAAAACTCGGGGGTCCCCTTTTCCAGCCCCACGACGTGCTGGATGCAGAAATACATCGGTGGTGCGCGATGCTGACTCTGCCCTCGAAATCCCCCTCTTCTCCTTTCCCAGCGTTGGTTTTCCACCGGGCTCCACGCCTCGGCTCTGCTCGGCTTTCCACTGAGTTTCCTTCCTGCAAACCCTACCTCAAAAGTCTTCCTTTGGTAGCAAATAACAACAACAACAACAACAACAAAACCCTCACAGTCCTCCATAAAAAGAGCTTTTGCTGCCTCTCCCTGCAGGGCCAGATTCCTCAATAGTGATTTCCCCCGAGAATAGCTGGGCCTGAGGTTTCCTTCCCCTCCTCTTTTCTTTTCTTTACTTTCCCCTAACTAAAAATCAGGAAGCTCTAAAATCCTCTTTGAAGTAACACTGTATGAAGAGGATTTATCCTTGTCCACTTAAATATTCATGACAGCTTGCATTTCTGTTCAAAAAGACACTTGTTTATTTAGATAAGATTTAATTTATTCATAATTTACCTAAATTTGCAGGAGCGTGCATGTACATTTTAGCTTATAAGCAGCGTAATACATAAAACATTATTGAGGCATGCAAATTACACAAATACAGCATTTGAAACTGCCGGCTTGTTTTAGGCAGATAACTAATTTCTTACCCTGAGTAGAGACACAAACACAATTGCATGGGCTTGTTGCCTGGGCTTCGGCGACTCTGAATTATGCTTCCCTTAATGGAAGAGGCACAGTTTTCCAGCGGGGCCCTGGTATAGCCCCGTTTTCTTGGACCGTGAACCGTCGTAGTGCCGCAGCCCTTTGCTGGCAGTGTTTTCGCAGCCCTTTCCCCAGGGTGGGGCTCGATTCGGGTTTGCTGAAGTCTCTGAGCGAGTCACCGTGTGTTTCCCTGGGATTGGGTTGGGATTCGTAGCGGGGCATCATCTCCCCAGGTCTTAGCGGGGGATGATGGAGCAAGAAGACATCACTGCTCCACGCCATCGATCCTGCTCTTGCATCAGCTTCCACCTGGAAAGGTGGAGTCTTTCACGTGAATGGGGGAGTCGCTTGCCCCTAATTAATCTCTGCATCCCTCAAGGCAGTACGGCCACTCGTTGCTTTCCTTAGGGCGGCCTCATAGCCCCAAAATATCCCATTTTTTCATTTGTTTCCAGATACTTATTAGACAAATTAGCATCCACGGAGTGCGCTTGACCCTGGAAGGTGGGTGTGGTGTCCTCCCAAATCTCTAACACCACGTGCCGTAGGGACAGCAGCACAGTACGGGCAAGGGCTGAGGGCTGGAGACATTTTTGGGGCTCTGCATTTAGCAGGCAGGTGAGGTGCGCTGACGTAGCACCGTGAGGACTCTCAGCGCTCTTAAAAATTGTTTCTAACAGGTCCCAGTCTGGAAGTAGATGTTTGCAGTTGTATATATGAGATCTTGACTACGTGCATATGAAACTTGTAGGAGGAGATATCTCGAGGACTTGAATTTTGTGCGAATCTCCTTGCATACAGCTGCATTACCCCACAACCCGTTGTTACGATCACCTGCCACTTCCCGTAAGATTCTGCTTTCCCTTGCCTGTAACCATGCCAAGCTGTAACTGTTTGGGCTGAAATTTCCATGCCAGATGTCCTCCCCGGGCTCGCAGGCTTTGTTTGTTTGTTCGTTCTGCAGGGAGGGGTGGACGAGGAGGGATGGGGACAGCAAGAGCTCTGTGGTGCTTTGGGTTTTTCCTATCTGAAATCATAGCTGACATTTTCCATCATTTCCAAGATTGAGGCTAGTGAGGAAAATACATCTTCCCTGGTTTTGCCCGCTGGAAAAATGACCTATGAGCAGCTCCAGAGCCTGAGTGCTTCAGGACAGGGACCGGTGCTTTTGGTGGGGTCATGAAAACATCTTTCTAACCTTGGAAAAACCCCTTGCACCTTGGAAAAAAAAAAAAAAAATCTCTTCCCTGCGTTGGGCACGGCGTCGAGTGTGTGATGCGCTGCAGGTTGATGGGTAGGATAGAAACTGGCTGGGTTTGCCTGGGAAATCCCCCCCCCCGCCCCCAGGAGGCAGCTTGTACTGGCTATGTCCCCTGTGTCCCTTGTCCTCGCAGCCTTAAGGCTGCCAAGTAAACTAGAGCGGGGTCTGCCTTTTTTCCATGGTATCTGCTGGGTCATGCAGCGAGGAGGAGGTGGCTATGTCTGAATGCAGTCTGCATTTGCATTATAAGAGACTTTAATTACCGAGGCTTAATTACATGATCACAGCGTATGTGTTTTGTTCCCCAGGACCCTGCCCTCACTGCGTGCGCGTAGGGTGGACGGCGTAACGCGTTGCTCAGCTCAGGTGCTGCGGTGATGAGCACCATAGGAAAGCCCAGGAGAAAACTAATACCCCGTCTCAGAACAACGTGCAGCAAAATCAGGCTTGGGGCCACCCGAGGAGAAACCGCAATATTAAATGTTTCCTTATTAAAGGAGCTCTGCCTATTGTGTGCGCGCTGTAGATCCTGAAATGAAGCGGTGTAACAAGTATGCGCAGGGAGGGCTTTAATAGTCTTAACTTTGGCGATGCTTAATTTAGTACGACTGCTCACGTTATCTGACCACGATCTTTCAATTTATGCATCTCTGCCTCCATAAGGGCGATCAGAGGTATTCTCTATATAGGATTAATCACTGTATTGTCCTTTTTTCACCTGGCCTCGGCTGGCATTCGTGCACAGACAGTGTTTTTAGGTGGAAATATTGTGATGGAGCAGGCAGACTCAGAAGGGTTTTGTTATCACGTGGAGCCTGTTGGAACCACAGAAATGCAAAGAAATGGTATCGGTGGTGTTAAGCCATAGGTAACGCCATATAGGTGAATAAGAACACAGTTCAAAAATGAGCACTGGAGAAGAAGCTGCCTTTTCCCCCTGAGATTGGAGGGAGCTGAGATGAAGGAGTGCGTGTGTAGGATCCTGTGTGAGGAGGAGAGTCTCGGGGAAAGAAAACTTCAGGTTTCAAATCATTTCACTTAAATAGCTCCTAATTGCGTGCGTTTGAATGACATGATGCTTGCACCCCGCAGAACGGGGGAAACGCCGTCTTTTGGTATGCATGCAGGCACATTAATAATGCGGAGAGCCAAATATTTACTAACTATCACCGAACATGGTGTATCGGAAAAGAATAAGCTATTGATCCAAGTTAAAAATAAATAAATAAATAAAAATCTCCCCTCCCCACCACCTGTAGATGTATTAGGGAGAAAATATTGAACGGGGCTCTCCTAGCTCCCGTGCAATTGATGCAATTTATTTTCAATTTGTCAAACGTGGCATTGGAGCAGCAGTTGGTTTTGGTGATTTATTAGGAATTTTCTAACCAGGGCACTCTGTCATTGGAGTTACTTCACTTGTGTCCCAGTAGATTTTTGTCTTTCTACAAGCTCAAGCTGTGAACTCAAGAAGGTGAGTTTTTCTTCATTTTCCTTTTTTTTTAAAAAAAAAAAAAAACCCAACCCAAACAACAAAACAAACCAAAAGGGAAAACCAAAAGAAACTAAGCCAAAAAGGGAAATGGGGAAAAAGTAGCAGAATTGACATATTTTAAACATGATGACAGGATCGGCTGGTTTAAATTGCCTCTGTGAATTGATTTAAAAGATGTTGGGTAGGCATCTCTATTTCATTAACTGTCTTTCTCCTTCATTTCAGTCACTGGAGTCATTGCCTCTTATTACCTTCCAGGCTCATGATATCCATCCACATGGTTATTTTAGTTATTACTATCTGTATACAGAAAATATAAGAGGCAATTTTGGGACAGAAGCAGCTTGGGAGGGATGTGGGGATAGCGAAATAAATAATTTGAATTCTGTATGACACCCATGATATAAAGCCATCAGGATTACGATAGCGTTAGTGCTAGGTGTGCGCTTCGGTCGGAACCTGTGGGAAAAGCGTACAGGTTTCTGGTATCAAATCTTGATCTGGTAATGAAGCTTTTTCCCACCCTGAGTAACCAATAATGACCCCAAACCCAATTTTCTCCTGGGAATTAGGTGGTCCAATGTGTGCATGGCATCTTGCAACCCTTCTGACCGCGTCGTCGTCAGGATTTTGGGTGAGCGCGAAGCGTATTTTCACTTAGCTCCCACCTTGAGCTAGAACTTGGGGAGCAGGAGGACCCTAACCGTGTCCTCAAGGGACGTTAACGATCTTGTCCCTCCACCACACGGGGAATATCGATGCTCCCCTTAAAGAAGAGGTATGATGTGGAAAGGTGTATGTGATGTACGTAGAGGCTGCTGGGTGGTCATGGGGCAAACCTTGTGAAGGTCTGCCTGCTAGGACTAGCAGGGGGAAAAAGAGGAAAGCTTTTTGGGATGTCTTCCCCAAAGCTCAGTATCCAGACATTTCCATCGCTTCTTTTCAGACCAAGAAGAACCAGAGCGCTCCAGATTATTTTCACAGTTTCAAAAATGCTGTAGCTTACAATATTTTTTCCAGCGCTCCGCAGAGTCATTAGCTTGCTTACAGCACTTAAAAGGAAAATGTGGTGCTTAGGAGACTTAGCTTCTGTTTGCTGTCTTTACCACCAACTAATTGGTTGGATAACAAGCAAATATTTTTCCTCTGTTCCTCAATTTCCCAGCTTTTTGACTTGCAAGTAGGAAGAGAAAAAGCTGCTCGTGGTTGGCAGATAGCGAAGGGAAAAGCGTGTTGGGCTGAGGCAACCAGAGTCAGGCTGGAGATGTGGTTGCAGCTCCGCCTTCCAGCAGTTCCTCGTGCTGCCCCCCTTGTTTCGTGCCTCTTCTCCTTTGCTGTTGCACGTTGTAGGCCTGGTCTTACTCATCATGTGGACCTTCAAAGCAGGTGCCTGGTGGGGAAGGGAAGAGGTGAAGTGCCGCAGGAGCGGTGTCGGGGCTGCGTGGGAGGGAGCAGCGCGGCGTGATGAACGGTTACTGTTTGGGAACGGTCAGAGCAAAGCATCGAGGAGACTTGATAAGAGCACTCGAACGATCCTATTATCAGGGTAACCATGGTGGGAAGAGACAGCTCCTGACTCCACATACAAGCATTACCTTGATTTAAAGGCAGCGTTTGTGGCTTTAAACTCTGAATTTCCCTGGTTTGGCTTGGTTGAATTCAGACCTGAACAAAGCGTGCTTGGTGTATTGCAAGAGGATGCTATTCACCCGGCTCCCTGTTAAAAAGCGATGTCGCTCCACACGCACGGGCACAATGAAATACACTAGTGGTCTTAATAAAGCGTGTTGTAAAGGCACCGGCTTATTGAAAGCATGGACATCCTGAGCTCTGGGAGGAGAATAGAGAGCTGACCTGACAAGCGAGAGCCGACCTCGTCAAGGAATTGATCCATTGCACGAGGACGCTCTTGTTGTAAACAGCAAAGCAGTCTGAAAGGGTGACCGTGGACGCGGGTTGCAGAGCGCTCCTCTAGATTGAAACCTTTACCCGAGCTTTGGGGCTTGGGAGAGGCGGCTTTCCACTTGGCTCCGTGCTAAGGGCACGGCGTCCAGACCCAGCGCTCGGGAGAACCTGGTGCCGGGGGTTTAACTCATCGTGTTCTGCTGCTGAAGGGAACCCACCCCAAAGCAAAGCCCAGCATGCCCCAGTCCCCGTCAGCGTTGCTTTAGCTCCCTCCTGCCCTTTCAGTATGTTAAATCACGATGCGTGTTGAGGCCAGAAATACAACAGCTCGGCAGGAGGGTTGTTCTGAGAGCAGCAACTTGGTACCGTCTTACCTACCCCTCACACGTGGCTTTGGGAATGGCAGAAGCAGCGGGTTCGGTGCTTGTTAGCTTTTTTCCTCCCCGCTATCTCAGTGTAGTTGCCTTGATATATTTGGGATAGTCTTCGTTTATCTAGTAACTTCTCTGTACGAAGGGCAATACTGAGCTTCTGAGTTCGCAGGACCAGTCTGAAGCTGCGGGGACCACAGAGGTTCACTCCGCTTGAAAAGGCGGCCGCTGCGTGCAGGAGCCTCTCAGGCTTCATCCCTCACACCTCGTTACCTCCGCGCCCGCCGCTAATGGCAGCAGACGCAAACCTATCGTCCCGCCACCTGCAGGAGAAGTCCCTGGCATTAATTGCGAGTGCATCCCTCGCAGCGTCCCATTTCCAAGGCCCATCACTTAGAAATGTTAATGCTATTTACCGTCGCATGCGCCGGATAATGGCATTTCTCAACATCTGTTTTCATTTAAAATTTCCAAGCCATTTTTTCGTACGTGGCTTTCGGTAACGAAGCCGCCTCGTGCTTACTGGGTGGCAGGATGGGAAGTGGCGGTCTCCAGCCCAAACAAAGCGAACCCAAAAATTTTATTAATGAAGATTTGCAGCTGCTCCTGGGATTTGGCAACTGCCTGCAAAAGCTGGTGACAGGACTCATCTCATGAAACGTACCCATGATAAATATCAAGTGGGAGTGATTAGCAAGAGGTGGTTAATTCATGAGCGGGTTTTGCATGTTGGCTGGGGAATAATTTGGTTTCCAGTGGCAGCAGAATGTATTATTTTCCCTCTCTCTCCCCTAACCTCCCGAAGATGCTGCAGGCCTGAGCTCGTAAAGCAGCAACTGGTGCAGCTACTCACCCCGTTTACAAGCCAAAGTTGATCAGCCTGGAAAGGAGAAGGACCTGGCAACGGCTGAAAAGCTGGGATGTACTTAGGGAGGAGGGGGAAGGGTTAAAACCAGGCAGGTTTTTCTTTTTTCCTAGGTGAAGACAGCAGTGATAATTATGGTGGGTAATCATCCTGCTCCATCTGGGCTGAAAAATTTGCTAATTGAGGCAGGACTCATTTCCTGCGGGAGAAATAGCCTCCCTGTTTTCAGGGCATTCGCTGCCCCTTATTGCGAGGGTCGGGGGCAGGTGTCCCTTTGGGGATGCTCTCCGCCTCCTCCTAAGACTGGTTTAGCTGAAATACTGTCAACTATTTTCTTCCTATTTTCCTCCATCCCTGGCACTTTCCATCTCCGCCTTNTCACGGAGCCGCCTCTGACAGCTCGACGCCGAGGGGGGAAACCTGTGCTTCCATTTCCAGCCCTGTCCCCCGCGGGCAGAGCGAGCCGAGCCGAGGAGTTCACGGGGATCAGCAGGGAGAAGGAAAACAATTTGATCAAGGGGCCCTGGAGTCAGGCGCATGGAGAAACTGGTCTGGTGGGGTTTTTCAGCTTTAATCAGTGTCAAGTTGATTTTATTTTTAGAGAAGTGATGATATTAAAAATAAAAGGAGGGGGAGCGAGTAAAGCGCCTACAGGTATAGGGGGCAGAGCCCCCATCAGCTATTCAGCTGGTTCTTCCTAAAAAGCTCAAGGCTTTTTAGAGCTAATTATGTGAGAAGTGCATGATGTGTGAGGTTGCAGGTGCAATATTTTACCCCGCGTAGCCGTGCACATCTAATGCATTAGCAGTATTCTTCTGTTTTGTAGGGGGGGGGGAGGAATGATCGCTTTATGCCGATGTGGCTTTGGGTGGTGGGAAAAAATCCCTGGGAAAGCTGCATCACTGTGTCAATCCATGGTGGTGATGGTCCCATCGGCTTTCAGCCCTCTCTGCTAAGCTGCCAGGGAGGATGGCAATTCGAGTCCCTCACGGTGCTCTGGAGGAGCTGCCTCTGTGTCCTGTCGCTGCCCGTGGCCAGCATTAGGTATTTGTAAGAAAGATTGAAGAAAATCCTGCAGCAGGCAGATAGGAAGGTCATCCACCCTCCAGACAGGTCCTATCCTAACTCTTAATTTCTATAAACTACTTTAAAACCTGAAGCCTGAAGTTCTTATTGTCTGTGCCAATCTGCTCCTCCCTTTTAGCATCAACTGCCCTCTCTCGCCCTCATCGCCCATATAAACCTTTGATTCTTTCCAAAACCGTCCAAAGTCATGTTCTCGCTGACACCCGCGCTGATAGAAGTGAGCCGGTGTTTGGGGGAAGACGCGTCCCCTTTCTATAGGCAGCGAGTGGAGACTGTCTCCAAACACGTCCCTTGGGTTTTCGAAACGTTTTTCATCTGTGCAGAGAGAACGTAAGGAAAACCCGTGGGTGGCAGACTGTTGCCTGGAGAAGTACTGTTCCCTTCATCTGCTTTCACTCAGCCCCAAATTCTTCCATGGTAATGATGGTTGCGCATATATATATATGTATATGACCACCATATATATAATAATTATTATTTTTGCGGTCTGAATCGCCCTAGCAGAGCTAACCTAAAATCAACGTTGAGGGAAGATGAAAGTTCACTTTGTTCCGTGCTAAGAAAACAGGAAAACAAGAGGGTTTCCAAACTTCTCTGACATTTTCCTTTCCTTCCGAGTGAAAGGTAGTGGGAAAACAATAAAATAAGGCTTCCAGCTGCCAAGAGAATTATTAGGCTTTTTTTTCAGCCTAGTCTCAGTAAGGGTTTTTTTTACATCCCAAGCTGGGAAGGTGAGATGAAACACTGATGCCTGGTGGTGCATAGGCAGGCCTGTCTTTTAACGTGCAGCTGCAGCCAGCAGTGAAGAGGTCAAGTCGTACGGTTCCATCTTCTCTCCCAGCCTCGTGTCAGGCAAAACCACGGGATTTCCATAATTCCACTCCATGCGCGCAAAAGCGCCTTTGTTGCAGCGCTCGTGCTGTTCTTGCAAAGACAATGAGTCTGTGCCACGTAATTGTGACCCTGCGCTGGCAGAAATGTGGTTTAATGAAGAATCCGGAGCGGGGGGGGGGAAAGCAACATTAACGCTTGCTTGCAAACCCACAGAGGTGAGTTGTTCCTAGAAGAAGGGATAAAAAATGACCCATACAGCTCTTACCGTACCTCAATTAGTCAAGGTAGTGGTCCACTTGCAATGAGACACTTTTGCCTGACTGCGTCCTGTGACCTCTTTGAATTTCGCAGCATCGGTGGTAATGCGATCGTGCGAGTCCTGTGCGCGGTAAGCCCAGGTCTTTGCTGAAAAAACAGGAGAGAGTGACCGTGGCCGTGGCTTCGTGGTCATCCGTGGCCAGTTGACGGTGGTGGAGGGCAAGTAGAGGCTTCTAAGTGGAGCCACAGGTGACGTAGCCTGATCTTAGCAATCAACAGCTTATTCATCCCGGCTTTGAGTGTCATGCTCTAGTAACCAGGCAGTTCTTGTTGCTCATCTAGAAATCCCAATCGAATGCCTTCATTATCACACAGCAGTGTTTCCTTTGTGGATAACGAGTCATACTGCGAGCATTAATGTAGTGTCGTACGGATTTGTGTTGTGGGATTGTTGTAAGCTCTGATTGAAGCTTTTCCTGTGATTAGGGTATTTATTCAGGTGTGAGAGAGGGAGTCTCTGTTGTCTAGTAAGATCTGAGTTTGTAGTATGTCTCTGAGGGGTGTTTATAGAGGCGTACCTTACAAAGTGAAGTTAATAAGCTGCATGCGGGAGATCTCTGTTTTCCTTTATCCCATCTTGCTCCCGTCACTGGCGTTGCCATTGTCTCGCTCAAGTTTATACACCGCCTGCCCAGGAAACCATAATACAGGCGTCGCTTGGGATTTTAGCAGCTATCTAAAGGGGATTGTGGTTGGAGCATCGTCCCCTCTGCAGGGTGTAGACATCTTCCTGCAGACGTGGGCATGCAGATGCACCACAGGAGGGGGAAAGGCATGAGCTTCTTGTCCGCCCAAGAACACTAAAGCACTCTGGGGACATGAGAAATGGACTTTTCTTGTTGCGTGGAAAGAACAGGACATCAGGTAGGGCGAGGGCTTCTTGTCCAGCAGCTGCAGGAGTTGAGAGGCAAAGTTGCCCCATCCTAGCTGAAAACCATGATGCTTTCATTCCTTGAGGAGATCGGTTGCGATTCCTTAATTGGGATGAATGTGTAATTGGGGGAGAGGCTGGCAGCACCATCTATCAACTCCACCAGTGACAAATGATAGGAAGTGGCATCCTCCCACTGTCTGGCAGGCTCCCAGCCTCCTCCACTGCACACCTCATTATCCCCTTTGACTGCTTCATCTGGATAACGTTCATCCTTAACGATGGCGGAGCGATATTAAGTTTCTGCGGTGTTATTTGATTACTACCTACCTACTCCCTGTTCCTTCTGGAGTAGCAATGGGGCGTATTTCCAAGACACCATGGGTTGCTAGATGTGGACTGATGATGGTTGCAAGATGAGGGAGAAGGATGTCTGTACTTAGGGTCCTGCCTGGTACGCATAATATTTCAAAATCAGTCTTTCCAGGAGTGTTTCTGGCCAGACTTCTGTTTTCTCGGCTCCAGGAGGAGTTTTAGCTGTGCCACCAGCAGGAGGAGGGTGCTCAGTCCTGTCTGGGAGTCGTATAGCTGAGTTGTGGGTTAGACGGAAAGCTGGGAGGTGTAATAAAACGGGCAAACACAGTACAAATGTGTGTCTAGGCCAGACGATAAAGCAGTTAAATTATCCTGTGGGTTGTGGGGGCTGTAAAACCTGCTTCTTCTCACTTACCTCCTAGTGAGCTTCGGTGCAGTATCTCAGAGACAGTCCCTGACCCTGTGAGATGTCCTTGTGGATCTTCTTTCTTGCGCCTGACTTTCTCACTTGCTTCATCATCAGGCACTTCAGGCGCTCACCATTAGTATTAGCCTCATGGGCTTGACTTTGTCAAATGCTCCCAGTCCATTTGAGAGATGCATGCCAATTGCAGCTCGCTTGTCCGCCGAGTCAAGTAATCTCTTCAAAGACTTCTAACAAGTTAATAAGGATTGATCTGCTTTTCATGAGATCACGTTGACTGCTCTTAATGAACCTGGGCATTTTCAAGCCTTTCTTTCCCCTTAAAAATTAGCTTCCAAATAAATACTCTTCTTCCAGTCAATGGGCAGCTGATCCTTTCTACGTATCCCCAGCATGCATTACGATTTTGATTGAAGGAGGCACCCCTCCATTTTTTGTGATGGTCACATGTGTAGGTTTTGGAGAGGGGGTTAAGTTAAGCAAAAGCTTACACTTGTCCTAAATAAAGATGGGTTTAATTACAGCTAACTGTCTCGTTGAGTGATGGCTCGGGAAAGCAGGTTCAGGCCTGATTTTTCTGAAAGGTATGTAAGATTTAGTTGCTATCCATCTGAAAACAGCCAGATCTTGATTTTCTAATGAAAAGGCTAAGCCTTCAATAGTACGTTCCCATAAAGATGGGAAGAGCATTTCGAGACGAGCACTCAGAGCAATGAAATGGTGAATTTTTCCACAAAAAAAAAAAAAAACAAACCCATTGCTGCTAGCAACGTGGCTAATCCATCCTGCTGTCTGCAGCAACGCCAGCAAAGAGATGTCGGAGTAATGGGGTCTTTGAGAGTTCATTGGTTCTTCTTGTATAAATGTCCAAAAAACTCGCACTCTCTGTTCCCTGTCTTACCCGTTTTAAGGGACATGCGTAAGACTGAAGTCCTGCTTTGTCATTGCTTCCCCTGTTTGTTAAACCCCTTGTGCGCATGTTACCATCTGGTCCCTAATGCTTTGTGTCAGCTTTAAGTTCCCCTGAGCTTTTATTGACCATTTCTTGTGTTATCTGCACACTCCCTAATTCCTCTTCTCCTCTCCCTGGGGATCTGATCCCTGACTTAGGCAAATCCTCATCCTCTTCATTTGCGAGCACAGATGCAAAAGTAAATACTGTAAGTGTCGGTGTCAGCTTCTTATCCTCCTCTGCCTCCAATTTCCCTCTGTCGCTCTTATCTGTGCTGTATCCACTTATCTCCTGTGTATATATAATGGTCTTTTCCTTTACTGTTTTTGTAGAAGTCAGGAGATTCTCCATCGTTAACTGTCTTTGCTCCTTTAATTATATACTTGTGTGTTTACCTTCCTGAACCCGTGCCCCTTACTTCTAACACATCCCTACTTCTAAGCAGGTGAGTTTTCTTTGTACGCCACTTTGATTAAGGATAGGAACGTACCAAAAATCCCGTGTTTTGAAAACTCAAAACCTTGGGCTGTTTGAAGTTGAACCCGAATTCTGCGGCGATCCAACGTTTTTGTCTCTGCTTTGAACGCTGCTGTGACTCTTTGGGTGGTGTACGCGCGAGATGTAGACTATAACGCCATCGCGGCCCCCGTAGTGATGCTCTATATGAAATCAAGGGTGTTCTGTTATGTCTACATGTCTTCGTTTTCCTGGCTGTGAGGTGGAGATAGCATTTCCTACAAAGAGAAGAGGAAAGAGGTGTGCAGGAGAAAGCTACCGCAAAGGGCAGCCACCAGCAGAACGGGGAGCCGAGTTGCCCATCCCGTTGCGATGCATGCCATGGTAGGGATGCAGGAGTATTTTGGGAGAGGTTATACCTAAGGTGAACGTGTAGTTTGTGCTAGAACACGAGCAGGAAACCCCCAAAATGATTTGGAGCGTCTTGCTCCTTGGAGAGCTGCAGCCCTGGTGGGTGGTCCGTGCTTTGTGCTAACGTCTCGTCCACCCCAAACCTCGCGATTTGTGGTCTGACCGTCGCTGATGTTATAACCTGGTTATGAATCTTTTTTTTTTTTTAACCTATAAATGCCACACAATAGTGTTTATTACATAACAATTCCCATCAGGAAGGCGCCTTGTTGTATGATGTACAGCAATACTAAACGTTGGCGTAGTGTAAGGGCTCCGCTTTTTGTAAGATGCAGCAGTTTGTAATTTCAAGGATCAATATGGTGATGTGTTTTTTGAATTTTAATAAATGGAACTACACTGGTGTTTGTTGTTTACCTGCTTTCTGATTTTTTAACAAGTGGCTCTAGTGATAATTACCGAAATTCTGTAGTCGCAGAAGGAGGGGGGA